>VBSM01003157.1:46282006-46331341 GCA_008086735.1 Cheirogaleus medius | reverse complement strand
TATTAATTTCATAAATGTTTAAGTTTTACTGATTGTACATGTTCCTTATATAATTAATTACAATGCTTACATAGTGTTACACCAAACTATGAGCTTTGGATTATGGATTCAAAACTCTCAAATATCACTAAACATAGTTCTTGAACACATTACTTGAAATTCCTGGTGAAATTTTCTTCATATGAAAAAGGACAATGTTATTAACAATCCTACCATTCTCACAGGATGTGTTACTATCAATCAACATAATTGATCCTTAAAATTTAAAAAAAAATGATGTTTAAGTTCCATAAAATGCTAATTTTATAAATGGTTTTGTACTTATTTTCTTACTTATTTCTCTATTGTGGATCACATAGAGATCATGCAATTCATTATTGACTATGATGCAGTAAAAATGTCATAGAAAACATTCAAAATAATCAGTAGATAATAACAATTATTTTCTGTATTTTCAGTGTGTAAAATATTTCCCAACTAATCTTCACTTAACACTTACTATGCTCTCTTTTGAAAAATACCTCTTTTTAAAAACTGTGTTTCTAATTGCCCTTGAATGTTTTGCTTCAGTTTTTCATTTTCTTTTCTGAAGGCAAAAGTATTTTTAGGATTTGAGGACTTTCTCTAAACAAATATTCATACAGAAGTCTTTCCCACTGAAGCATAATAATGGAGGAATTGCTACCATTGCGTAAACGCTTCTATTTTACTGCAGAAGGCTTTGTTATAATACACTTTTATCCTTATGGAAAATTACAATAATTTATTAACATTTACTAATAATTGTTTTATAATCAAATTGGATAAGGCATTTTTATATAATCAGGAAATCATTCAGCACTGCATTTTGGCAACCATTTTGACTTGCAAATAAATTATTTTATTATCAGATATGAATCATATGTGTATACTTTAGGACTACTGAGATAGACAAATAATATAGGCTAAGCTAATAGCAACACCCCTTCCCACCCATCACCACAGAAATAAATCCAGGAATAGGCATGTGAGAGTTGGATTCCCTTTTCAGAATTTTATGGCTTGAATTATTTCAAAAAATTAAAAAAAACTTTCTTGCAACAATATTTAAGGTCAACATGAACATTATTTGTGGCAGTATTCACTCACCAAATCATACACAACAAAATGCACATGAGCCTATCTGCAACTAAAGATACAGAGCCAGTGTCCACAGAAAGAGATGAAATAGTTCTCTTATTCTCAAAATAAGGCTAACTACACCTCTGTCATTATGAACAAATAAATTATTTAATCTTGCCTTAGTAGGGTTTCAGTCATTAGTATCCTTCTATATAAAAAAATTCTGCTGTATGCTTGAATAAACAAACATAAAATATAGAGCCTGGACTCTAGGTATTATGTGTTAGAGGGATGGTTTATATAAAGATTGTCAGTCAGTATAGTGTTCTTGTGTAAAAAGTAATGAGAAAAAACTTTCCTGATGATTCAGAGGATTTAGAGAAGTCTTGAGACAGTCAGCAACCTCTTTGGAATATGTTGGATTTAATTGAAGCTGAGATGATGGATGTATATTAAGACTGAGTAAGAAAGAGAGTCATCTTATTCTTGAAGTCAAAACATTAAGAAATAAATTCTGATAATAGTATAGAGGGCTTAGGGATGAGTCTTAAGGAAGCCATGGCAACCTGGGCATCTACTGTAAGGAAAGCCTGAGGGAAAGAAAACCAAATACTCCTCATAAGAAGGGGGTCACAGGACACTTCCTTAGGAAGAATAGGGCTTCCACAGGTCCCGAGGCTTTTATACAGCCAAGGAGATGTGGGTATTCACTTTAATACCAAAAGAAGGAGAAAAGAGGGCTATCTTCTAAAAAGGCAATGATTATTAAGGCTGTTGGAAAGTCTTGGCTCTCCCTGAAGAACAATATGTAACCCAAGCTTGTTTTAAGGAAGTGCATTAAAGTCTACCACGGTGCAAAGCCAGAGTGCGAAGCAATGGGCAATATAGCTTGGTTAGAATAGGCTAATCAGTAGAGATGGAGCCAGGCCGGTGGGACACCGCATGTGGGAGTGGGACGACAGAAAGAGATTAGCCCTTTTGGTTAGTTAAACTGTATTAGTCATGGTTACTCCACTGAATTGCAGTGTGATCTCAAACAAATCACTTAAACTCATGTCCCTCATTTCGAATAGGAAGATTCTGAACTGGATGTTATCTCAAAATGGTGCTACTATAACATTTAAAATGCTAAATGTCATTAAATTGTATGTATAGTATATTCCCATTTGTAAATTTGGGCATGTGCACTTATTGATATGATATTCATACATAGATGAGGTATGCAAATGCATAGACCAATCTGGGGGTCTTAATAAAAATATTAATAGTAGTTATCTATGAATGGTAGAGTTATGGGTTACTAGCATTATATTTTTATATATTTATATATAAAATATATATATTTATATATATTTTTGCTTTTCTGCATTAGGTAAATGTTTACTGTAAATATATATTGTTTATGATTATAAAATGTTTTTTAAGTCTGACAATATAATTAATCCTTTTTCTCTCTGACATCTTGAGTTTGCATTCACCCATAGCTTATTTTTCCCATAATTTTAGAGTACTGACCTAGCATCTCACAATGACAACATATTGCAAGCTCTAGCATGCTGTCTAGCACTTAGTAGGGTTTCAACAAATATCAGCTAAATCTAAATCCAAATCAAACTATATTTTCAGATATAACAAGTTGTTTTTTCTCAACCTTACGTTCATAGCTTGAAATTGCATAATAAAAATCAATGCATCCAAAATACATGGAATCCATTTATCTCTTCTATGTTGCTTCACGCAAAATCATTGCTCCCAGGCCTCTCTGCAGCAGTGACTGACATCTGGAACAGCTTTCTCTATCTTTCTGCATTATTGGAGCTGCCATTTCAAATCTCATCTAAAATCATATCTTTTTCTTCTACTTCTATTACTGCATTCCATAATTGCATTATTTAACTCTGTCAAATGTACTGGGATACAGTTTTCTATACAAATGGCTTGCACAAAAATGCAATGTAGTAACATACTATTTTGAAATTAATTTCCTAGAAATGACTGGCCCCAGGTTAGAAATACTCTTTTGTTTATCGGTATTCAGCAAGCCAGCTGTATAAACCAAGGCAAAGTATCTTAAAAGATGGATAAAAAAGAAAAAATGCTAGAACAGTGGAAAGAAAAGATACTTTTCTTAATTCTAAAATGCTCTTAACATAATATTATGTCAATTTGTCTATGCCTCTGGCCACATACACCAAAAATTCATCTAGTACTTAAAAATAAATAGTCTAATTCTAGAGTGGTAGTTCTTAGTTTTGAGAGAAAATATTGGAAAAATAATATAATCTCCTGGTATTCTTTTAATTGTTATTTCTACCAGATAGTATGAATTTCATCCAAGATAAAGAAATTCTTTTCAAATCATTAAGTTAGTAATGTGGAAATAAACAAAGATGACCCAAATGAGAAAAACAAACAGAAAGAAAAATAAAACAGACTATTCATTTAGATCTTGCTATAGCAAGGGAGTCAGCTGCCATTCTTTGCCTTTGGCAAAAACTCAAAGGCAAGCAGAGGAATGGGAAAGCTCTCTAGTGAATAAAGGAAAAGTGACAGTTGTGAAAGCTGTGTGGAAGACAACTGGAAGTTGTGGTGAAGCTGCAGAGGTGCTAACGAGAAGGAGGGCAGTCTCTGTTACTAGTTCTGGGAGGATTTTTGGCTTTCTCTAGTCGTTCCTGAGAAGGAAGTAGGGGTAAAAATTAGGAAAGCCGTCAGTCACTATGTTCTGACTCTTCTGGGGCAATCACTGCCCAGGTGGTTTGGCTTCCTGACTGATTGCTGCAGAGTCTGTGAATCAAAGTTTTATTGTCATTTATGGTCTGGCTATCATCCATTGGTACATTTAGTTTCTCAGTAAAAAGAGTGTAAGTTAAGAACATATCAACTATTTAAATAAAATATCAGGTAAGAAATAATAATGTTTAAAAAAACATTTTTCTTGAGGAAGATATAGTGCATATTTGAAGAAAAAGTAAATATTAGCAATTTTAAGGAAATTGGATCAGGGATGGAAAACAATTTTTGAAGTGCAGGGAACAGTGCTTGCAAAGACTGTGGAACAAGAAATAACATGGCACAGGGATGAACAGGAAAGTCCAGGATGATTTAGCTGAGCTGTTCTGGTCCTAGATCACACAAGCTCTCTTATTAAAGGGAAAGCTCATATAGGATGAGAGCTGTGAATGTTTTCCTTAGATTACAGAGAAGCCATTAAAGGCATAGGACAATTTAGATATAGTTTTTCTTTTAAAGAGATAAGTCTTTCCATTTTTGAATGGGAAGGGAGTACGGATAGAAAACACTTAAAGTGTTACAGAAACCTTAATGAAACATAAAGGACTAATCTGTTATTATAACAGAGGAAATGGAGGGAAATAGATGGATTAGAACAGTGCCTCTCAAACACCATTGTGAACATGAACATGCTGCAGATGTTAACATGTAGATTCTGTATTTATTATGTTATTTTTAAATTTTCTGTAAATTAAAATGTAAGTCCCAATAAAGCAAATATTTTCATTTTGTTTACTGATATATTCCAAATATTGAGAATTTCACTTGACACAAATTTAAGACTTAAAATACATTTTGAATGAATTAACAAATGTATCATTCTTCTATACCCAGAAAAGTTAGGATTATATTCTTGTACGTATATTTAGTATGTAGTGGTACACATAAATTCCACGCACCTTACCTACAGATATTTTTTTGAAGATCTGATGATTCTTCTGATGATCATCATCATTTTCATGATATGTATTAAGTCTGTCTCCTGGTACACATGTAGAGGAGTTTTCTGCAGTGTATACATTGGCTAATAGTGTAAAGCAAAATATATTCTAGCTATATATGGGACGTAATGGAAACAGACTCACTGATATAATGAATTAGGTTTAAGAAACAGGGAGCAAATATGGATGACTTGAACCTTTTAGCACAAACATTTAGAAGGGTGTTGTCATTAATTGAAATGAGGAAGAACAGTTTGGGAGCTGTGATCAAAGGCTTAATTATGCAAATGCTCTATTTGAGATGCATTTTGGATATCCGCCTACTGAGGTCAAGTAGCTAATTGTATATAATGTTTGTACACCAAGAACAAAGTTTAGTCTAGAGATATAAATGTTGGAATCATCAGCAAATATATGGTACTTAGAGCCATAAAACTAGATGAGATCAACAAGCAAGTAGATAGAAATGATAATATATTAATGGCTGATGCCTGTGACTTCTTAATGATGGTCAGGATGATAATAGGACTTGGCAAACAGGAATGGAAAGGAGTGGCCAGAGAGGTAGAAGAAAAGCAGAGAGGGCAGAGTCTTGGATGCTCAACCAGATAGAAAGCAAGAAGAGGTGTCAAGTATTTGAGGTGACAAGAGAATGAGTATGAATATAACTGGGTTTATAGTGTGATTAGTAGGCATTAAGAGTGAGTTCCTTGGAATTGTAATCATGGATTTAATATAAGATCAGTCAGCACAGTTGCAAACTTATTTCCAAATTTATCTGGACATGTATCAATACTTGGCACAGTTTGACTTAAAGTGAGTGGGGGTTTGCACATGAGTATGGGTATGAGGCATTTCGCTGATGCTGAAGAGCTTATTGTAGAAATGGTAGAAAGGATAAAGGAAATGGAGATTAAGGAGCAAAGCTGTAAGGACAGGAATATACAGAGATATAGTGGGCTGGAGTACAGGAGAAGAAATATAAAATTCTAGTCTTTTAATGGTTACACAAAGAGGGAAAAAGAGCAAGATGCAGTAGTTCATATTGCCTCAAAGCAGAAGGTGGTATCCAAGTCTCTGAGTATAGGAAGTTAGGGATAGACTAGGTATGGCTGTAGTCTTCCTTAGTTCTAATATTTAATTTTATCATTGCCATTTCAAAACTTTCTGTATGATCAGAGTTAACCTCTGTCACACAGAAGACAATCTCGCTTCAGAAGGCAATGTAAGAATTGCAGAATGTGCTGGGCAAAGGGCAGAACAGGGCAACACAGAGCACTGCAACCTTTAACCATCCCCAGAAACAGTGTTTCTATAAGGTTAATTTTCTTAAAGCTACTCACCAATGCTTTCTTTATAGTGTTAGTTTGATTATGGATATCAATACCTCAAGGTTTGGAAAATTATAATTGGAAAAAAAAAACATACTTAATATTGAGACAATAGAAAGCTTAGGAGTGAACAGAAAAAAAATTAAGCTCCCTGATATTTTAAACCCATTCTGTTACAGAATTGAGTACTCTTACATTTTTGTCTTTAAAGTATGTTTTAAAGATCTGCTGTGGTCTGCATTTAAATGATTCCTTCACAAGTCGGGAGCTGGGTCCACAGAAGATGCAGGGACAATGATGGCTTCTGAATATCAATGTGCTTACTGACCTGCAGGTGACCTAACCTTTTCTAAATCTTAGTTTTGTATTTCTCTTTATAAACAACTAAATTTACTTCAACACTCTGTGGAGTTAACAACTGAATAGAGTTCAGTTTTTCAGAATGTGCAAAAATATTCCCACTGCAAAAAAGATGGGAAAATATTTTAGAAGTTTCAAAGAGGAAACTCACTCTTGTGTGTTTCAGGTCTCTTTCAAAATGAAGCCTTTGTGTGTATGTGTGTGTGTGTGTGTGTATGTATAAAATAATGACACTCTTACAGAGAGAAAAAATCTCAAATTTTCAAAAATCATAGATTTTCTCATTTTAAAAAATTTAATTTGTCTCAATCTGATTTATAATTTCATGTTACACATACTGATGATTATGTACAATTTCACATAAAGCCAAGAAAAAGACACAGTTTTACTTGACAATATCCTTTCATTTTTCAATCAACATTTTAAGTATTTTCCCTTTGATATTGTTTATTAAAATAGCAATTAAATTTTAAAGAATGAATATTTTCTATTTTTGTTTTTTCATGAATTCCATATCCATTGGAGAATGTTTTCTCTTAATTCCAAGGAAGTGCTCACATGATTTTGGCCTTGGCTAGAATGATAAAATTATTTTCAGGTATTAACATTTTGACTGGGTCCATGGGTTATTCATCTTTACTTTATTTCCATCACACAATAAATTATATATATTTGCTTATAGTTGTATAATACATGTATTCAATGGCAAATGAATGGTTACCAAAAAAATGGTTTGTATAGAAGCAATCTTAAAAGGTTAAAATGGATCAACTTTTTATTGTTTAGAAAAGGCCAGAAATATATGTTTGATAATATATAAGTACATCTGCTTACAAACACATACACAAATACCTTTTTGATTTTTCATAGTTCATATGCATACTTTTAAAGGAAACAATAGGACTTTGAAACTTCATAGGAACTTAGACTTTAGCTTGTCTGCCAGCTTTCATTTTCCAAAAATAATACTGAGGCTTAACTAAATATGCTTTAATTCTCAACCTTGGAACTTTCCAATATTCCATATTCTTCAGTATTTTCCTTCATTCTTATACCTCATAAGTACCTCACACAAGCCCATAAGTAAAGGGCTCGTGTAACAAAAGAGATTGAAGCAATAAAGTAGAAAGAAGAAAAGCAAAATGTCTGGAAAAAGATTTCAATGTGTATGAAGCTATAACACACCCATCTCTGTCCCAATCAACAATACATCAAGGCTACAACCTACTAACATTTTTACACTGTCAAAACCAAAATGCAGTTTTCAGGCAAAATGATCTAATTAAAGTGACTTAAAAATACTGTACATATTTTCTGGATCCCATTAGGCACTTGATTATAGTGGCGAAAAGAAAATATATTATTCCTAATGTTAATGTTTTCTCACCAGATTTAGAACCTAGGGAGAAAAGAGAATTTTTCCACAAGCATTTCTCTGTTTAACATTATCTCAAGAGCAATTAAAAAGTTGCCCACAGCTCTGTAAATGAGAGCGAGAGAAAGGTGTATACCTTTGCACAGGAGAGGTCAGCAGAGGCTTCTGTATAAAGGTAACATTTTAGCTGAAATCTCAAGGGTGTGCAAGAATGAAGTATTGAGATGGTGTTTGCGTGTGAAGGGAGGTAATGAATAAGAAAGGTGTAGGTGTAAGAAATTAACATTCTACGTTAATGTAATTGGGCATGAAATTACTCTGACGTGGCAAGGAGATTGACTTATTAAAGAACCTAATAAAGGGCAGGACAAAAATAGGTGGACTTGCTCACAGTGGCATTCAATGAAGTGAACATGGTCAGAAAGGCAGGGCAGTGGAGGGGTTGCTATTTTCATTTTTATTCAAAGTAAAACAGAAAAACATTAAAGATTATAAGGCAGATCACGGCTGTGTGGGAAAGAAACAAAAGAGAAAGCAGGGAGATAAGTTTGGAGGCCATTAATAGTTCAGGTGTGAAATGAGAATGGCTTGGATAAAATAGTAGCAGCAGAGTTATGGGGGTATGGTAGCCCATTGAATTAAACCATGCCCTTCAAAAATGATACCATGAAACACTTGTTCAGCATTAATTATTGTGAGTTAAAAGAAAAACATTTTTTTCTTAATCAAATTATATTATTCATTATATTCAAATAAGAGATTCTTTCCGCATACTGATTCCAACATAATATTTTCACCTACTTGGAAATGGTCTTTTGTTTCAGTTTTCTGACATGCATAAATAACATTAGTCATTCAACTCACCAAAACTAGACTGACTTAGATGAATATAATTATAAATCTTACATAAGTATGTTTAAAATTATTTCATCTGCATTTCAGGTCCACAAAACATATTGTATTTTGTATTTCTTTTTCACTAGAAATTCAGTTTCATTTGGAATGCTCTGAACCAAGCATGCTTTTGAGAAGTTTACCATATTTAAAATTCAGGTAATAAAATAAATTACTACTTATTGCTTTATATATCACTTCACATGACATTATTCTGTTTTAGAATGCAGCTATTTTAATTTACATGTATTTAGGTAGTCATTCTATATAGCATATGAAAAATGAAAGCAGACTGGGAAGAAGAGGGAAAGGGGCAGAGGGAGAGATTGTTAAAGGATATAAAAATTACAGCTAGATGGGAGGAATAAGTTCTAGTGTTTTATAGAACTGTAGGATGAATATAGTTAACAATAATATATATTTTAAAATATCTAGAAGGAAAATATCGAATGTTTCCAACACGAAGAAATGATAAATATTTGAGATAATGGATATGCTATGTAATCTGATCTGATCAGTGTACATTATATGTATGGAAATATCACTATGTACCCTGTAAATATATACAATTACTATGTGCCAATTAAAAATTAAAATAAATAAATTTCCAACCATAACAACAACATAAAAGCAAAACACACACATACAAATGTAAGGCTACATTAAATAACTGGTTCCAGGGTTTAGCTAACATCATCTATTAAATGTTGTACTTTAAAATTCAACTTTAAAAACTACTATAAAGAATGAGGCAATTCTGATGATGTACCCCATTATTTTTATTTTTCCTTGTTATTTCTGTTAACTTTGACAAAATTGAAATCAATTAATATTTGGCCAATTAAGAATGATCCATCTATAGAAACATGAGGGTACTGAAATTATATCTGTATGTTATGGCTATGTTTTAACATCCCTTGAAGAATGAATCTTCATTTATCTCCATGCCTCCTTCCTCTACTGATGTGTTTCTGAGCAGAGACTCAAGTTTTGGAGAGATGTTAAATTATATGAGCTGTATCTTGAAGAAACTGTTACTTGTATTGTTCATATGTATCTCTGTGAATATGGATTTAAAAAGTTTATCTTTGAACATGAAGCATATTTTTTTCCTGAGACAGAGTTGATCTTACACCTTGGGTAGAGTACAGTGGAGTCAGCATAGCTCACTGCAACCTTAAAACTCCTAGGCCCAAATGATCCCAGCCTCTCAAGTAGCTGGGACTACAGGTGCAAGCCACAATGCCTGGCTAATTTTTCTGTATTTTAGTAAAGACAAGGTCTTGTTCTTGCTCAGGCTGGCATATTTAATTTATACATGTGTTTGATCACTTAGATAAAAAGAATAAAGTTTTTATAAACTACTTACAAATTTAAATTTCCAAATTTTACTATTTCCTTTGTAGTTACATAAGTTTAACCAATTTATATTTTTAAAGGAACCAACACAATCATTTTACTTGCATGTTAGTAAAAGTCATTTAATTTGATAAACAAAAAATAGAAACAAAACTATTAAAATTTACCAAAAATAGTTTGCAGTTCATTCAGTGATGTCTAAATTATTAACATGACACAGTAACTTGCCTAGTCTTATATCAATATGCTATTTTTCTAAAATTTTATCTTGCAATTTTTATTAGAGTAAGAATATAAATGTACTATATAAGATTTTTAATTTAATTTATTTAGGCCTGGCTTAAGTGTTGGAAATTTTTATAGTTTTAATTTATGAGACATTGGAAATATAGTTACCTCAAGGTAAATATTTCTTACCAAATTTAGATATCAGTAAAATGTTATTGAAAAAAAGAAGAAAAGAGATAGGGTATATACAGCAGCTTTTTCTCTCTTTTGAAAAAATGTACACCATGTTATCATAGTTACCAGAGCCTAACAGATATTTTCTTTAGATATATCCAGTAATTTTTCTTCCATATTCTCCTTTAATGAATTTCTAGTCAAATGATATTTCAATCCCTCTCACACTAAACATGTAAATATATCATTTCAGAGTAGATATAGATTTTTTTGTCATAAAATAATTGAATGGTATGCAAAAAAAAGAGCAACAACCTGCAAAGACTGAACTTGAATGTAGGACGTTGAGTCAGCCCAAAATAATTTGCTTGAAATTCAAACAAAAGAGCAAAAACTTGTTGTAAAGTACACACACACACACACACAGACACACATACTCTGAGGACTAAGACATTTATTTAATGGAAACAAAATTCAGAAAAAGATACTCACAGAATTTGAAAAGTATAAACCAAAATGCAAGGGTACAGGAAGAAGGCTACTTGAATCAGGTCATTTGTAACAACATGGATGGAACTAGAGGTCATTATCTTAAGTGAAATAGCCAGGCACAAAATGACAAATACTGCATGTTCTCACTTATATGTGGAAGTTAAAATATTTGAACAGATGGAGGTAGAGAGTAGAAAAATGGATAACAGAGACTGTGAAGGGTGGGAGTTGGTGAAGAGAAGTTGGTTAAAGGATACAAATGTACAGTTAGATAGAAGGAATAAATCACTGTTTGATAGCAAAGCAGGATGACTTATACTGAACAAAAATGTATCATACTGAGGTGATGGATACCCTGAATAACCTGACTGGATCACTATGTATTATATATATATATGTAACAAAATTTATCATGGACTCCATAAATTCACATAAAAAATTTTTAAAAATTTAAAAAGAGACCAAAAAAATAAATAAATAAAAAAGGAAAGAAGTTATTAGTGTTAGCAAGACAGCTAGAGAATCAATGAGCATTCCTTATGACACAGAAGCATTCTTGCCAAAAGATGGGATAGATCACATATTTTCTTTCCTTCCTTTCTAGGAATCCAATTAAATTCTTGACAAACTTTTTCATCCTTACCTACATAGGCCTTACTTGCTTTTTTTTTTTGTATTTTCCACCCTGTTTGCTGCCCATGCTTAAAAATCTATATTTTTTTTTCTGGCTTATTTTCACATTCGTTTATTCCTTTCTTCATTTGCCAAATCCATTATTATCCACTTAAATTCTTAATTTCATTTATTGCATTTATTCATTCATTATATAATTTCTAATTGATTTTTATGCAGATTTAATTTTTGCTGAAATTCATCATCTTTCCCCATATTTATTCCATTTATTAAGTACAACTCTTTTCAGTCCACTTCCAATAACTTAAATACATAGATTAGCTGTGGATTTGTTTCTCTTG
This sequence comes from Cheirogaleus medius, assembly GCA_008086735.1. NCBI lineage: Eukaryota > Metazoa > Chordata > Mammalia > Primates > Cheirogaleidae > Cheirogaleus > Cheirogaleus medius. The sequence continues at coordinate 46,319,322 of VBSM01003157.1, read as the reverse complement.
TCTTAATTATGTTTTTATTGGATGTTCTATTGGATGACAGACTTTGTATATGAAAAATTCATACAAGCTCTGGATATAGTTACCTTCCTTCAGGGTAGATTTGTCTGATGTGTAGCTGGAACAGGGACAAATCTGTGCAATCTATTTGGGGACTGAACTTATTCCAGACTTGTCTGTAGTCTCTGTATCTAAAGTCCAAACCCACCTTTGATTCACATTCACTTCGATGTAGAATCCCTTTTGGAGTATCAACTGAGAATCTGGGGTAATTATCAGGGTCCATCTTTCCTAGAAGGTTCCCAATTTAAATTGAAATTTTTCCAACACTATGAAATTAATAATTTTCCTGTGATTTTCAGCTGCTTTTCTGCTTGGCTGTACAATCAATTTAAGAATCAATTTAACAATCAATTTAAGAATCTGAAATGCCTCAAGAATGTCAAATGTCAAGATCAATTTTCTGGACCTCTCTCCTCTCTGTGTTCTTGGCCTTTCAGAGCCTGCTTGACTTAGAATACATGAAGTCCAGCGTTTGCTGTTAGAGTTTGTGAGATCTCTGAAAGCTCTGCCAGTCTCTCTGCTCCTTGGTAATCATGATCTGACTGCCTTCTCCAATTCTCTCCCAATGCCAACTATTAGAAAATATCCCGAGGGAAAAAAAGGTGTGCAGAATGGTTTCTTACTTTCTCTCTAGAGTCTTGATCCTTTGAGTCTCAGATGCCTTCCATGACATTTGTTGTTACCTGATGTATTTTACCTAGTTTCTGTCGTGGTTATTGAAGGAACATGAATAGTTTGCAAGTTACTTCATAACAGCCAGTGTCACATTAGACTAAAGTAATTAGTGCCTGTGTTTTACAAATAAAATTATTAACAAAATACCTATCCTTCAATTGTATTTTGAAGCAAATTAAATAGAAATACAAAATCAAATATTAGTAACTGAAAATAATCTTTTAGACATCCAAATGTGAATACATCATGAATATCTGGTGCCTCCAAACTACAAGGATGAATGGAATTAAAGTGCAAACATGAACGTCTGTTTACCTCATTCCCAACAGTTTCAAACAATAAGCAGTGAGTTGACAGACTGTCAGTTGAGTTTCCATCAATACAAAAAGTTTCACATGTGCATCAGTGAATGTAAAGTACTGAAAGTTAGCAAGACCATTTTCAATAAGTTTTCTGCAACTTTTGCCCATTTTAGATGGTCCATAAATATCAAATACCTATCAATCAGAAAGCTCCTTTGTAATGCCTTATTAAAATGAAGAAAGCCACATCTGCATATGTGAGGGGGCTGCAATTTTAACTTTCATGCAATGTCAATTTAATTTCAGTATCCTTCCCACACCCAGTTTATGGTTTGTACAAATTACAACATTGATATGTTTGCTAGGGTAATGGTGATGATAAGTCATTAATTCCCCAGAGCGTATCATATTTTCTGAACACATGTTGTAAGGAAGGTCACATTGAATTTATCTATTTTACACTACTGAAAATAAGCCATCACTACTAAGCTGCTATAATAGGGAGAGTATACAGAGCAAAACTGAGAGCATGCTGTGATTATGAATATATTTATATCATCTATAACTTATCACAATTAGTCTGTACTTAGATAAGTTCATAAAATGTGTTTCTATTAAATTTTGATAATTAAGAAAAAGTAGGAGAAAGGACAAAGAACAATAGCTATCGAAGTTTTCTCAGTGTACTAGAATATCTCTATATATTTTGCTAAGAAAGAGGAAGTGACCAATGTCACTTTGGCTTTCAAGCCCCAAAATGACAGAACTAATGCTACTTCCATAGAATTGCTAAGATTCTCTACTGGTCAGAATCTTAAAGCATATACCTTGGAAACCTCTAATATATTGCAACTCAGGAACTTAGGTGGTACTTGTTAGCTTAAGCATAGGTCTGGTCTAACCTCAAAAAAGAAAGTTTATAAATGGCAAAATAGCATTAAGATGTCACAAATATATGAGTCAACATTATGAGTCAACATAATTCTTGCTGGGGATCTAACATGTTCTCCTGTTTCCCCAGTGATTAATTAGTAAAAGTATTGCTCATATTTCCTGCTCAGGACTGAACTGTGCAAGCTTTGGGATTACACCGTTTCTCAAATCTCAGTCTTGGCCTCTTCACCTAATTTCAGCCTTCAAGAATTTTACAAAAACAATAATGACCAATAACACCAATTTTTCAGGAAAATAGGGTTTATTACCTGCAAGCAAATGAAGTCACAATAGAAGACCTATTTTAGTTATGAGTGATGATGCTTAAAGCTGTACTTATCTGTGACTCTCCTGTGCCTAGTTTGTGTCAGTATGGTAGTCGTAGCACTAATATTTCCGTTGCTGTTGGAGGTCTTTGCTCATCATTATTTGTTGGGAAATCTTTCTTAATATAAGAAAGCAGATAGTTTAAACAATCCAACACTCTTCTGCTGTTGTACATGCATTGTCACCGTGGATAACTGTTTTTGAGGCTGTTAAAGATTTTGCTAGGTCATGGGAGCTGTGGACATGAATAATCCTTGGGCTGCAGTTTTGTGATGGCAATTGTTTTAGTTTTATATTCAGGTTGCTCTATATCAGCTTCAGCCTCACTTGTGATGCTCAACATGAGAAAGCCTATCATTATTCAGGACCAAGGGCACATTTACAGTTGGAGACACTTGTGCAAATGGCTCTTTGAGCACCAAGAGAGCATTAAGATGACACAGAATTGTCGGGGCTTTAACAACATAAACCAATGAGGGCCAGACAGATTGGAAAAATAAATTAAAATGGTGCATGGTGTTTGGGAGAAAATAGAGAGTGATGAAGACAGAAATACAAGTGATCTCACAGTACCCTAAGGTAGTGTTACTTAATCCCTAGGTCCTACTTTTGAGTCTGTGGTCAGGTATGGAGGATCAAGAACCTGGAGAATTTGCTTAGAGGAAATTAGTACCTGCTTTTAGGTTTTTAGATGGGACAAAAGCTGTTTTAGTCAAGGGTTAAATACTAACAGTGAGGCAATACCCTTCCTGGTACTCTATCTAATGACCCATGAGTTATAAGTTTTTCACTCTGACTGCTGGAAGCACAATGTATTCTTTGTGAGTCCTGTGCTCCTTTTGAGTGATTATTTACTTGGCACCAGGCAGTTCCTACTCATGTATATTCTCATCAGGCCTCAGCTAAAAGTGTGTGGGATTCTCCAGTTATAAAATTGCAGCAATCATAGAAATCATCTCATGTTTTTCTTTCCCTGAAGTATCACTGTCCTGTGTGGCCTAATGTTTGATATCTGAAGCCTTTGTTTCATAGATTGAGTCCTTTACTTTTAGTTGCTTCAGATATTATAATAAATCAGGACTTGTTACTCCATTTTGGAAAATGCCCTAGAACAGTTTGATATATCATTATTTTGGCTTCAGAAAATTCAAATCATATTTTTCCAAATTTTAACAATTTATATTATAAATATATCCAAGAGCCAGACACTATAATTTTTTTGGGAAAAAAAAGAAAAATGTTATCCAAAAAATAATTTATCTCTAAAACCTGATTTTTAACATCAATTTATTTATAATTTTTTGATGTTAATTTCATATTAACTCATTTTCATTTGCTTTTGAAATATATAAATTACATAAAACATGTACATTTGAAGTGTCAATATAAATCATGTAGTGAAATTAAGCTGAAGAATTGAAGGATAAAACAATGAGATGGTCCAGAAACATACATTTCTAAACCTCTCAAATTATTTATAAAATGACATATCAATAACTGGTGTCAAATATTTTATATTATGTTTATATGAATCATAATTCCATATTCATCACTCTAATGTGTCTGTATTAATTTATATGTAAAAAACACATTTTGCAAATCTGTATCATCAATTTAATTGTATAAATTTAGAGTTTGCTTTTCTGTATTATTTTTCAATATCCTGTATTTTCTTTCTTGCTTATACTCCTCTATAATATTTTATCTTCCATTAAAGAGTCTATTTATTCCTTAAAATTATGTATTAATATGTTATATATGCAGGCATTTTGAAAGTTCAATCTAAGGGCAAGGAGAACAATGCTAATTGTTCAAATGTTTAACTATTTCTAAAAAAAAAGTAACAGTCTCATTCTTAGTATAATATATAAATATAGTTCCTTTTATAAAGTATTACTGTTCAAACCTCTTTAAATTTAGAATACAAATCTCTTCACAAATAAGGCATTTGAATTATCAGTTTGCCTTTATATTGAACTTTTTTGTTTAAGAAGTTCGATTAAAAGGAATAATAATATATCTCTTATCTAATTACATATGCATACATCATATTATGAAAGGAAATGTGACATCTCATCCTTTATTCTAGAGCAGTGGTTTATGACCAGGAATGATGTCCCCACCCCCTCCACGAGAGTATCCTTGCAATGCTTGAAGACAATTTTTTGTTTATTACAACTGGGAAGGAGAAGGTGCTTTTGCCATGTGTGGGTGCTGGCCAGGAATGCTACAAAGCATCTAACAATGTACACATCACGACCACCAAAAAACACAGAATTATCCAGCTACAAATGTCAATTGTGTTAAAGTTGAGAACCTTGGCTTAGAAAAAATAATTCTTATTTTACAATTCATTAGATGTGTGATACAGTGAAAAACTACTATTTGTATATAAAGTTTAATAAAAGCATTCAATTTACAAATTTATCTTAGCCTTTAAAGGAAATATCTTGGCCTTTTAACACTCCAGAAATATCAGAAACTGTATGTCAATAAATTAAACACCTAGACTACAGAAACAATTCTTTGAATAACACAAAGTAGCAAAATCAACTGAAGAATAAAATGAATAAATGGAATAGTTCTGTATCTATCATAGAAATGTAATTCTTAGTTTAAGTACTTCCAAAAAAATTCTAGTACCATTTGTTTTCACAAGCAAATCCTGATAAACTATTAATACAGAAATAATGCTAATTCTACACAATCCTTTGCCAAATTTTGAAAAGGGCAAACCTTTCATTGATTTCATCTGATCATTAAAACATTATTATAATTCAATTGCATTTTTTGATATTTTCTTAACACTTTTTAAAATGTTGCTTAGAAATTCTTTTTAAATACTAATCTTAATGTTTAAAATAAGTTTATGGTTTCTATTTATTCATTAGAAAGGACTGGAGACAATGTTTTAGTGAATCAAAGAATGTTAACTGCCAAACTAAAACTCACGACTTCATAAAATCTAAAACAAAATAATTCAATTAAACATATTTTCACCATTTTTTCCTCATATGGTTTATGCAACTGGTATTAAAATTCTTCAGCATTCAGCTTAATTTACAATTACATCATAGTTTTGTGTAAAAAATATGGTCAAAATTTCCCCTCTTTTCCAATTTTTCTTCTTTCTAAACTATAATCAACAACAATAAGGTTAAAGACAAAATATTGAAATGCCAAACTGTAAATCTCTGGATTAAGATAAAGAGCTAACAGCAGAAAATCCTATACTAGAAACTTATCTCCTATAGAACCTGAACCAACTATTATGACAATATTAATTAAAAAATAAGAACAGTATCAATATCAATTTAGCTTTCCTGATTTGCCAAAATTTGGTAAATCCTGAGTAATCTTAAGGCCATTGCAGCATCAGTTTCTGGCACTTGATGAAGTCAATCCCTGACTGTCCATGTGTATAAAACAATTTGCTATTCTCCAACATATCTCTTTTCATATGCATTCAATTTAAATCATTATCCAATATAAACATTTTATAATTCTGTCGAACACATGTACCCATTAAGTTAGGGCCGGGTTGGGAAAACAAAGCCACACAGCAAATTCAGTTAGTGCATTTGAGAAAGAACATTGAATGTATGTAGCTGCAGGTGGGCCTGCCTGAAATCAAATAGAGCAATAGCCAATGAGGTTTTTGAGATATTGTCACTGCCAAAATATACACCCCACGCTTGTGGCCCTGGTTTAAGCGAGGCAAATGCATTTCATGTAACCCCCATAATATCCTGAATTTTAAATAAATAAATAAATAAAAAATATCTACCCCATGGAACAAAGTAAACTGTGACTGTTTAAGACTTAAAATGTCCTTTTGATCTCCAGGTGACAAAGGCAGGAGGAAATGGGCTGAGAAAGCTGCATAGCTCCTTACAGGGGTATATTTTCCTATCCAATAATAGATAAAATGAAACTGCCAGAATGTGATGCCAACATCTATGGAGAAAATTGAGTGGAGGTCCCTCCCAGGAAGCATAATTAATGCCTAACCCAGGAGCATTTCCAACCTCCGAGAAAGTCTTGCCTTGCCCAAATGGGAAAGTTCGGATTGATGCAAAACAGCAACTTACTCTTTGCCACCTAGTATTCTTTCCAAATCAAAGAGTGTATTGTGGGCTGTATGCCTGTTGTGTCATTGGATATTGTTTGTTTGGGTTTTGTGAAAACATTTTTCTAATATATAGGTCCCTAAACCAAGAGGAGCCACATCTGGACATGAAAAACCAATAAACAAAAAAACAGGTATCATTCAGTTCCAGGGTTTTGAGTGGTAACACACGGACTAGATGAAAATTCCGTGTTGTTCCCTAGTGGAGTGAGTGTGTCTGCACATGGTAAAGAGAGGAATCAAATATTTGGAGGACAGGTAGTCAGCCTGTGGTCATCATTAGGCCTGTTCTCCTAATATTGTTGGCTCTCCTTCTAGGAAGCTAATATGATTTCACTGCCCTGCTCCATCGAAGGCTCATAAAATGTGAGCAGATGTGACATTTGTCAGGTCTAGATGGAAATTTCAAGAACAGTGGACAGCCCATCAGTCTGTCTTTCTCTGAGCCCTTACAACAGGCATGGATTCATTACAGTGCCTGCCCTGTTAACTTGAGTAGTGGAGCAAGTATACACAAAGCAGCGTCCAGCTATTCTTTATAACCTGTAGGTTGAGAAGACTCATTTGTTTTTAAGCCACTAAGACTTTGTGAGATTTTTTTTTTAACCACAACCAGATTAATCTATCCTGATACAATCATTTACTGTAAATTACTCACTTGACACAGGAAAACAAAAAGTGTTCAATTTTATCAAGCACTATTTTTCATGTTAATTAATTTGGGCATTAGTCATAAAGCTAATAATAACTTCATATACAAAACGTGCCTTTTTAATTATCACTAAATGTAAACAAAATTGTTAATAGAGGACTTATTTTTTGTAGTAAATATTAAGGAAAATATAGATACAATGAAGGCAAAATTTATCATAAAAAGAGGCAAAGCATAGTGTACTTTGGTCTAGTGCAAACAAACATTGCTGTTCTCCTGTATACCAGGATAACTTTACAAAAATGTCAAAGTAACAAATTTGGTGTACTTTCCCCCCCAGTGATAATGTTGTTTTTAGACACAGAAACTACCTAAATAGTGTATTTCACATTTAAGAGTATTTCCCAGTGAGAAGCAATCAGTGAGGCAATTGTTATCTTGTTGCAAAAAATACCTACCAAGAGAGTACAGAACAAAATATATAACTTACATTGCAACTATCAATTTTATTGGTGAAGGAAACAACTACTATTCACTGGTTTAAGTTAGAAATACTTTTGCTACAAATTTTCTTTACGTAAAAATGTTCTTGGGAGTTTCTAGAAGGTGTCGGAAATGAAAAAAAGTAAGTGCTTAAATATAAGCCAATCTCTATAAGAAGCAAGTTACTACCTAGGAACTGGATTTATTTATTATATAGAGTGAAAGCAAAATTTACTAAGGCAGATCAAACAGCATTGAGTAGGATATTTAGGATATCAAGAGACTACCAGCCTTTTAATTAAAATGATTTTGTGTATTTCTCAATAAATCATATGCCAAATAATATTTGAATTGACTAGATGTTTAATCTTAAAAGCTCTTCAAAATGCTTTTTTATTTAATATGCATTTATAATAATTCCATGTGACTTGGATTAAGATTCAGTAGCATATTTAAATTTTTTCACATATATGTACTTATATCTCAAATTTTAGTTTTTATGTAAGCTAAACATCAATTTTATTTAAACACTAATGAAAAATGTGCTATAATTTTTATACATTTGAAATAAATTTTGAAGAATAATTTTATAGCTAATCTTGAATATTCATATTCAATATAATATTAATATGGAAATACTTGAAAACAAGCCTAGAATATTAGAAAGACTCAACATGCATTATGTTGTATTGCTCCATAATATTTCCTGGTGGTAATGCTCAAATAGCTCATTGCCAACCTTGTAATAGTAGTGTCACAGCTTATTATATAAAGCTGCCTTTACCACATCTTTTAAGCTTTCATATTTTGATACTTTAATGAATATCCTGATGCCATTAAAGCAATTTATTCTTTGTGCCATACAACTAAGTCAAGTGCCTCTTGTTTAGTTACAGAGTTCAAGTGCAAACATCCCAACTAATGAATCAAGACATTCATTCTCATATGCAGAAGCTTTGGTTATGTATACTTTTGTGAAGTGCACTATCATCATATTAATGTGAAGTACAAGTTAAGTTGATAAAGTACCATTGACTGTAGAGAAAGTGCTTTTGACAATTCTTGCTATCAAACAAAATTACAATGAATATATGCTTGCACCACAGGAGAAAAATTGGAAATAAAAGAGCTGGATCAGAAATGGAAGAAGCGTAGGATGCTCCATTTAGGAAAATCTAAGTGCTTATTTTTCAATAAGATTCAAGGAAAATTTCAAGGTTTTAGATTTCTTAGATTTTTTAATTCCACACTAAAATTACTCTTCAAGGATGTTGGGTGCAGTGCTTCATGCCAATAATTCCAGCACTTTGAGAGCTAAGGCAGGAGGATCCCTTGAGCCTAGGAATTCAAGGTTACAGTGACCTCTAATGGAGCCACTGCACTCTACCTTGGGTGACAGAGTGAGACTCTGTCTCTGAAAAATAAGATAATTGAAATAAAAAAATAAATAACAAAGGTAAAAAAAAATAAAATAAAATAATTCTTTAAGTAAAGATATATTCATGGTCTATGCATCTTTAATTAAATTAATTTATTAATTTTTAATTTCTTTTTTTTAGAGATGGGGTCTCACTATGTTGCCCAGGTTGGTCTTGAAATCTCAATTTCAAGTGATACTCCCCCCTTGGCTCCCAAAGTGCTGCTGTTACAAGCATAGCCACCATGCCTGGATGCATCTTTTATTTTCATCTCAAACAGGCTTAAGGAGAAACAGCCTTTATTACATTATTCCTATCATTCTCAGCAGAGAAGCATAGTTAAGCCAGTTGCTACACTAGTGTTGGGTGGAAAGTGGGGATTAGCCGTGGCAGAGAGCAAAAATGACAGTGGAAGATCCATTCTCCTGGCAGAGTATTCAAGAGATGATATGCTAAGATAGACATAATGAGAACACATTCTAATTACCCTTTGCTTAGCCCATGATGTTCATACAGTAGGTGGAATGGTAGTGAAGTAAATGACTTATTTTCACAAAAGTCTACCAAATATAATACATGATATTTAACATTTAACTCACTATATATGTTTGATAAGGCAAAACATACCCACAAAAATGTCTTTTGCAAACTCTCTTGGGTGTGGTCTTTGTGGTGGTCATGAGAATTCCCCCAAACTACCTGATATGGGGAGTACAGTTGACTGACAGCCCTAGCTGACACCCCTCTGGTCTCTGGATTCACCACCATGCTTGTGCCAAGTCCACAATTCTCCCAAGCTGTTCCCAGGTGATGATTGACTATGACAGGGATACTAAGCAAGCCCATTCTTATGGGACATGGGACTCCCCTTACAGATTGTTTGGACTCAAAGACCTCCCACAAGCTCCACCAAAACTTTACCAGAACAGTGCTGCAATGTTAGATCTCTCATCTCTCATCCTTCCTCCTCCTCACTCCCCTTTCCCAGGTAACAGGTTTGCATTTTGATTTGAATGTTCTCCCTCTCTACTCCTATTGCCTCACATTTATCCTTCCCAGGCACTTCCCCAATACTTTTCATGTACATCTAATTCCATCTTCATGTCTGCCTCTTAGAAGATGCAAAACACCACAATTGTGTGTATTCTCAGCAAATACATGATAGGACACCGTTTCTTGACTTCTCATTGACTATTATTGATTCCACATATTGCTAGGGCAGATAAAAACAAACGATATATGATTGATTGATTTGCCACCAAATACTTCACTGTATACAGTGTGATCTATGTGTATGCTAGTTTCTTTAGTCAACACTCTAGTGGTGCTTGGTAGTTAATTTTTAAATACCAGTTTGGAAATCTATGCTTCAGACATGCTTAGTCAGTATATAAAACATTCTAAATAGGAGCCCACAATTTTGAGGTGGTCACAAACAGTGCATTAAATATTGCTATCTAAACCTGCATTGGAGGATTCATTCATTAGCATGGCAAAATTAAAGTAATATTTCAATGATTTGATAGTTGGAAATGAATGATTTTCAAGAACTGTGGTTTGCTGGAAGGAGTATAGAGGTGCATTGACCCTTGCACGGACCAGATGTATGATTATTGTTAGGCAAGAAACTCATTGTCTTTTGAGAGCTATACCAGGTATATAACTCGGTTTAGTCCTGTGCACTAACACCCTAAACTTAATGGAAGAATCTCTCCTTATTTTACTATATCATTTTCTAATTTTGTATTCAATTATAATTGGATTTGCGGGGGTGCAAACCTTTTTTTTTTCCAACTTGTTAAGTGGCTTTAAAGGAGAAAAGCACTCTATGCAGAAGGAACAGCAAATTCAAATGCTCTGAGGCAGCAGGGTACCCACAGTTGTGATGCATAGCAAGAAAGCAGTGGGGTTGGATGGAAGTGAGCATACAAGAGTGTTAAATGTAAAGGGATATTGCATTTAAATGGATCATAGGTACTCTTAGGTCAAAGACTGTTGGAATTAGATAATGAAGGGTTGTGAGCCAGAAAGGTAAAAGATGAAGTTTGAATAATGTGACATTTGAAAACAAGATACTAAATAAGGTAATACTACAGGTAAGGGCAAATTTGGGGGTATGATAAACGGCTGACATAAAGTGAAGAAGACTATATTGGAGGAGAGGATTTTGAAGCACTAAGATTATCTATGTTTGAGGAATCTTCTTGCAGGGACCTGAGAAGTCTTGTTGAAGAGAGTATAATACGAATTTTAAAAATCTTCAGAATATGAGGTGGTATGACCCAGGTCCTGTAGATGACTGCATCAAAAGGGTATCATGCATGGTAGAGCCAGGTCTTGGGGTTATACTGACCCTGAGGAGCAAGGAGGAAGACTTTCTTAATTCGTATTTCGAGGCTCTAACTTCTAGTGGTGTAAGAAGAAAAAAGCCTGAAAGGCTGCTTGCAAAGCAATGTGCTTAGGGACAGCTAAGTTTGATTAGAACAGGAAACTGAAGAAAATGCTCATAAGTTTTAAAGCAAATTGGCTTAAGTCAATTTGCAGCACCAGCCAATCTTTCATAGTACTGGCACACAAAACATTTGCCAAGGAAAAAGTGACAATTTGTCAGCATGAGTAAGGTGTCCGCAACAACTTTATTTATATTATATAGTCAAATATTCATGGCAATTTTATCCATCTTACAGATAATGAAAACAATGAGTTGCCCTTAATCACATATCTTACATATGAAAAAGCTATAGTTGAAATGTGGTTATAACTTATTCTAAAGCTTTTCCATTCCATCACACTGCATTTCAGAGATCGCTAAACCCACCATTAGTCAATTCTTCAGCTGTACCTCTGCTTACTGATTTCATCTTTAAATAGACAAAAAGCTGGTTTCATGATCTTAGTAATTAAAAAAGGCATGAATACATTCTGCAGTTCACTTTGCTATTTGATAGGCAATGAGCTATATGAGAAAACTATTACTTACTCTCTCCCTTCACATGGAAGTGATAAATGCTTTGTTTCTAAGAGAAAATATCATAAAAATAATTATTTTAAGGATAAGATTATAGGAGATCATACTGTGGTTCCTCGAACACATTCATATTCTTTAGAAATATGAAAACCATAATTGGTCATAATGAAGGTCCTTGAAACACTTTCATACTTTTTGGACATGATGTAGATGTTACCAAACTTTCACAGAATTTCCAAAAAAATGTTTTCCATGAAACATGTGTTGCAAAGAGTCAATGATTTGTCATTCATTAATCAGTGTCCTGAGGACAGAAAGTTCTTTTGTTAAGTTATCTTGGTAGGTCCCCTTTGAAGATTCATATCATCATGAGAAAGTTTTGAATTTTCACTTTTAGGACTAAACTTAAATGTTTAAACCTTGGTTACACTTAGCACCATTTTCTTCTAGTTCCTAAACTCTAATCCCACTCTGTATTTTTTTCCTTACCATTAATTTGAGAAGTACTTTGAAAATTTCAAATTAAGAACTACTTTTAAGGCACAATCTTGCCTCAGGAGTACTCGCAACTGTTTTCTAAGGTTGTCCTTTAACACTGACTCCTTCATGTCTGACTTCTGAATCCTAATACCCACGATGCTATAACTTGGTCATATGATAAGAACCAAAAAGACAAAGTACCTCCTGGAAAATAATACTTTACATTAAAAATTATAGTTTAATAAGTACTTATAATATATTTTAGAATTAATGTAGAAATAATATACCAGGTCACTGACATGTATAAAGTTAATTAAGGGTCAGAATAATCAATAGAATAGGGATACGTTGAAAATGAGTTAAAAATGTGCTTTTTCACAGGCCTAGCATACAAGCATTAGAAGCAACATGACAAAAATACATCTATAAGTAGCAGTTGATTCCACAGTAAAGCAGGATGTATACCTATTGTGTTTGTGATCTTTTGCTGCACAACAAATTACCCTAAAACTTGATAGCTTAAAATAGCACACAGCTATTTTCTCCCAGTTCCTATGGGTCAGAAATCCAGGCATGATTTAGCTGGGTGCTCTGCTTTAGGGTCTCTCACAAAGCTGCAATTTAGGTGTTGTCTGGTGTCTTAGTCTTTGGAGTTGCTATAACAAAATACTGGAGACTGGATTATTTATAAACAACAAAAATTTTATTTCTCACAATTCTGGAGGCTGAAAGTCCAACATTAAGGTACAGGCAGGTTTGGTGTCTAGTGAGGGCTGTTCTGTACTTCTAAGATGGCCCTTGTTGCTGCATCCTCCTGAGGGGACAGCCACTGTCTCCTCAGGTGGCTGAAGGGAAGGACGGGGGAAACTAGTCCTCTCAAGCCCTTTTATGAAGCACTGATCCATTCAGGATGGTGGAGCCCTTATGGCCTAATCACCTTCTAAAGATCCCACATCTTAAAACTGTTGCGTTGGAGATTAATTTGCAGCATAAATTTTTAAGGTGCACAAACATTCAAACCATAGCAGCTAAAGTTATGGTTCATTCTAGAGGCTTAATTAGGAGACATTTCCCTTTCACGATGGCTTACATCATTGTTGGTAGGATTCATGTCTTCAAGGACTGTTAGACTGACAGTTTCAGTTTTTCACTGGCAATTGGCTAAAGACCTAACTCAAATCTGATCTCTCCAGCATGGTTCATCAAACAATCACACAAGAAGAACCAGAGAATGAGAGAGTGCAAGCAAGAGGATAGTGAATGCTAGTAAGAAGGAAATCACAGTGTTTGAAACATAATAATTAAATTTGTGTTCTATCACCTTTATCCTATTTAATGAGTTAGAATTAAATCACTAGGTCCAGCCTACACTCAATGAAAGGAGATTATATAAAACTCAAGATATAATATTTTAATACCAAAAGGTAAGGCTTATTTTAAAGCTGTCTACCTCAGTTATTATCAAGGTTCGCACATTCACTAAGCATTTACTATACACAGTCCACTGTATGACCTAGCATATTGGTTTCCTGAATCCAAAGAATGTAAGATCTAGTTAGATATATTAAAAGATATGCCCCAATAAACTGGAGCAAGTGACAATGACACAGGAGTGATACATATAATAATTCTATTACTTCAAAAACTCCTCCTCTATTGAAAAATAAATGAAAACTGACAATAATGATTACCATGAAATAGTATGTTGTTGTTTAGTGGAATACTATAAGAATAATATGCCAAGTAAGGTGTAGGTCACATATTATGCCAACATTCTAAATTTTTTCTATGTCCAGTGACAGTATCAAGGAACCTGGATAGCAGAATATTTCATGACACTCCAAACAATCCCAAATGTACATGCCTGACTAATAAAATACAATATTTAACAGTCAAATAATATTTTAAAACAAGTTCTCCAGAACCACTTTGCCCAACTCATAAAGCCAAATGTAATACAAATTTTATTTAGGAGTTTTGGAGTCTCTGAAAAATTTGCAACTGAAGGAAATGGGAAATTCAATTTGATGAAGCTTCTAAAATATTGCAATTAATTCAAGAAACATTGGTGGGTTCGATTTCACTGTTTACATGCATTCTAAATTTCGAGATGCGTAAGTATATGTGTAGAAGAATGCAATTTTTGCCTCTATATTGACTTAAATATGTTCAACACCTGAACCACATAAATAAAAATGAATTTATTAAAAAATAAAGGATTACCTTCAGTACAACCAGAAAAAAACAAATGTTACTAGCAATGTGGAATGAATAAATGCTGATGTAATGTAAAAACTGTAGGTTATGCTGGCTGTTTGAAAACAACAGTTTTTTAGAGATTTAAAGTCAGTTTTTTGTTGGAATTATAAGAATGCTGAACTTAGAGGACCTATCAAGATCAAATATTTCACAGTACAGGATATCATAGAAGCATGATTTAACATGAAAATTCTCCAGGTTTCCTAAGAGCAGTTTCAGCTGTATGTTCCAAATAGAAGATGCCATTTTCTACAGCATGACTTATCCTGGTACTTGGTGCAGTTGTGCATGAAGCCAGTTTAGAATTTTGTAAGCAAAGGTATATTAGTTATTATGGGCAGCAGCTGGATCTACTGAGCCAAAACTTATTCATCACAGCTTTCCACTTTTCTTAAATTTTTTATGACTGACTTTAAATTTTGGGGGCATTCAGAACACTTCCAAAACAATCTCACCCTTGGCCTCAGTGGGTAGGGGCTATATGTAATAGTTACAGAAATACGAACAGTCTTTCATGGTAGGCAAACCAGTGAGGAAATCTGACATGGCAGATAGAGAGAAATAACAGAACACATGAATATTGGGTAAGCCTTCTACCTCACTTGCAGCCTGTCCTACCCTGCCTCATTTATTTCTCTTTGTTTCGACCTGTGCCATTTAAATAGATTCAATAAACTATGGGATTTGGGGATCTGAATTTTGACTCTGAGTGTTTTAGTTTGCCAGGACTACCATATCAAAATACCACTGGGTGGCTTAACCAGCAGAAACTTATTTCCTCTCAGTTCTAGAGGCTAGAAGTTCTAGATCAATGTGTTTGCAGGTTTGGTTTCTCCTGAGGCCTCTCTTCTTGGCTTGCAAGTGGCAACCATTTCACTGTGTCTTCACATGGCCCTTTCTCTGTTTGTGCACATTTCTGATATCTTCCATGTGTCCTAATTTCTCTTCTCATAAGAACACCAGTCATTTTGGATTAGGGAATACTGGCAGCCTCATTTTTACTTAATTATCTCTTTAAAGGCCCTGTCTCCAAATATAGCCACATTCTGAGGTACTGGGGCTTAGAGCTTCAACATATACATTTTGGAGGGACACTATTCAGTCTTTGACAGTTAGTCTTTTTGCCCTGGATCAGCTTGACTGGTCATGTACTTGAAGGCTATTATTGTACCATGGTGTGGTTTCACATATCACTATATTTAGTATTATAGGCAACCAGTACTTAGGAAGTAGACATGTATAACAGATTTGCATAATTCGTGATATTTTACACATTTCTTAAAATATTTTATACACAGTTTTTGATATTCTTCTTTTTTGAATGATAGTCACAAAATTATATATCTGGAGGAAACTTAATCTCTTGTTGCAGATAAAGGATTTTAGTTTCTGAATTTCAAAGCCTAAGCTAAGCAGATTTGTTTACAGAGATAAGAAAACATGTCTTCTGATTACAAATATGTAACTCACTGATTTTATTAATTTGTTTATTAGAAATTTTGAAATTATTTCAGGCATAATAGAGACAGGGAGTCTGGATGTATGTTTTTCTCTTGATATAAATTAACTTCCCTAATGGAGATATTATAAAATGGTATTTAAGGATTATACAGATCCAAATTAGGGGAATGAAAATTTTTAAAAAGCCTACACATCTGAAAGACACTTTCAATAGAAAGTGTTAATTTTCAAAGAATGAAATTCAGAGAAAGCTTTTTATTGATGAAAAAAATCATGAAGTAAAATCAGAATAAAAATTATTGTTGAATGGAGCAATAAACCAGCTAAAATATAGTTTGAATTCAGTAGGCTTTTTTGAAGATTAGAGAAAGCACAAGAGTAAACCAGCACAAGCAATTCTACTAAATATCTGTTAAAAAACAAACGAGTTGAAGGAAAGACAGCCCAGCCATTTTGACTTTAAGCAAGTAAAAAGAGAAAAGCTCCATGGAGGTCTCACCAAGGTTTCAGTCAATGAAGGGTCGACTATTCAAACATCCAGGTCAGTTACCTTGAAGAAATGCTGCCAACTCTATCAGTCCACGCTATTGTGAGGAATGATCTAGTCAGTTCCAGTATCAGAATTTTTTCCCTGGAGTTATTCAAAAGGGAAATACCCACTAAGAAAATCTATTAAAAGATGATTTTTTTTAGAATTTGGGGATTTAATTTAATTGGATAATCAATATAAAGTTGACTCTATGTAACTGAATAACACAGATGGCTGCCAATCTGTACTTTTATGTTACATAGTAAAATTCATAATTTTCCCAATTCAATTTATTATTCTATTTTTAATACAACTGTGTTAGAAAAGGTGCTTGATTTATTTTAAAAATGAAAGGAAATTATTTTCCGGGTAAGTGTAGCTATGTGAAAGTATATTTAATTATTAATTTAATGGCAATTCAAAATGATTAAATCCATGTAGTAATTGTCTAAGAACCAAGTCAAATTTTTCTTTACTACATACAGAGAAAACATGAATTTCACAACTGAAAAATTAATCTAAAATTTAGAATAATAAAGGCTATCATTGTGAATAATCTAGAGAAGCCAAATTTCTTAGCACCTACACTATTCTCATTATCATTCTCAGAATTATGTGGTCAAGAGCTTAATCTCACCAATTAATTTTAGTTTTCGTGTAGTATTGTAATGAATAATTTTATTTTATCTAAAAGACCTTTTCCAACAATAGATGTTAATAATTATGTGACAATCATTTGTGACAATCAAACATCTATTTACATCTTGAGTTGGGGATTGAGCAAGAGAGCCTAGATAATGAAAGGTGCCTAGGACTAGGATACACACTTTCTTTATCAAGAGATGCAGGGACATGCACAGCTAGCCCCAATAGAAGGCGCCAATTAGCTTTATTAGTGTTTCTTGAGTAGAAGGTAATTCAGGCAAAAATAGATCCCACCAATGGGTGATTGATTTAAAACATCAAGCGTTTGGAATGTGTCATGCATCTTATATAATGAGGTTTTCATGACTATAGCAGTCTCTGATGCCTTCGGTGTACTTAGTATATTTTCAATTCTGCAGGCTTATTGATTTTTTCATCTCTTTATATTTATGTTTAGAATATATTCATAGTTCACTTACTTCATCTGAGTTGTTAGGCCTCATAAGTTACTATTTTATCATATCTTACATCCTCCCTAAATTATGCTTATGATTCACAAGCAACTTGCTTTACTAGTTACATCTACCCTTCTTAGTTATTTTCTTGTATTCTATAAAAGACTTAAATATTGTTACATAAAACAGTAACCACATCTTAAATATAAATTTCATAATTTCTCAGGTAAAAACAAAAGATAATTCCAATACGATGATTCCTCTCTCTTTCTTTCAACTCTTTTTTCTTTTCCTTTCATGAAACGTTTTAAGTCAGAAGTAATAAAATCGACTGTTCTGAAGTCCTATTGCTATATTGGAGGCTATTATTTTGGCTAAGTAAACAGAAATAATGAAATTTTCAAGATCCTTCAGGGAAGTTAGCAGTCTAGAAACATTGAATCATACACTCAACAAATAATTGGCTTAAGTCCTGCAATCCAAAGATTTGGCTGAGATAGTATGGATGAGAAAAAATGAATTAGATATATTCTCTCTCTTCAAGTTTGACAGAGGAAATGCAATAAATTAACCACCTCATTTCCACTTCCTAGGAATACAGGGAGGCTATATTTCCCAGCCTCTACTTCAATTATGTTGGGGCCAAATGACCAAGTACTGACCAAGGAATTGTGTGTGAAAGTGATATAAGCCACTTTCAGACCTGGATTTTTTTTTAAAAAGTCTACAAAATCATCTATTTTCTTTCTTTTCTGTTACAAATTTGAGTTACTTAAGTTTTCCAGAAGGCAGAGATGCCAGAAGGAAGCATCCTGGGCTCTGAAGTTGAAGCTTGGAGGATTACTGCTTAGGAGAGCTGTGCTATGAGCAAAATAATAAAGCCTCTTACATCTAGAAGAGGCTTATATTGAGTATGATTACTTATAGATCTTCCAATACAACATAAAAATTGATGCACAATAATTCAGTGTAGAAACAGTGCTGGCGAATTGAGATCAGGGAGATTGCTCTTCAACACGAGAATCTGATAAGGATTCATAGACAAGATGCCATTTAGGAATATACTTGACAGATTTGGACATATAGGGAAAGTATCAGAACTATGATTTGTAAAAATAATCTGATACCCTGAGGATGAGCTACATAATTTGTGCCACCCAGTGGAAAATTAAAATTCAAAGATTATTAAAAATTTAAGGATGCCTACAGCAAAGTATTATATTAAGTGTGAGGGCCTTCTAAGTAAGGGCCCCTAAGGGCCTGGACAGGTCACATGCTCATGAAGAAACATGTGGGAAGGAGAATAAAATGTATTTAGGTGGAGTGGAGTTGCAACAAAGGGTAATGTGGATAGATAGAAACTTCATAATTCTCAGAGAATAAACAACACTTTTTAATGAAAAATTCTTGGATAAGTCACTTAGCATGGAGGATATAGCTACAGATATAAAAAACAGTATCAAATGTTTAATAACAGTATGAGAAATGTGGTTTTGACCTAAACATATACTTTCTCCCTACAATAGGTGTAAAATCCATGGATTTAATATGATGACAATAAGAAAAACCATATGATGCAGGTATAAATTAGAACCTGTAATTTCAATCTATTTTGTTTCTTTATATTAAATTACTTAGTTGACTGATGCCTACTGAAATCTATTTTCACTACACACAGTTACCCCTGAGTGTCTCGACAGTGTTCTTGTATGCTGAAAGTTCTACAACATTTATAAGTAGGTTAGAATTGGTGAGAGGAGTTAGTTTGATTCTATGGAATGTCCTGAAGATAATCTTCTGGTGCCTTGGATGAATGTTTTCATTATTATCTCAATGGGGAAGAATCTGTATGGCTAGTCATTCTTACAGACAGAATCCACCTCCACTAAGAAAGCAAAGTATTGAGATGTGAATATATCTGTAACAGTTCCCTTTGTGTTTTACAAGAAAATATGTAATTCATTTTTGTTTGTTTCTTTCTGTGTTAGTCTTGCCAAATTGTATTAAGTGTGAATAATGCAGGAAGTTAAAGATATAACTTGAGGTAAAATAAACATACAGTTCTTCCATATGTCCTCAATCAATTGCAAAACTAAATATAATGTTGAACATATAAATTGTTAAATTAACAATTCAGTTCAGAATAAGCATGCTTTGGGCAGAAAAAACATTATAAATATTAATATTTGCTATTGCCATACTGAAAAGTTGTACATTAGCATATGGTTCCTTGTTTTTAGGTTTTAATTCAAAATATACTTAGAATAATTTTTTTGCTTGTCATGACATCTTTTATTTCCTTCTTAGTCACAGAAACACTCTCATTCTTTGATAGTCTCATAATAGAATGTACATAAATACACAGAAGCCAAAGGGCAGAATTATTTCCTTGTTTTTCCCCAAAACTTTGTGACATATAAAAATAAAAGTTCCAAAAGTCTTGCACTTTAGTAAAAATCGATTCCAAGGAATAATAAGTGACTTTTGTTCCAGGATCTTGCAAAATTTTTGAATATGACTTGATAGAATAGGCATAACTGGAGAAATGGTAGTCCTTTTTAGTCTTTTCATTGCTAAATTTGAAAAGTCAATTTACACTCAAAAGTACTTCTAGTGTTACAGGTTTGTCTGTTCTCTTATAGCCTCTGATACAACAAATATATTTCATCAAAATTGGCAACATAGTATTATGTTTTGGCCAATGATATTAGGTGTTTTGTTTTCTTAATGCTAGTTATAAGAAATTACAAAACTGATGGCTAATTCTCCCTTTAATCAGGGTTTTGTATTTACAAGGCTGTTGAGTATTTTCCTTTTATAGTTACTTAGGAAAAAAGCATTATTTTCTGCCCCTCCCACACTGTTTTATTCTTTAAACTTTTAGGATATTCCTTTCTCACTTTTTTTAAAACCACTATTTCCAGTTAATTACAACAGTATGTTATCCTTTGCTACATTTGAAAGAATTGGGGATACTTTCTCATCTCAATGTATCCTCTCCACTTCCAGGGCCCTATTTTTGTAGTCCATTGTAAAAATGCAAATACTCCAGGGAAATTAATACACAAGTGAAGAGTTTATGCAATTACTTTATGTGAACAAAGAGAATACATAAAGCATTGAAGAGCTGGATGAAGGTGGTTATATCAAAGTCTAAGGAAATGTTCAAAACAAGAGTTAGAAAAAGATCCACTGATTGGACAAGGCTTGGGCCAGATGGTAGATTCATATTCTTATATAAGATAGGATAGAACTGGGATTTGTATTGTTAAATAAAAACAAATGTGGACTTGCATAAGGAGAGACTTTATTCAGAAAAAAAAGACAACCTCAACAGGAAGAATGCTCTGAGCTCAGACATCTAATGACCATGGGCAGCTGATTCCCAGGAGAAGCTCATCAGGGGGCATGTTCCCATGTGTTAGTGATTGCTCAGGCTTGTGGGCAAGAAAAGTTCAGGGAACTGTGTGGGGAGGAGAGAAGCCTGCTGCAGTGTGCTCAAAACAATGTAGAGGGCAAAAAATTGAGCAACAGAGACACTTAAGCCAATGCTATTTCATTATTTTAACAAAGTCATTGTTTTTGATTAAAGAAAATGAAAATGTTATAAGTTGAAGAGCTATCACTGGTTCAACAACAACACACAGTACTCACCCTTAGCCAACTCTCTAGGCCTCTCTACCTCCAGGCCTTAAAAATGAAAGGAGAATTTGGCTTTGAGTCTATTTAGAAATATTTTACACACTATAATTGTAGTGTGTTCACCTACTTTTCTATTTTTTTTTCTGATTTTTGTTTAGTATATAATGTAATCTTTAAAATAACCACACATGATGTGTAGAGGAAAGTGTTAACACAAATATGAAAACTTTACTCACATTTTATAATAAGGACTGGAATTGGAATTCGACAGCACAGTACTGTAGAATCCACCATGACACACTCCCTAGGGGGATCTAATTACAAAATATTAATATGACAGCACCCAGAGGTACTTGGTACATGAGCTAAGAAATTGTTTGCAGCAGCTGGGCTATAACCATAGCGACATTACAGAAATATTGTGTTTAAAGCAATAAAGCTGGTTTCAAATATAAGTAGAGACTTAAATTTTACTTATAATTATTGTTATTATGGTACAATGTACATATATTATTAATATTTGGATCTAGATTTATCTTCTATCTGATAATTATAATGGTAAGGAAGGTTATTTGAAAGCAAACCACCTATGCCTGTTCCATCCACTTTTGCGATACTCATGGATGTCTCTAATTCCTAATCAACCTCTATAAAATCTCCAAAAGTTGTAGATTAAAATTAAAGATGCTAGTAATATACTTCTTCAGCTTGAATTTTTATTCTATCATCATCTATCTATGCAATGTTGACGAAGTTACTTATTCTCTAACCTATATTCTTTTCTACCCTAGCATGAGTCTTTACCTAACTGGGCTGTTACGAGAAATAATTAAAACATTACATGGAAGTAAATTATAAGAATATCTGAGGTAAAATAAATATGAGTTTATAAATTTCAGCATATATCATTTTGTACATATGCAAATATAGGGAAGTTTCAAGTGCCAGGCTTTTAGTACTGGCAGGATTAAGTGGTTGGGCAAAATCTCCTGCAGATAACTATTCTAAATTCTGAAATAAGAGAATATAAAGAGTATAAAATTATAATGTATATGTGTATCCAGTTTTGTGATCATTCATATATAAGGTATACAAAGTGTGCATGTTTATGTGTAGGTGTATGCCATGATTTCAAACTTTAAATGTGCAACATATTAGAAAAT
Source organism: Cheirogaleus medius (assembly GCA_008086735.1). Lineage (NCBI taxonomy): Eukaryota > Metazoa > Chordata > Mammalia > Primates > Cheirogaleidae > Cheirogaleus > Cheirogaleus medius. Next base: position 46,296,741 of record VBSM01003157.1, on the reverse strand, counting down.
ATTTTGAAATAAGTGATAATGAAAAGCATATGCAAATTTGTGGGTTGCAACTAGAGTTTAGAAGAAAATGTATATAACTTTAAATGTTCATATTGAAAAAGAATGAAGTTCTAAAATTAATGATGTAAGTAGCCCCTTTAAGAAGCCCCTTCCTACATATGGCATACCAAACACAAAGTAATTAGAGAATAGTAAATAATAAAGATAACAATGAAAATTAATGAAATAAAAAATAGAGAAAATCAATGCAAACAAAATATTTTTCTTAAGATTGATAAAATAGATGAACCTCTACTTTATGATACAGAGAATGAGAGACAAAGAGAGAAAATAAGAAAGAAATAAGACATGAGTCATATTAATATTAGAAAAGAAAAAAGGATGTCACTAAAGATTCTTGAGACAATAAATGGATAATAACAGGCTATTATCAAAAGCTTTTGTGCCAATTAATTTGACAACTTAAATGAACTGAAAAGATTCCTCAAAATGTAAAAATTATTCAATCTGATGCCAAAAGAATTATAAAATATGAATAGACTTATGTGTACTAACTTAATTCAAAATTTTCCCACAAAAAATTCACAACCAGTAACTAACTGGTGATACTGGTGATTTTAATCAAACATATGGATAAATTACACCAAATATAGACAAAACTAAAATCAAACTCCTCCATGTTTTTTTATGCTTATATTTTCATGCTTAATTTCTCATATTTTTCAACATCTAACTTAAAATCCAAATATGCAATTTAGTGGGCATTTCATTAAGATGCCATTATTTGTCATGGTATTCAACATGTTACTTTTCCTGGTGCAAGTATGCCTGCTTAATCATCAAGTTCAAAATAAACAACATCTCTTTTGGGAATGTTTTCTTGACTGCCTCCAGAACCCAAATGCAAAAGAGTCAATTAAGCCCCACCCTCCCGTGCTCTTGTATACTATAACACCTATCAGATTATAAAAAGTACAGGATACTTTAGCTAATAGATCCTGAGATTCTTACAGATAAGGGCCATACTGGGATTTTGTTTGTTTGTTTTTACCTACTTTCTAACATAGTGCATCCCAGGCAGTAGAACTTAGTAAACATTCTTTGAATGAATGAATGTAGTAGGTTGTCATGGGTTTCTAGTGATAAAGTGGAAACTACAAAAGCTTGAAATCTGGCTTCCAAATGTACTAATGCATGACATTCTCTGAGTTTTAGTTTCCTCTTGCCTTATATAAGGATGAAAATATTAACAACCAACAAATATTAGGATGCCCAGCAATTCCATGTCCCCTAAAATCATTACAGCATTCTTTATCTTAATACTGCCAAAAAGGATACCCTGGAGAATTATATGTTTTGTTTGTTTGTTTGTTTTTGAGATGATGTCTCACTCTGTCAACCAGGCTGAAGTGCAATGTCTGGATCTTGGCTCAGTGCAGCCTTGAACTCCTGAGCTCAAGGGATCCTCTCACCTCAGCCTCCCAAGTGGCAGAGATTACAGGCATGAGTCACCACACCCAGCTATATTTATAATTTATTGCACACACCACCATCTGTTCCATTTGCCAAAGAAAGTTGGGACCTACATGATAAAATTTATTTTAATTATTAGGTCTAGTTTCATAATCTATCATAGTTAACTAATACATTGTGGTGGGCTATTTTCCCAGGCTAATATACAACCTGGTAGAAATTGTTAATAGCTCAACTGGTGTAATAACTTTTCCTTATTTTTCCTAATAGAATCTCAGTTTTATTTAGGCACTACTTGTTTCAAACAAAGTCTGTGGAGCTGTTGGAAATCAACTTCACTACTAGCTCCATGGTATGAGTAATTGATATAAAACTCTCCCAAGCCTCTAAGCAGTGTTTAGAAACTGGCATAATACCCAGTAGGGACCAATGGAACATAAAAAGAACGTAGGAGACCTGTTAACATCACTTCATCACTCTTCTCAGATGCTTGCAGCAAATGAAGGCTTTCTTTTCTTTTGGTTCTTATGCACAAGGTCATATTCAAAATATCTATCAACCCAAGACATGGAAAATAACCAATCGGAAATAATGACAGCGGTAAACAAATGATTCAATCAAATCAATACTTACAAGTAAATATCAATCTTGTCTCTTCATGCACATGAAGCTTGAAAATACTGAAGTTATCTTGCTAAAGGATGAAGTGTCACTAACTCAGGAAGCTAAAAGAACTAAAAACAAACAACCAAACAAATCAATCAATCAATCAATCAGCAGGGAACCAAGCCATAGGCATTGCTAAATCTTCCCCTGTCTTTCAGCCTCAGATTATTTCAAACATTATTTTTTGTTGTTTAATATTAGTTTAGGACAGGAGTGGGGAGCCTTTTCATGTGTGAAGACCATGTTAATTTAGCTGCAGTCAAATAAGGCCACATTCAAGAAACTTCAATTAGATATACTTAAACGTGTACATTAGGTACATTATGTTGTAAAGATCTAACTACTATGTAATTAATATTTTCAAAACATGAAAACTATTTGTTAATTTTAAAGTTAACCAACCTTTGAATGATTTCATTGAGTCTGCTTTTGTTGGAAATCATCTGAATATTTGGTTGCAGCATGGAGGTGCACAATTGATCTGCTAGATGAGTATCAGTCACTTGTGACCATAAGGGCATCTTGTTTTGGGTTAGGTAGGAGAATGTAGATTCACAGCAATAAATTGTTGAAAAGCAAGAAAGCATTTGTTAGGCATGTTGCCAAAGGCATGGATACTCTACTGCATTTTTCCATATTTCAATGGGATCTTTCTTAGCATCAAATGGTGATTTTAAAATGTCATTTACTGAGAGCTCAATCAATTCCATCTGTAGTTCCTTAGGTGCCTTGGTGATACCAACTAGGTGAGACCAAAATGATAATTTCAGTGTGACATCATGATCCTCAAAGTCAGTGAAACTTGCATTGTATTCTCCAATTAATAGGTCCATAACAGATGTGTATTATTCAAATAATTCACATATATCATCCTGTTCATCAATGACTTTTGCTAACTGGGGAAAATATTCATCCAAAATTTCCTTCTGAAGAAGTGTTTTGAAAAAAGATAGCTTTTATTCCAAAATGTCTGTATTTTTGGAAACATGCCATATATAGACTTAGTTTTATCTTGCATATAAACATTCAAGTCATTTTTATTCGAAATGTTATCACACAGAAATGCTGCATTCCTCTAGAAATCTTCTTTCAATAATTCACATTGCCGATTCTGTTATTCAAAAAATTTAACTATATGATCTTGCAGAGATAAAATTTTGGCTAACAACTGGCCCTGAGATAGCCAACACACTTTAGAATGATACATCAAATCCACACTGAATACTCCATTGTTCAGCTTTAGCATGTTACATGCCGTGTTGCATTTGCACAAATAGAGTTAACAATACTTATAACTTGTTGCAAAGTGTCACTTAAAATAGTAGCTTTAGCACAAAGACTTTGCTGATGAAAAATACAATGAAAAGAAATGTAAGCATCTGAATCTGTTAGTACTTTTTTATCTGTGCAATAAACCCTCCATGTTTTTTGTCATGGAAGGTGCACTGTCTGCACATACACTCACAAAATTTACCAAATTCAGTCCAACTTCACAACTTTTATCTTGAAAGTTGTTGAAGACATCTATTTCCTTGGCGTTCTGTTCACAAGAGTGCCCTAAGAGAGTAACTCTTCAGAGCAAAGAAAATCTATTACAACTCAAATGAAGTATAAAACCTGCACTGAATCAGTTGATTCATCCAAAGTGATAGAATAATATATTAATATATTTTCCTTTTGAAGTATTGCATGACATTGTTCTGTTAAGTTGAAGGCTAACTCATGTTGCCAATCAGTTATGGTTCTCCTTGAAAAAGGCAGTTGTTTGTACTTTGAAACGTTATCAGGAGCTAAGCATCCTACAACTTTGACAATGCATTCTTTCAAAATTTCTACATCACTGAATGGCTTCCCTTCTTTCCTGAGTGTATAAGCTACTTTATAAGTTGTTTCAGTGCATTATTCCAGGTCTTATTGTTGCTCAAAAGAATTGTCTTTGCCTTTGCTTTTCATCTTTTAATTTCTGCAACATGGCCTTTCACGCCTCTCCCTCTAATTTAAAATATCTGTGGTCTTTATGAGTATTATAATGCTGATGAGCATTGATTTCCTTTAATGTTTATACTGCAGTATCATAAAGCAAGCAAATCATCTTGTCTTTAGAAGAAACAAGATAATAGCGCAATTCTCAATCCACATTAAAAAATCTGTTTTCTTCCTTCAGCATTCTCTTGGTCTTCTTTGACATGATAGGCTGTTAAGCAGACAAAATTAAAAAACATATTGTTGAGCTGTACAACTATTCACAAATTCCACTTCAAACAGAAATACAATGTAACATTGTCAAAAGCTGATAATAGACTGGCATAATCGACCCCCATAAACTCTTGCCAACCAGCCTATGCATTAGTGTTGCCAGGCAGGCAGGGAAGTTAGAACTAAACCACAAGTATAGTAGCTGTCCATGTAGCCCTTCTGGCTGTCTAATGTTCTAATTGTGCTGGTCAATATAGAAGGATTATTTTGTTGAAACTTATTTTATTCTTTTTTATATTAAATACATTCATTTTAAAAATAAAATAAAAACATAAAAAATGAACAGAAATGTATTAATAAAAATAAAAGGATTTGTTCTGTAAAATTTGGATTCAGTCAAAAGGCTGCACTTAAGGACCTAGAAGGCCACATGTGAACTTAAGGACGCAGGTTACCCTCATCACCTCTGGTTTAGGATGTCCTTTCTGTACCTCAAAGTCAAATGCACCCTAACTAATTTAATGTCTTTATGAGGGAATAATGAGTAAGTGCATGGTAAAGCATTATATTGCTAACTAAAATGGAAATCAAACAGCTTTAGAAGAAAACAAAAAAACTCCCAGATGTTAATATATGAACCTTTTGTTCCTTTTACATTCCTCTATGGCAACAATACCTTCTTTTACACTTGATGTGTCCCCTACATGTGCTTTTTATAATAATAACAAATCTGTATAGGAACATTTGACAGCATAATGACATTAGCCACTGCATTTCTTTTTTACAGAAACCTTAAGAAATGAATAAGGATTATTATACTTTTCTAAAAAATCTGAATATCCAGGTTGAAAAAATTTAAATAATTTACCTGGAATAAAAGCTACCAAGTGCAAGGCTAGAACTATATTCATATGTATGCTTCCTGCAGCATGCTGTTTTTTGAATTGGGCCTGAAATAATATTTGGTTATGGATGTGTTTTTACTTTACATAGTATTTCATAAGCTAGGTCTATATAATCTTATTTTTGTCATTTATAATTGTACATTGTTTTGATTTATATCACCATTATCCCTTATATATTGTGATTATTTATCTAGTTACCAAATATATTGCCTATATCCTTGCTAAAAGAATTCCAATATTTTTTAAGTATCCAATACCTTATGCTTCTGGAAGGTTGGAAATATCCCTAGAACCATTGTGAATATCGTCTAATCTTTTCTAGCTGTGTTAATCTCTGTCATTTTACAGCTATAATTAAATAAAGGAGCCTCAGACATAATTTTGCCTATGAAGATGCAAGTGATGTCTTCTTTGTGGCTCCCTTATTCTCAAAAAGATAATAAGAATAGGTCATATTCTTTTTTCTGTCATGTTATGTGAGGATAGAATAACTGGAACTACCACAGGGATTTTATGGTTATGATAGGATTAGCTAAAATGCTGATGATGGCAGAGCAGAAAAATGGAAAGGATGGGACGCTAAATCACATCAGTATATTGAAGAAGAGCCCTAACTTAGGACATCTTGACACATAATATAATAAAGATATCTCTGTTTAAGTCTTTTTTGGGTGGGTTTCTATTGTCTATTGCCAAAGATAACCTAACTGGTACGCTTATAACTAGATTATAGGAAGATAACATCTCAAATGTTGTTTAACATAAGATTTTATAACTTATTTATGCTCCTGTTTCTTTTTATACTCCTTGAGAACATTAAAGAGTTATTGGTTGGCAAAAATGCACTGAAAATTATTTTCAGGTTACATACATACATTTGTTTTTAAATTTAGATTTCATGTTTGACAAAAGATTTGGGTTATTATTTCACTTTAACCAAATTGGTTGTCAATCTTGATTATGTTATGAATTATTCTGCAGTGCTTTATACAGACTATCTCTTTTAACATCTCTGGCATGGTGTGAGATTGTCATATGCCACGTAGGATGGCTTAAGGGGAAGAGTATATTGGAGTTAGATGAGAAAATGTTAAACAGCAAATAATATCTCCCAAGAAAGTAACAACTAATTTTGTGTCTTGGCTATCCTTTATTTATTGGTAAATCATGTTTCAAATTTAATTTTTAGTTCCTTCATAGTTAGCAATAAAAGCAAATCCTGAGACCTGCTTCTGGGAGCGAGGGAAATAGCAGAACTTTTGGAATTCTTGCAAGGGTGGGTAAGAACCTCACTAGAAGACTTGAAGGCCTCAAAACATTGTTTCTTAGGCTGTTTTCAAAATCTGAAACTTTTCAGGATGAAACACTTAAAAGCTAGGGTAACAGCAGAGCATGGTTTTCCAAAGTTTTGCTGATATAATGAATCAAATATTAGAGTTCAGAAATGAGAAAAGGGATGGTCCCTAGTGGACAATTGAGCTTCTCAAATTTGAGGGTTATTCCCCTGGATTCAGAGCAAATCAGAGGAGACTGAGACTAATTAAAACTGCAATGCAGAGTTGACTTAACTCAATCCTTGGTGATTGGTCATCACATTAACTATGTAGCAAAAAAAAAAAAGGGTAAAACTTAAGGAAAATAATAGCATCTAAATCCCCTATCCTTTCTTAATACAATGTACAGTTTTATCCCAAAAGTTATTTATAATGTCAAGAAAATGTTAATAAGATTGAAAGAAAAAATATTTCATCAGTAAAAATAACCAAAACATAAAACCATGGAGAGGTAGACTTATATTCTCAAATGTACCTATGGAATTGTGATTCTTAGCTCTCCTCCATGTCAGCATCTACAAAATTACCTCAATCTTTTTATTTACATCTTAAGATGCTACGGTATGGGTATACCATAAACGCATATATGACATTTCCCTATTGATAGGTATTTAAGTTGTGTCTAGATTATCAATATTAATGAAATGCTGGAATAAATATGCTTTTTACATATATCTTCATAATATTAATTATTCCTATGGAATAGTTGCAAGGAATTGTTACTGTTGAATTGTCTTGGACAAAAGTTTTTCACTACTGCTATGAGGGAACACCTATATTCACTCTCAGCAACAAAAAATATTACCAATTTTTATATTTTATATTTTTTGCAAATCACTTGAATTAAAATTACGTGTTATTGTTTTTAATTTGAATTACCATAATTTGTATTGAAAGTATATTAATATATTTATTAAGGATCATTTTTCATTATGTCACTATTTTCTTGTGATTTTCTTATATTATTTAAATAAATCTTCATAGATGATAAACTATAAATTTTGGTTAGTCTGTTTTTTGGATTTCTTTTTGTATCAGACACTTGTCTTTTAACTTTTTGGTTTCTTTTTATTTCTCTATTTTAACTTTCTATGTAGTAAAAATATAACAATACTTATATTGCCTGTTATCTGTGTCAGTCTTACATCTCCTTTATTATCTCCAGTATTATAAAAATATGGACCCATATTTTCTTTAAATTATTTATTTGTTGCATTTAGTGTTATTCGCCTGAATTTTCTTTGTTGAAATTTAACTGTCTTTGGTCCTTATAGATTGCTAATAAACATTATTTATTAAATAACCAAAATATGATATGATAAGAAACATATATTTGATCTCTGCCTCAGTTTCTGGCACAGAGTTTCTAAAATTCTTGTAACTTTTTAAGTATTAGGGATGATAACATCTTTTATTTTATTTGATCTTAATTCCAGGTATTTACACAAAAGCTAATAAGATTCATTGCATCTTTGGAGTGATGAGTTGCCTTTTTGTACGCTAAAGAGATGACTGATGGCTGAGATTCCTAGCTAGTTTCAGGATAGGGGCAGCCTGAGGTACCAAATGTGATTAAAAGTTTGAAACATTCAGCACCACTCCATATCTTCCCCAACACTTGTTATCTTTTATCTTTTTTATAATAGCCATCATATCAGGAGTGAGGTGATATTTAATCATGGTTTTAATTTCCATTTCCATTTGATGGTTAGTAATGACCAATTTTGCTATACTTGTTGGCCAACATAATGTTCATGGATTGGAATAATTATTATTGTTAAAATGTTCATGATGCCCAAAGCAATCTACAGATTTAATGCAATCTCCATTAAATTCCACTGACATTTTTCACAGAAATAGAAAAAAACAACTCTAAAATTTGAGTGGAACCACAAAAGACCCCAAAATATCTGAAACAACCTTGAGCAAAAATAACAAAGCTATAGGCATTACACTAACTGATTTCAGAATCTATTACAAAGCAGCAATAACTAAAACATAGTACTGGCCTAAAAACAGACTCATAGATCAATAAAACAAAATAGAGAACCCAAAAATATTAATAAGTCCACACATTTACTGTCAATTGATTTTCAACAAAGATGATTAGAACACACAATGGGGAAAAACAGTCTTTTCAATAAATGGTGCTGAGCAAACTGGATATTCACGTGTAGAAAAATAATATTAGATCCTACATATGAAAATCAACTCAAAATGGATTAAAGACTTAAACATAGACCTGAAAATCTCAGAAAAGCATCATAATACTATACATATATACAATTTTAGAATGTTTTATAGTGTAGAGAAAAAATATTTTGAAATATCTAATTCTTATATTTTGACAATGTATTTTTATATTTTAAGAACATCTTAACTTTGTCTTTTGATTTAAGTATATCCTTTTATTTTAAATATGTTCTTTCTCAGTCTACTACTATCTCTACTATTCTTAAAATAGTAACAGTGCAACAGAGATAAAGGTCTGAAAAAAGGGCAACAAAATGTTCGATGAGATTTTCTCTTTAACGCCCCCCCCCACACACACACTTTTTAGGAATTGGAACCTGCATTCCTTCCCTAGGCCAGTAATCAAAGGGGCAGAAAGATGTTCTTTGCTATTTGTTTTCTAGTATGTTAAACCACAAGAGATGACTGAACAGAATTGTCTGGACAAGGGTCACGAGATCTTTGTCAATGGAGATGCAGTCTACCAAAACCACTAATCAAAGTTAAACAGTATCCAAAAGCCATGACATGTGACAGTGGTCTTGTAGACCCGAGCCCAATGGACAAAAACTTCCCTTTTAAAGAGCCCTGTATTTCTGCATAAAAACAGTATGGAGGTCTTTTGAGATGCTAGTCTAACACCCTCCTCATTTGCTAGCAAAGTAATAAACTTCTCTTTTCTTTTCTGAAAACCACTTGTCCTCATTCTTCATTCTTACTGATTTGGCCTCGGGGACAAGTACTAAACTTTTGGTAACAACAATAACAATCATAATTTAGTACTGATAGTAGTAATAATATAGTAGTTTTTATATGTTAGGAACTGTGTTAAGTAACTCTTATACATTATTACAATAAGCTTATGATTATTCAAGTCTCAATAAAAGTTAATTGTGGAAAGTCGATTGAGTACAAATAGTTGGTCTGAGTTTTACTTGTCTTTGTATCATAAATCCTAACACATATTGCATAAAGTTAATATGATAGATGATAGATAACTAGATAGATAGATTGATATTTCATATCATTTTTCATGTTATTACAATTTCCAGTAACATCAGAGAGAATAATTTTTAAATATTGAGATGTATGGACTCTAAATTTTATTACCATGTTTCCCCGAAAATAAGACCTACCCATAAAATAAGCCCTAGGAGAATTTTAAGCATTTGCGCAATATAAGCCCTACCCCGAAAATAAGACCTAGTGATGGGTGTGGCTACGCGGCCTATCTGCACAATCCATGCATTTCATTGTGAGCAGTAAAGCAGCCCTTCTCATCTGCCCCATGAGAGCTCTATTGCTCGACCTGAGAGATTGGGGCCAATGGTTCTAAAGAAAATAGAGTTGCAAGAAATTCAGGATGGAATTCGCAGTTTGGAGAGTTAGGATGATGTTCCAGAAGCAGATGACTTAACTATATTTGAATAAATGTAGATTATTGTACCGTACTTAAAAAAAATAACACATCCCCTGAAAATAAGCCCTAGGATGTCTTCTTGAGGAAAAATAAATATAAGACCCTGTGTTATTTTCGGGGAAACACAGTAGTAGCCATAGATTTATAAAAACATGGAAATTTTTCCAGAAATTAAACATGCATAATTTTTTAGTGATTTAAAAAGTTAAAGCTAATTCACAGTTTCAGAGGGCTTTGTGTCTAGCTTGGTGTATTCCTAATGAATTCTGGGAATATAGCCATGGTCAAAAATAACATACTTCTGTTTACATCTTAAGTATTTTAAATTGTTTGTGTATAGCCAATAACTAAATATGGTTTTTATAGAATTGGTACTTTTTTTTTATAGAATTGGTACTTTTATTATTTATGCATTTACTCATTGCCGATTACTACAGTGGGTTTCTTCTATCATGAGAATTATGTTGCAGTTGAGTCAAACAAAATTATGCCTGAATCACAGCCCCAGAGCAAGGTCTCTTTACAAAAACAAACAAAACAAAACAAAAAACAGCAAAAGAACAAAGGCAAAAGCACAAACATATATATATATATAACCAGAAATTTTAATTATATTAGACAAATGGCTGCTACAACTAGAATTTAAAACATAAATATTCAGAAAACATACAAAAAGCTGCCATATTCAAGAGAATGTCTCTTTTCTCTGAGACAAATTTGACAATAATGTAGTTTAACATTGGTTGAAGAATATGGATTGAAATGGTATTTGTTTATTTTTTTCAATATGTATTTAATTTTATTTTCCCCTGTTTATATTTGTGATATATGCTCACTGTTGAAAACAGAAAGGACAACCCAACAAATAGAATTATTAGAAAAAATACCATCTAAAGATCATCTATAGAAAAAATTATTTTTATTTTCAGATTACTAAATGCTATTTTACTTACATGTATATAGTGAGCATTGTTGGTTACCAGCGAGGTTCATCTACCCCACCCTGATCTGGGAAAGTGAATCTATTTCTCCACCAAGTATTTCTCACTCACAGGTTCAAGAATGTCCTAATGATTCTAATCTATTTTTGTTGCCATATTTTGTTCATACATGCACAAATTACATATTAGCCAATGAGACACACAGCACATGAACTTGGACAACTGATTGCAATGTAAAGCTACTTATTCAACGAATTTTTACCCCTAATTTATCTATTTATGGATTGCATTTCTTCATTGTTCAGTCCATTTTTTGGATTTTACTATGTATGGTTTTGTTATCTGCTTGGTAGCCCAAATGTTCTTAATTTCTATAGTGATATTATACAGTTAATACATTTTTTAAAATTTCTGTAGTATATCATATACTTTTAAAAAATAATTTATGAATATAATTTTAATTTGACAACAAGTATGCTTCAAGAATGCAATGAGAACATAGACCTTAGATGCTGTCATCCTGACCATAGCCAAATGGATTAAGTCTAAATACCTAATTAAAGGCAAATGGATAGTCTATGATGTAAAGTAAGTAGACTTAAACTTTCTGATTAAAGGTCTATTTTCAAAGGATGGATCATAACATGCGTAATATTTAACTTTCCACTTCTGCCTGTTAAGTTATATAGATCTGAACTTAATTAGCCTGTCCTGTTTGCAGTTAGTCATTAGATTTACATTCCTTAATTATTTGGTTAAAAAAGAAATTGGTGGCTTTTCAGGGCATTGATGAATAATAATATGTTAATTCAAAATCTTATCTAGGTTAACATAATGCTATTCTGCATTATGCAACTTCAAGCTCTGTTCCTCAGCCTGCTGACTGATGGTATTTGCCCCTAGACTGCATGTGAAAGCTGATGGTTGCTTTACCTGAATGTTGCTGTGTGGTTTTGAAACACCTATTTGTGTTTAAGGAATTGTTCACTTGCCTCATGTTTACTCCATGGTTTGGAAACCTCATATAATTCTTAGTATGATAACTTTGACTCTCATATGGATAGTGGTGTACTTAATTCTATTCACTATGCAAAGTATTTTTCCCTTCTCTGCCTGGAAAAATACTTTGTATAATGGTTATAAGATTAATACTAATAACTTTTATTTCATAGAGCTATATTTTTGTAAATCAAGATTTTGGCTGTTAAAAACACCAACTTTTCCCCAACACCAAGAAATGATAAAAGTTTAAGGTTATGGATATCCCAGTTACCAGTGAATTATTGAAAGAGCATGTTTAAACAGGTATTTCCACCTATACTGATACTTTAAAAAATGCAAAGGGGAAAGAAAATATATAATAATTCCTCAGATGTTTTTAGTAAGATTTCTTGTTTTTTCCAGAAACTTCTAAAAAGCTTTCCACACTGTCCTGCTATTGTTGTCCGTATATCTATTATCCCAGGTCCACCACTTTAAGATTTGTTTACAAATCATTGAATCTTCCTAACACACATGGCCTCACAGGAAGTGCAGTTGTGTGTCTATATTTGCATGTATGTCTGTGTAATCTACTTTATTGCCCACATTACTTTTGTTCTTTTTCTCTTCAACAAAAAAGAGAATGCAAAGAAGCTAAGAGGAAAGTGACCAAATTCTCTATCAGAATTTGTAGGAGATAGAGTAATCCTGTTCCCACATGAACATCATTATGCTATTATGTAGGTAAAATAATTAACCATTGATCTTCTCAGAAGCAGCTGAGGCAGTGGATAGGTGATATTTGATAATGTTATTCAACAATTGTTTGCTCACCATGTTTTTACCCATTGTGACAACAAAATAAGACATACAAATTCCTAAGAAAAATAAAATGGAGATCATAGAGCAATGAGCATTGAAATTCAAGAGCAGTCTTCAGAACTAAAAACATAAAGCACTGTCCATGCAAAAATAAAGCAGATAATCAGCATTGTACAGAGTTGGACATGGGTTCAAGTCTATGTATTTATAGAATGCTGCTGCTAAATTTAAGGATAATTCTGAGCAAATGTTCTAGTCAAGATTGCAACAAAAATAATCAACTAACAAAAATGTAACCAAAACAAGTACAAACATGATTAGGTAGCAATAATGTATAACAAAGGCACATGTCTATAATTTTCACAATAACTAGAGGAAGGCAGGGATTTGGGGAATAATGACTAATGATTTATGCCCCATTAGAACTTTACGGTAATGTTCCTCAATTGTTCTTTATGGCAAAGTCTTGGAATATTTACAGTTTGTGTACCCTTTTCAGGTTAATGGGGGGGGATATTTTCACATAATAAGGTTTTACTGTGACTGCATTTTTCTTGACGGCTTTCATTTACTGAATCAATTACATTTATTACTCTAGATGATGGGTGAACACAGCCAAAACGAACATGTTGTTGAGTTACCAAATGATGTTTTAAATGCACATTAAAATTTATATTATATTGATATATAATGATTGTACAAATTTCTTGGGTACATGTGATATTTTGACATATGCATTCAACACATAATGATTAAATCAGGGTAACTGGGATATCCATAACCTTAAACTTTTATCATTTATTTGTGTTGGGGAAAAATTGGTATTTTTAACAGCCAAAATCTTGATTTACAAAAACATAGCTCAGTGAAATAAAAGTTATTAGTATTAATCTTATAATCATTATTATTTTTATTTTACTTTCTAATTTTGAAGGAGGTTGAGTATAGTGTTTATAATTTTGTGAGGCCTAGATTTTACTTTAAGCAAAGGAGAATAGCATGTAGCGTTTATAAAAATGATGTATTATTGCATCAGAACTAGATTTCACATTACACCAGGGGATGGGTAGAACTTGGAAAAGAAGAAAGGAAAAGGACTCAGATGAGCAGTTGTTTTTTCTTCTCCTAAACTCTTCCTCTCCTAGCCAAGTCCCAGGGTTGTCTGATGACTATAAATATTTTATGTTTGTTTCGAATTTTTGAAAATCCAGAAGCCATTGCTTGGTTTCCAAGAATATGATGACACACTGAGACATATAGTGAAGTTGTGTCACCACCATAGTTATAAGGTGTAAGAATAATAAGGCTATTTTAAGGACCTGGCTAAGTAGATTTACAAGCATAAGTATGACATGAGACAATCAGCTTAATATATTCCTCCTAGCCCCATTCTCAACTGCTTACAACTGGCTAAAAGCAATATCATGAATCCAGCTGAGCTTGGGAAGAGAAATGGAAATCTTTAATCACAGCAGTTGTTAGTGCCATGATCATACTATCAGATGGAGCAGAGATAGGAGTTGTTCCCTAGATATGAGGAGCTGTACTTAAATGGAGAAAACTGATTGGGAAGAACTAAAACATAAACACTTCCTTTGATGCTAGGGCAATATTTAAATAGTCATGGAAATTTTAAAAAGCTTCAAGTGGGAGAGAGAGAGAATCCTTAGTTTTATTTTTATTTTTTTTGTATTATAATGGAATTTACTTGTTTATTTATTTATTTCAGCATATTATGGGGGTACAAATATTACGGTTACATATA
>VBSM01003157.1:46263922-46278534 GCA_008086735.1 Cheirogaleus medius | reverse complement strand
CGGCCTCCCAGAGTGCTAGGATTACAGGCGTGAGCCACCACGCCCGGCCCTCATGGTCTTAATATGTACTCTTAAATATTATGCTATGTATAAAGTGTGATAGTTTTCAACGTGTTACTGAGGTGTAGTGAAATAGGAATAGGAATAAATGTGTTATACCAGTTGAAAGGAGATATTGGTCTTTTCATATACTTTCTTTACATTAGGAATTATTCCTAACAACCTAATGTTTCAAAACCATGATGGTGAATCAGAGAAAGTAGAACTTTTATTTTTTGTTGTCATGATGATTTCCTTTAGTATCCATGATCTTCTAATATCTGTATCTTTGGTTTTGCATATCAGATTGAGGTTGAAATATACATGAATTTGGAACCTAATAATAACTCCACACAAATTCTTTCTCTCTGTCAATGCTGAAGACAGCTTACTGATTTGCAAAATGAGTTATCTTTGCCAAAGTGATTGGAAAGATGGTTACCACTTTAAAAACAAAATAAAATATACCCTTAAAGAGTTTGTTATCCAACTCACCACCATTTGACTGAGAGACTACAGCTAAATTCTCGAAAACCTGTTTTCCAAAATGTGTAACAGATCAATTTCTTTTTCCAGTGGTGCATACCCTCTTAAATATTCTGATATAATTAATTAAGAGAATGTTAGCTTCACTTTTAAAAATTCCCTAGAATCAGTAAAGCACAAATATTTTTTGTCAGAAGTTGTCACATTACTCAATAATTATATTCAGAATCATCAAACTATATCTTAAGATTAGAGAAAAACATAATTTTTAGAAACCTGCTTTGACATGTTAAGTCAAATTTGCAATATTATTTTAGAACAGTGGTTTATCAACATACAGGATCACTGCCTCCACATCCTCTCTGTTCTTTAATTCTAAGAAGTTATGTAATAAATAAAATTTGCAAACTTGCAAGATAGTATATTAAAGTCGGGATAATTTTGGTACATCAGTCATGGCTTAAAATAACCTAGGCAATTTTATCTATGTGCAAAATTTAGAAATGTCATCCCTGTGGAAATGAGCATACTATACATAAATCACAGGAAAGGAAAATGTCACCATTTTTCTGCCTTTATGTTGTATTATAAATTGTTCCAGAGTGTTTGCAATCTCTTTTATTTCTAAAATATATGACCTTTTTGATAAAGAGAAAATGATACCAAATATAGAGATAAATATAAAATATTACTAGATTACTAAAAAGAAAGATAAAGAGAAAAGGATATAGAAACATCTCTGTTGGAATTTTAAACAGAGTACTGCTGTTTGTCACTAAGCAAATGCTTCTTGACAGTGCTTGAAATTGCTCTGGAACTGGTAAGGCAAAATATAACTCTTTCCTCATAGTGTTTGATGAAAAATAAATGGGCTGCAACATTACTTTTCAGGGGGCTCTCAATACCCTCCTTTTAAATAAGACTTTTGTCTTGAGGGCTATACAAGAAATTGTTACTTTGTGTTTATTTATTTTTTTCTCTTTTATTCAATGTTTATAGACTATACCAACTCTAGAGGCATATGAGAATTTGACTTTAAATTTATTGGTTGATAATAAATTAGCATATCTGCATATGCATATATATACATATACCTGTCTATATTTCTGTCTATTAACAGATACTTTCAAATCTATGTGTATACTCCTTTGATAATTTTAAGACCATATCAATTATTTATAAAAATGTCATCATATTTTTTAGAATATAATAAAGCCACTTATTTGAAGTTTAAACTATTTTAAAGATATAAAACAATGCTGTCTTGTGCACATGTATGTGCATAAATATATATGCATATATTTATATGAAAGTATGATTTTTTAAAACCAATGATTAAAGCACAGGACTCTTAACTCATAAGTATACTTTATATGAGATTATGGGATACAAAATTATAGCTAGAGTGGCGTTGGTGGTATAGTGGTGAGCATAGCTGCCTTCCAAAATTACAGCTAGATAGGAGGAATAAGCTCTGGTCTTCTATAGCACTGTAGAGTAAATATAGCTAGAAATAATTTATTATATGTGTTTAAAAAGCTAGAAGAGAGGATTTTGAATGTTACCAACATAAAGAAATAATAAAAGTTTGAAGTGATGTGTATCCTAATTACCCTTATTCGATCATTACACATTGTATATGCATGTTTAAAAATATCACCCTGTAAAGTATAAATATGTAGAATTATTACATGTCAAGTGAAAGCAAAATAAAAAAAAAGAAATCATGAATTAAGAACTAGGAGGTAATAGGAGATACGTAAATATATTTGAGAGATTTAAGAGGTATAATTGGCCATAGCTCATCTACGTCAAGCTTCATGCTTGAATATGTATGTATGGGAGGTTAGGTGATGGAAACACTGAAGAACTTATTTAAGTATGAGTTCTTGAGTGGTTGTTGGTTTTATTCAATGAAGGAAGGAACATAGTGACGAGGTAGAACAAGGATAAAAGGTAACAATTATGATGTTGACTTTGAAATGCCTTGTGGAAAATGGTTCATCATGATTGGAGATTAAAGAGATAATATGGACTGTTTAGACTGTTTTGTGATGCTCCAGCATATAGATATTAATTAAAACCATAAAATCTGGAGATATTATTTCATGTTTAGAATAAGCAAAAAATGGTCTTAGGGATGAAACCCTAAGAGTTAATGGTTACCAAATATCATTATGGCTTTTCACTCAAGGATATATATTTCTTCATTTAAAATAAAGAATTAGGAAGGTGGGTAGGTAAATAGATTTCAATCTGTAGGTTGTTAAAAATCAATTTTTTAAAACTATTTGGATGAGACAG
This sequence comes from Cheirogaleus medius, assembly GCA_008086735.1. Classification (NCBI taxonomy): domain Eukaryota; kingdom Metazoa; phylum Chordata; class Mammalia; order Primates; family Cheirogaleidae; genus Cheirogaleus; species Cheirogaleus medius. The sequence goes on along the minus strand of VBSM01003157.1, from coordinate 46,275,705 downwards.
AGGCACTACATGATAAGGGTTTTAAGTTTCTGATATCTCTGAAGTTTCTGATATATATATATATATATATATGAGACATTTCTACTCTGTCTCTTGCTAAATCCTAAAATTTCACATAATAGAAACCATGCACATTAGCCTTGGGTCTACAAGCCTGAAATCATTTATAAATGATCAGGAACAAATATTTCCTGTTTTCAGCCGTTCTGACAGGAGCTCTTTTCTGCATGACTTGAACATTTATATTGAGAGCTAATCCTTTGATGATTCTTGTAGCAGTAGGGAATCACTAGTGATTCTGTTATGTACTCCAGGAACAGATGAATAAGAATTTATTGAAAAAAGTCTAGGATTATAAATATTTAAATAAATTTCATGTTTTTGTGACATAATAACTACTTTTATTAAACATTTGATAAGTTCCAAGTATAGTTTCAGTTTTGTTAATTAAAAAATTTGTCTTCGAGATGGGGTCTTGTTCTGTTGCCTAGAGTAGAGTGTAGTGGCATCACCATAGATCACTGCAACCTCAAACTCCTGAGCTTAAGCCATCCTCCTGCCTCAGCCTCCTCAGTGGCTGAGATTACAGGAGTGTGCCACCATGCCTGGCTAATATTTCTAATTTTTGTGGAGATGGGGGTCTTGGTATGTTGACTATGCTGGTCTTGAACTCCCAGCCTCTAGCAAACCTCCTGCCTTGGTGACTAATCACAGAAGATCTATAGGTTATATCATTTTGTTATATCATTTTGCAGTTGAAGAAACTCTGAGAGTGTTTAAGTACTTTGGTGTCATGAAAGTATCATATTATTAGATAAGGTACAAATCTGTATATTTTATATGGATTCTACGGAATGGTTAACACTGATTTAATGCTATAAAATGAAAATTTCAATAGTTAATATACTGAGAAAATTAAGATTGCAATTATACACTTCACTTGATCTAATTATTTACTTCATGACATATCTTTGTTCGCTGTCACATATTCTCAATCTGTACTAGTGATAATACCCATCTATTCTAGCTATACTTTGGCAAACAGAAATTTACTATTGCATGATTACAGCTATAAAGTAAAAGTCAATTTATCCTCTTGCAGAGAGAGAAAATGATGGACCTAAAACAGGATAAGGAGGAGACAGGAATGTGGAATAGGCAAAAGGGTTATGCTATACTCCTTAACCTTGCAGGGCAGTCTTCAAAGAATTGTCTCTGTGACACAACAGATGCACAGACCAGCTGTGTAAAAAAATATGAGAAATTCCATTTATATTTATGCTAAACTGTATTATTTTGCATTTCAATTTTCAGCGCATTTTAGGAAAGACTTTATATAATGGTAAAAGTTGTGGATGTGAATCATTAGTATATACATGCACATACGCATATTTCAAGTTCACCCTCTGCATTTTTTCTGGTAGGCGTATAAAACATGAAAATTTTGGAATCCACTCTTCCAGAAATAAACCCTGGCCAACTTCTACACAACTCTAATTTTTTTTCTTTTAAAGACATACATATTCCAGAAAATGCTTCCTGCAAGAACATTGGTTAAAGGTATCAGCTATAGAGAAAACAAAATGCTTTAACTTAATTCTAGTCCCATAAATTATTCTATAGCTAAGTCAAGTTACTTCTTCTCTACGTGATTACTGTGGCAGTTACAAAATAGAAACATTGATAAGACATATACCATAGAATTATTGCAAGACAAATGAATTAGTTCACTGAAATGGGAAATAAGACAATAGATAATACAGATTTCCAAAAATATTTCAGTCAGAACAGTTCAATAAGGGAATTTTTATTTTTACCTAACATTTTTCTAGTATTAATTTCCTTGCTTCTGTGTTTAATTAAATAGACAAGGACTTAAATATAATAACAAAAATATAGAATACCTTTTGGAAAGGAGTACTAGGACAATGTTTATATCATAGAAAATAGGCTTCAATGTAGTCTAGAACCTGCTACTAACCATCCATGTTACTGTTCTATAAGGTACTATGAGAGGTGTTTACAGAATAAAGTAGGACTGTTAATAGAGACTTCATAGCTTCATTTTTTTTTCTTCTTATAAAGAATCTCTCAAATTAGAAGAGAGAAAGAGGAAGAGTCTCTAACTACTTCCTCTGTAATAAATTACTACTTAGGGCCCTAAGAGATGCATTTTACCATTTGTTTTACACTGAGGCTTTACAAAAACCTTTATTTTAAGAGTTTTCCTTTTTTTGTAACAATTTCATTCTGATAACCAGAAATTTTAAGTCTTATTATATATCATTTTTTCCTAGCCTACTCAATAGTTTTCCAAATTTGGAGACATTATATTGATTGCCATCTGTTTTTCTCTATGAGAAGCTGGGCTTAGTTGAGCTCAATATTTCAGCTTTCCACAAGCCTTCCAGAATACATTATATTTTTATAAGTCTTCACAGATGGAATAATTAGCTTTATGGAACCAAGAAGAGGTCATAGAAAAGATAATTTCTAATTAGATTCAGTTTCAAACTGTATAAGTGCATAGATTATAATATTTTTCATCCCTTAAGTCATAATTAGTCTTCTTTGAAAACATAATTGTTCTGAGTCACACTGGGATCATTTTCAGCTTATATATGTCCCATGCAATATGTATAACTTCAAACATGATAATGTTTATTTGTCATAGTCACTTAACCATGCTTAGAAAAAAAAATAATGACATTCAAATCATTTGAAAATACATGTGTAACACATACATTTGGGGAAAAATGTATCCTAAACTATTTTTTCAATAGTCATTTATAAAATTTTATTATGTCTATGTATTGTTGGCAGAAATGAAAATAGCCAAAAATTTCAAAGTTGAGAAATACAGAAATCACTAGATCTTTACCACCACTTATCTATTGGTAGCTATTTTCATATAGTTCACTAAGAACACTTAATGTAGCATATTATTATATATATTCTGGGTGCAGCAACTCATTTCATCAAGAGCATAACTCCTTTGGATAGGCACAATTATTATCACCAATTTCCACATGAGAAATGGAGGGACCCAGAGGTCAAGCCATTTGCCCAAGGTCATAATACTAGTAGGTGGTGGACTTGGTTTGGTTATTCAATCATCCTTGCTCCACATGTGGTGTTCTTAACTCCATTGAACTGCTCTTAGAAGAACATTTCTTCTCAACATATTTGGGAGAATAATCCCAGTGTTAGTAGAGAATAACTCTCTTGGTACCAATGGTACCAAATGTCATTTATTTATATAAAATAAGCTTACATTTTATTATAAATGTATGTGTATATATAATAATGGAATAAATATTAAAATATACAAATACACATGAAGAAAATTTCAATTCATTTATAATTCCTCAATTCAGAGACGATTTCCACCTATATTTTAAGGCATAGCTTTTCAGAACTTACTTTCTATATTTTTCTACATTTTTTTCCTTCAATTAAAGGAATAATTTTGTATGTATTTAATTTCCTTCTTTCACTTGACAAAATGATTTTGCAGCACCAAATTTAATGGTGGCTAAATAATATTACATTAGTATGAATTTTTAAATGTTTTTATTTGCTTGTTTCTTTTTCAACTATGAGACCAATTTTATGTTTTTTCTCCAAATGAATACATACATTTAGAGTATTGAGAGAGTTTACCCTGGTTTTCAGTTATAAAATAAAACTAAAAATATAGACAAATATATCTGGGGTTACCTTCTGAAGTAGTCTAAGTGATAGTAGAATACTTATTTAGATGTTAGAAATAAAACATTGCTATATTTGTGTTATACATTTTCACAATAACAGTAAGAGAAAAACATTTCAGAAAAGTAAATATTTTACAGGGTTGACTGCATTCACACAGGAAAATAAGAAATAGCCTGTGGACATGCAATGGCTAAATTAAAATGACACTACAAAGATGGTAAAGACATAATTAAGGTCTATACAGATTAAGGCATTTTAGGCAAATCTTTAATATAGAAGCATACAAAGATTTAGCTTCAAAATAATGACAAATCATGGTAGGACAAATTTGGTCAAATTTGGTAGCTTGTGGAAGGGAAGAAAAAATGAGATACTTATTTAAAATAATGAAATTTTGCCAGCATGTATTTCACCAACTGGAATTTATCTCTTTTCATTCTAGAATATTTTTCACACTCAGGCTCAATATTGTCAAGTGTTTAGCACTACAAATATGCTGCTTATTAATCCACAGTCCTCTACCACTGCTCAAGAATAGAGTTCATGGTAACCAGCCCACAAATGGAATGGCAAATGTTGCTACACATCTTAGGGCATCACATCAATGGTGAATGGGGAAGGTAACATCAAAGAAGGCATCGGAGGCTCTTGTACAGGAATTCTGACTCTATATTGCTGTAGCTGTCCCACAGGGCTTTTTTTGTGGTAGTAAATATGCAAATTATATGCTTAATGAGAATTCATAAATGGAACAGAGAAAGATCTTTTATCTTTTGGTTCTGCGGTATGAATGTTTTTAGAGAAAGAGTTGGTACATGGTTTGTTACAATTTTGGGCCCCAAAATATTGCTTCCTTCTCACTTCTTCTCACATTTCTTTCTATAGTTCCTACTAGTGGTTCTAAGAAAGCCTTTTCAAAGCCTTTATGTATAATGTCACTCTATAAAGCTGCCAAATTCCCTTTGACTTTCAAGAGATCACAAATATGATTAATTTTCTATATTTATCCCATCCATATTTCCCAACTTCAACATTTATCTTCCTCCACACAGCCACTAAATCCATCATTTTGACTTGTTCTTCCCTTTTTATTTTTGATGTCAAGAATCTTTAGAACAAGGGAAAAATATGTCCTAAAAGGAGATAATAGAAAACTTTTTATTATGTCATTTCAACATGGCCCAACTGTTAAAATGCATTGATCTTCATGTAATGTAAATGAAGTGAACCACCAGTGATAGATGTTACAATGTTAGGTATAGATGCATTTTCTTTCTTTCATTCAGTAAACCTTGGTGTGTATTGTACACTTGATGTCTTTAAGAACAAGTTCCCATTCCTACTTATACTTACAAATAAATATTTGATATTTGGCAGGTAACTTAAAATTTCTCAATATAAGTCTCTTCATCTGTGAAATATACTTTTAAATACTAAAATCATATGATTTTGCTTGGACATAATATGTTAATCCTGCTTCTGAAGATAGTGTAATTTAAATAATAATACAATTATTTTATTATCTATATTGTGCTAATATAATGCCATTTATTTTATGAATTGTGTATTTTGAAATATACTATAATCTATGCCTTATTTAATAAATATTTATTAATGTGCCTAGGTACTAATACCTGGCAATAAAAGAACAAATGTAACATGAGATATAATATTGGCATTTTTTTCCATATTGAAATATTACATAGGTTTTTATTAATGTATCCATCTGATTGGAAAATATAATCAGGATTGCAAATGCAGGGCAGAAATGCCACTCCTGTTTTCTCCAGAGCCCATTTCAGACATAACTAATTGATAGCATTTTTCCTTATTTGCCTGAACTCAGCCCAGAGTGTTTCTCAGTCTAGCATTGCTGACAGCTGCCACCAGTCTTCAATCAAAAATGAACCATTATTTGAAACGTTTTCCTTCCCCTGAAATTTATGACCATTATAGAAAGTTTGGAATATAGAAGAGTATAAACAAAGCCACAATATTTCATCATTCAGATATAACTGTGGCTTATCATTTCATTAAGTTTTCTTTTTTTATAATTAGGAAGTTCAGATTAAAGGGTTTTCATGTCTACTTTGGTATATTTTAGAGTTATAAAATGATATTTAACTTAGAATTTTAAATTTAATTGTGAAATATTGCAATTATATATTTAGTCAGAAAAAAATAACATAGCAGCAAAATCACCCAGATTTAATGACTATTATTACTTGACATATTTACTTTAGATTGTTTTAGAGAGAAAACATGTCAGGTGTTTTTTCAACTTCAACCTTTAAATCAATTTAACTTCCAAGTATTATGATAATTATTATAACAAATTTTGTGTGTCTAGACTTATTATTTTACAAAATTGCTTTATATCAAGAGTATAATAGGACATTGCCTTGTACTTTTGAAGCACTTATATAATTGATATTATATCATATCCTAATTTGAACTTTTTTTCATATTTTTCCAATTTATTCAATTTATACTTGCCTCCTAGTAGACAAATTTAAACATTCTTCTATGAATAAAACAGTGAAATATAACTGCTAGTTTATAAATTAAACATATTTTAACTCCATTGCATTTGGCCAAATTATTCACCAAAATGGTGTCCAAAGTTTCAACCTCATTAGCATTGTATAAAAGTTCTGCTTTTTGTAAATTTTCATCAATAGCTGGTATTAAAACACTTATTTTTTTCAACATTTTGATCTAAAAATAAATACAGTCATTTTTGTTGTTGCTTTAATAAGTATATGTTAGACACAGGTGAAGAATAAAAAAATAATTAACCAATACAAGTACAATGACATTTGAAATTTGTTTTAATATAAAAAATGGGCATGTGTACAGATGACACAAGATTGGCTATGATAATTAAAGGAAAAAAAAGAAATGAAATTGAGTAATGATGCATAGGTATTCATTATATTATTTTATCTATTTTTAGATGTATGATAATATCATAATATAAAGTTAACAAAAATGTTAGTGACAAAACATGACAAATGCACTTCATATAAGTATTGGTGATAATTTTGAAAACTTACACAAAATATATTTTCATGAAGAAAATTGTACTTGCCCCAAATATTATTTACCAGCTATCAAAAATATATGTTTTAGCATTTCTAAAGAACAGACATTATTTGAATTTCATATATTTAACATAAAGATGAAATTCATCTTTAATGTTTACCTTAGGTGAATTCTTTATGACCTTCATTAAGTAAACTTGTAACAAGGAATATATCTGCTTGAAGGGGCTACATAGGGACCATGGAATCCCTGTGTTCTTTCTTAATTAGGTGTTTTTTAACAACTCTTCTTAACAAGAGCCAAAGACCTAAAAAATCTCTACGGGGATGCTCAAGAATGCATGCAGAAGATTCAAAACAATCATGTAGAAAAACTTCTAATATCAGGAGAGAGAAAAAGTGGCGGAGTAGGGCTGATCTCTTGGCTCTCTGCTCTCGGAGTGAGAATTGAAGAGGGCAGACAACCACATGCAAGAGATCTGCATTTACACTGGATCGGCTTCGCAAGACTGCAGAGAGACACCGGGATACGGAAAACATAGACAATAATCAAAGGTGAACAGAAAAATCTTCCACAAAACCCGGGGAGTCAGAAATATACAATAGGGATGGAGCGTGTCCTCGCCTCTGCCACCCCACGGGCTGGCCACAGGAGGCATTGCTTCTGCCATGTCAGGGAGATGATCCCTCCCCAACTGAACCCCACACCCACGCAGGCAGGGAATTGCCCGAAGTTGGTGAGAGGTGGTAGCGTGGACAGATGAGAGGAGTGGAGCAGAGTCTGGAGCAGGCAGCACTTTGAATTCTCCACAGTGGTGAGTGGGGGAGGGTCCAAACTCAGCAGCCACTTCCCCAGCGCCGCCGTGCCACTCCGTAGCTAGTGGAGGGCTGCGCAGGAAGTGTCTTTCAGGCATCCCCTATACCCTAGACTGCCTGAACCTTTCGGGCTTCTGGAGAAGGCAACTTTTTGATCTCCCAGCATCCCACTGAAGAAGTCTTGGGTGGGGAGGGTCTGAACCCAGCAGCCACCTCCCAGCACCACCGCTGCAGCCCCATAGCTTGGAAAGGCTTCAGGGGACAATGGGGAAGTGGTTTTCAGGCATCCCCTCTGCCCTAAACTGGCTGATCTGCTTGGACTTCTGGAGAAGACAACTTCTTGATCTCCCAGCGTTCTGCTGAAGCCGTCCTGGGATGTGGAGGGTCCAAACCCAGCATCCACCTCCCAGCACCACTGCTGCCACCCTGTAGCTTGGGAAGGCTGTGGGGGACTGCAGGGAAGCAGTTTTCAGGCATCCCCTCTGTCCTAAACCGGCTGATCTGCTTGGGCTTCTGGAGAAGGCAACTTCTTGATCTCCCAGCATTCTGCTGAAGCGGTCCTGGGTGGTGGAGGGTCCAAACCCAGCAGCTACCTCCCAGCACCACCGCTGCCACCCTGTAGCTTGGGAAGGCTGCGGGGGACTGCAGGGAATCAGTTTTCAGGCATCCCCTCTGTCCTAAACTGGCTGATCTGCTTGGGCTTCTGGAGAAGGCAACTTTTTGATCTCCCAGCGTTCCATTAAAGCGGTTGCAGGTGCTATACCTGCAGGTTCAGAACCCAGCGGCCACCTCCCCATACCACAGGAAAGAGTGCCGAATCTGACATTCCACCTCAGGATGCTTCTAGGTCCAGGAAGTGGGGACTCTACCTTAAAAGAGGCTAGGACTTGGGTTACGGCAGAGGCTTTGGCTGGTGCTGGCTAGCCAGAGTGCAGATACCAATACATAAACTACTGGGTCTTGGCAAGCGGGGGAATTAGGGAGTGCAGTGGATGTCTGGAGCCAGCCTGCCAATCCCAACCCAGTCTTCCGCCGAACAGGGGTCCCTCTATGCCAGCGCTGGCAGGGAGTGCCACTGCCACCCCGTAGCTTGGAAACACTGTGGAGGCCTGCTCTGGAAGTGGTCTCAGACCTCCCCTCTGCCCTAACCCAGCTGGCAGCCTCATAGCTGGGTTTAAAGGGGCAGAAAGGGGAGAGTGGTGGTTTGTTCGGCGGCTGTCTTGCAAGATTGAACCTGGGTGGTTTCCTTGCTGCAGTCAACTGTAGGTGATCTGTGCCTAGAGAGCAGAGCCTGTCTTAGCAAGGTGGAGTTGTGAAGTAGGCTGCTATTCCTGAGGACTCTAGGAACCCTTGGGAGTGGCAAGACATACACTTATGACTGAGACACCTGTATATCCTATTTGGAGACGGAGAACGCAATACAAAGATCTTGGGTTACATTGATAACTGACTCCTTCTCACAAACCGCAGATAACAATAGAAAGAGTAAACCCAGAGCCTTACACAGTGCCTCCCACTTCAAGCTAGGGGTGGAAACCGGTCTCCGTCTCACTAGAGTTAACAATCCCTTGGACATCTAAGCAAGGGGCCCAATCCCACTAAACTCTGTGGACAGAAGGTGAAAACATCAGGGCAAAGATAACCCAACAGGCTCAAACTCCTATAAGACGATACAGAACCAGAGCACATACTCCCCAGTTCTTCCAAGGATCATTCCTTTGGAACCCCAGAACAGAGCTCATAACCAAGTTTCAGCACCTCTGATCCTCAACAAAGTATCCAGATGAGGAAGAACCAGCGAAAGAAAACAGGAAGCATGAAGGATCAGAGAGAAAAGTCGCCTCCAAAAGAAAATACTCGTTCTCCATCAACTGACACCAACTTACATGATATGACTAAACTAACAGAGGAAGAATTCCAAATATGGATTGTTAGAAAGCTCAATTGAATTGAAGATAAAATAGATTCCCAACATAGAGAAACCACAAGAACAATCCAAGAAATGAATAAAAAATTCTCCAAAGATATCAAGGTAATCCAGAAAAATCAATCAGAAATTCTGGCAATGAAGGAAACATTCAAGGAACTCCATAATACAGTGGAAAGCCTCAAAAACAGGATAGATCATGCAGAAGAAAGAATCTCAGAGTTTGAAGATTATGCCTACACCCTAAACAAATCTGGCCAGAAATCTTGATATCCAAATACAAGAAGCACTTAGAACTCCAGGGAGACTCAACGTGAATAGGCAATCACCTCATCATGTGGTTATTCAGCTGACCAAGTAAATGTGAGAGAAGCAATCCTTCATACAGCAAGGCAAAAACAACAAATAACCTATAAAGGAAAGCCTATCAGACTAACAGCAGACTTCTAATCTGAAACCTTACAAGCCAGGAGGGAATGGGTGCCTATCCTTAATCTTCTAAAATAGAATAAAGCCCAACCAAAAATTATTTATCCAGCAAAGTTAAGTTTCATCTATGAGTGTGAAATAAAGTCCTTCTCAGATAAGCAATCGCTGAAGGAATTTGCAAAGACCAGACCAGCCCTATTGGAAATTCTCAGACCTGCCTTCCACAGTGAACAGGGCAATAGATACTCCTCAAAGTAAAATCTTCAGAGACTTAAAGACTAGACCTCGAACTTCATGGTGGCTCAAGAACTAGGACAAAGCAACAGGATTTCACCCAACAATATGAATGGAAATCTTCCTCCAATTTCAATCCTCTCAATAAATGTAAATGGATTAAACTGTCCTCTGAAGAGGCATAGACTGGCAAAGTGGACAAAATCCCATAAGCCTAGTATCTGCTACCTACAGGAAACACATCTAACCCATAAAGATGACTCTCAGCTGAAGATCAAGGGAAGGAAAACTATCATCCGGGTAAATGGAAGTCAAAACAAAGCTGGGGTAGCTATTTTACTCACAGACAACATTAGTTTTAAAATAGCAAAAGTAAAAAAGGATAAAGACGGCCACTTTAAAATGGTGAAAGGGAAGATCCAACAAGAAGATTTAATAATCCTTAATATTTATACTCCCAATGCAAGAACACCCAATTACATAAAGCAAACATTGTCTGAACTAAATACCACATTAAACAATACTGCCATAGTAGTAAGGGACTTCAACACACCACGAAATGAACTGGATAGATCCTCCAAACAGAAATTAAGTAAAGAAATAAGGGACTTAAACAAAGCTCTTGACCAAAAAGGACTGACAGATCTCTACAGAACATTCCACCCAAATAAAGTTGAATTTACATTCTTCTCAGCTGCCCATGTATCCTTCCCCAAAATTAATCACATACTAGGCCACAAAGCAGATCTCAAAAAATTCAAGAATATAAAAATAATACCATGTGTCTTATGTAACCATTGTGGTATAAAATTAGAGTTCAATTCTAACAGAAATATGCACCACTTCACAAAGTCATGGAAACTAAACAATCTACTGTTGAATAACTTTTGGGTCAAGGAAGAAATTCAGAGGGAAATCAAGAGTTTCTTTGAACAAAATGACAATGGAGCTACCTTTTACCAAAACTTGTGGGATACAGCAAAAGCATATCTGAGAGGAAAACTAATTGCAATAAATGCTCACATCCAAAAACAGAAAGATTAGATACCGACAAAATAATAAACAGACTCAAGGAATTGGAAAAAGAAGAGCAAACCAATTCCAATCCTAGCAGAAGAAAAGAAATAACTAAGATCAAAGCACAACTAAATGAAATGGAGAACAAGAGAATTATTGGGAAGATCAACAAAACCAGAAGCTGGTTTTTCAAAAAGATCAACAAAATTGATGGCCCTCTGGCTAGGCTGACAAGACCTCAAAGGGAAAGGATTGTAATAAACTCAATAAGAAATGAAAAAGGAGTGGTCACAACAGAAATACAAAACATTATGTTTGACTACTACCATTTGACCCAGCAATAGCATTGTTGGGCATCTACCCAAAAGAGCATAAGACTTTCTATTATAAAGACATATGCACCTGAATGTTTATGGCAACATAATTCACTATTGCACAGTCATGGAAACAACCCAAGTGCCCGTCAATTCATGAATGGATAATTAAAATTTGGTATATGCTCACAATGGAATATTACTCGATTCTAAGAAACGACAATGAGCTAGCAACATTTATGCTATCCTGGATAAAGCTTAAGCCCGTTATCCAAAGTGAGGTGACAC
>VBSM01003157.1:46238552-46263822 GCA_008086735.1 Cheirogaleus medius | reverse complement strand
TGGGTGAGGTACGCACCACCTGAGGGTTGGACATGCTTGAAGCTCTGGCACGGCGGGGTGGAGGAGGGGTGGCAGGGGGAATATACGTATCCCTAACAATACTTGTACCCCCATAATAAGAGGAAATAAAAAAAAAGAAATAAAGAAAAACTTCTAATATGGGACTTTATGGTTTTTGTGTTGATTACGTGGCTTAAACTTCATTGTGGATCTCATAAAATTATTTCTCTCCATGACAGCCAAAGAAATAAGTCAAATTTTGTTGTATGTAGGTGTGGCAAATGTAAAGCTATTGAGTTACATATAAGGTTGAGAATTACCAATCATGACCAGAGATACTTGGTAAGGTCAGGCTCAGGTAAACAGTTAAGTTTCAAATGTAAAACTCAGTAGGCAGAGTTTTTTGTTTTAATATTTAAATACCAGAAGACAGCTAATATATTTTTCATATCCATGTTACATGTTATAAACATTCAGTCATTTTATCTGGGCACTATGATTTCGTATTTATTATCTAAAAATGGTCTTTTTGTAGTTGTTGTTAAGATGAAAATCACTTCTTTCTCATATCTTTCAAATTATAGAAGAGTAAATATCTTACACAGGCTTTTTATTCAGAGTGTTTGATAGCATAAGTATTATGGGTTATTAAATCCCCCAGGTGTTAAGCTGTCCATTTAATTAACTACACAAAATATTATAATTTGAGAAATCAAATGAAAAACCTTATTTCTATTAAATAAAAAGAGGAAAAATATATGATTTTTTTCCTCCTGGCTTGACTGTTGCTTTAACAAGATAGTTTGAGTTTTACTGAGATGGAAAGGAGAAAGTAAGCAAGTCAAATAAAAAAAAAATTCTATCTCAATGTCAGCTGTCAATCCAGTAGAGTCCCAGAGCAATTTTTCAACCTTCAGGCAGATTTATGACTGCAGTTTAAAATGAACAGTGCCAGAGCAGAAATTTATAATTATTCTAATTAAATTATTGCTGAGCTACAAAATATAATCAACTAGCTTAATTGGTAGATAAATTAAATGTATATTTTTATTCCATTCTTTTCAGATGCAAAAAATTGTAACCTGTCTTAGTAATTATGTGAAAAAATGTTATTTTAAAATGTCAAATTTTATTTTGTTTCTTATGCTTTAGGAATACAAAAGATATGCAAGAGCAAAAGAGACTATAAAGGAAGAGAAGATTTTTGTTTGCGTCACCCTGTTTCTTCTGAAGAGTAACAATTGGAATAAAAAGAGTCATCAGAATGAATAGTTGTTTACTGCTACTTTTCATGTTGGAAATGGCTCTCCTATGGCCTTGCCTTATAGCAACAGAAAACTTTAAAACTGAGAAAGCTAAGCAGCCATTGGGGTCTCATTTGAGAGTAAAGCGTGGCTGGGTGTGGAATCAGTTTTTTGTACCAGAAGAAATAAATACAACTCATCACATAGGCCAGGTGCTTATTTTCTAGAAGTGTTACTGATAGCAGAACAATGTAAATAAATGCGTTGGGGAAGTTTTGGGATTTGATAAGTTCTGTATTTTCTCAGTGGAACCATTAGAAATTCTCATACACTGGCACAATTAATTGATTCAGATTCACAAGCACCTAAAACATCCACTAAAAACTTGAGAAAAAGGGATAACTCCCATTTTTAAATTTCACGTTAGGCTCCCGTATGAAAACACAGCCCTCATTTATCAACATCTGGAAATTTGATGGTGTTATTTTTGGCAGTGGATCAAAGCAGCCACACTGAGACAAATATCATTTACGAACAGTATTTAACTTGATTTTCTGTTATGCTAAGTAGCTGTTGATTTACCCCTCATTCATTTTTAATGAAGCAGATTAATACCATATCCTTTCACAGTTAAATAGCTTCAGAAGCCTACACAGTTTATTTGATTAGTAAAGTGAAAGTATAAGGAATAATTATCTTCACTTTCTTAGAAGAATATATTTTAAGAATAATTCCTTAATGAGACAGAACATCTCCTATTTATGTTTTGGTTTTTATTTTATTATTTGGTTTTCTTAAACAGAGGTAATTACAATATCGTGTCCTTTTCTGTATGGCTCTTTCTCTAGATGAATGAACTGAAATAAGTTTAACCGCTAATTAACTGGCACTAAAATTTAATTGGGCCCAAAGGGTGAAGCACTCAAAATTTATTAACTCTCCTTTTCTAGCCCTTTCAGGAAAGCTACAGTGTTAAAATGGTGTCTGGATTCCGAAAAGTTCACCTATCCTATCAGCCAAATGTATATGAGTACATTCAACAAAGATAATTATTCCTTACTTTAGGTTAGGATTTTAGGCAAACAGGTTTCAAAACATGTGATGGTGTGTGTATGCACCACACACCTGCTACAAATGATATTTCTCATCCCTTTCTATTTTCTAAGATGATTGCAGGTGAATCACATGCATGGATGTCACTAATGAGGTCCGCAGTTAAGTGTCTGCCATCTCTCCAGCCATTTTTATAATGGACTCCACAGAGCACCACATGCTCTCCCATCACTGAATGGGGTGACAGGCTGAGATGAGCTGGTTACTTTCAGTAAATCAGGTGTTGCAGGGAAGTGCATCAATGCGATTGGGACAAAGATTAACTCTGGGGCTGTCACATTTTCTAGTTTGTTTATACTTCCTACACAAATCTCCTGCTACTTCATTTCACATAGTGATTGGTTTGATCTATTTTTTCATTCTATAAAAATATTTATGAAAATGGTCTAACAGATGTTTTCCTTCTAAACAAACTCATTAGGGTTAAACACCATACAGATAACTGGTTTAAAAGAGAACAATAATGAATGTTTAGGTGCTTGTAATTAAAGAGCTAGTAAAAATAAAATGTGGCTGATGTGTCCAAGATAACTCTCCCTTTGATCCATTTGTTAAAAGAAATGAAGATTGGAAAGTACAATTAAGTGAGAATGTAAAGTGATACTGGTTTGCAAAATTGATAGTAGCCACCTTCTTCAGAAAATATTTTTTGAGTAGAAGTATAGAAATTTTTGTAATACTAGAGTCCATGAAATTAAAATATGTTTAGCATATGCATTTTGTGACATGAAGAGACAGGTATTCAAGTACACTTTTTTGGGTTGTTTTTTCACCTTTTATCTGGGTCTTAAAAATATCGAGCATACTAGTCTTTGAAAATTACACTGTGCATATTCTTAGGATACATTTATTCATTACTGAATTTAATATATCTTAATTCTACTATTGAATACATTCTCAAAATACATTGAAATGATGTCATTTTTAAAATATGGGCCATGCATTGCTCATTTAATATATTGATTGGAATTGTTTTCCTTAGTTTCTTAACATCATGGCATAGATAATTCCTTTTTATTTTATGAATAATTGAGGACTATCAAATTTAAAGAGCTATAAGCAGAAAGTCAACCTGGATGTTATTTTTCTCAATTTGTTTCTTTCATTACATAGCACTGATAGTCAACACATTATTACAAAGTGCTAAATTCATTAATTTAAGTATCTTCAGAATTTTTCCACAATCACATAGAAAAATGTATTAATTAGTTCATAGCACTAAATTATAACGAGCCATCAGAAAAGTTATGAATTTGTTTAGGACTGTATTTCATGGTTATGCTTGTAAACTTTCAGAGAGTCTTTTAACTTTGAAAAAGTATATTCATAAATGGTGAATCAAAAAAATATGGATTTGCAATAATTATAAGATCCTGGCATACATCCTTTCTTATGTAGAAATAATTTAGATATGAAAAACCATGCAACTAATTGAACTACATCAAAATTATACTTGTTTTTTACATGTATATTCAAAATTATAAATAATCAATATTATGAATAATGAACAAATCTACTTTGTTTTTAAAAAAATAAAATAATAAGGGCACAGGAAAAACATATTTGAGAATTAAGTAGAATATGTTGAAAAGAAAGAGGCTTATATTTTCTGGCTAAAAATCAAGGGATAACGATCATGTTACTTAGTTGTTATTTGTGGAGGATCTGGGATTAGAGTCCCTGTGGTCTACATCACAAATCTACACAAAAACCAAGTGACTCCAGAAAAGCTCGTAAGATTTTCAGAGTCTCTATTTTCTTCTGTATAGAAATAGTGATTATCTCATATATGTATATCATATGCATTCATCATGTATGAAATAATATGTATTTCACAATGTTGTTTTGAGTGGTACTTGAAAACACTAATATAAAGCAAATTATGGATATTGTGGCACAAATATAGTCTTATTGACTAACAATATAATCATAAATCAAACTTAAACCAAATATGTTGTGCATAATTTATTAAAGAGGCTTTATTTTTCAGTCATTATAGTTTGTAATTAGAATCATCTATTTAGAGTAATAAAATTTGTACAGTTCTTTACATTGAAAATTCAGACTTTTTCCTCTGCCTGGTGATAAATTTTAATTTTGAAATTAATATTTTACATTATTTAATATAATGTGGAAATTATATAGAATTATTAACTTTGGGAAAAATTAACATACATGAAAATAAAATTTAAATTTGATTTGTCCATTTCAGATGTGTAGAAACTAAATTATCCCTCTTTGCATGTGCAGCTAAGATCTGATTTAGACAATGGAAACAACTCTTTCCAGTACAAACTTTTGGGAGATGGAGCCGAAAGTATTTTTACCATTGATGAAAGAACAGGTGACATATATGCCATACAGAAGCTTGATAGAGAAGAACGATCCCTCTACATCCTAAGAGCCCAGGTAATAGACATCACTACTGGAAGGGCTGTGGAACCTGAGTCTGAGTTTGTCATCAGAGTTTCGGATATCAATGACAATGAACCAAAATTCCTAGATGAACCTTATGAGGCCATTGTACCAGAGATGTCTCCAGAAGGTATTGCATATTATTTACATCAAAGATATATTAACAATGAAAACAGATTTAAAATTTCAAGTGTATATTTTGGAAGTGAATTATTTAAAGTTCTACACTAGTACTTCCTTCTACAAATGTGTTTAAGTAAAATATTTGAAAACTTAGACTATGCATTAAATTTTTGTAAAAAATCATATATATTAATAAATTATTTGTTTTATTAAAATGTCTTACCAATCTTCAAAACAATAGAAGAAAAAGGTTAGATATGTTTATTTGAGCAATTCATAAAATTCTTTAGGCTGTTTATTTACTAGTTTCTTAAATATAAGAATTTCTTTTTCAAAACAAAATATACCTTTGTATCAAAGAAGTAAAAAAGATAATCCTGCAAGATATGCATGTAGAAATAGAAGAAACCAATTTTTAAGATAAAAACAACTATATGCATCAAAATCATGGAACAAGAAGACTAAAACCAAAACAAAATAGTTGAACACCTGTGTGTGGCTGTATTCATTTCAAGTTCCTTTTCAAAGCCCAATGTTATTGTTATTAATGTTTTAAATATAATACATTCAGAAAAGAATGATTTCCATAAGATATAAGAATTGATTGCCTTAGAAGTCAGAAATAGTTTTTCACTGGGTGGAGGGCA
The DNA here is from genome assembly GCA_008086735.1 of Cheirogaleus medius. Classification (NCBI taxonomy): domain Eukaryota; kingdom Metazoa; phylum Chordata; class Mammalia; order Primates; family Cheirogaleidae; genus Cheirogaleus; species Cheirogaleus medius. The sequence continues at coordinate 46,258,280 of VBSM01003157.1, read as the reverse complement.
GAGGAGCGAGAATAATGGTTATGCAAAATTTCTCCTTTCATTGATTCATTCAAATAATTTTGATAGCATAACACATGGTAAAATTTAATTCAAAGATTTGTTTTACTGTGACAAATAAATGTAATTCAATAATGGTCATTTAAAACTACGCTAACATTCTTCAAAACTGCATTACCGAAATATTCAACTCAGTAATTAATTCTAAAAATAGATATTCTGTCATATATTTTCCTTATTCTTCATTTTTTAACATTTCAGGTAGAAATTTAAAGATGTTGATTTACATTGTTTAGAACACATAGGCATTTAACTACGGCATAAACAAATTTGCCTGTGTAATATATATCAGGACAAATTATCATTAGATGTAAATATCACTTTAAAATTATTCTATTTTGGTAGCCGGGCAAAGACACAGTTCTTCCTCCTCCTCCCTCCATTTCCTTTGTCCTCTATCTCCCCCTCGTCCTCCTTCTCTTTATTATCTCCTCCTCTATCTCCTTATTCCCTCTCTTCGTCTTCCTACCCCTCTTCCTCCTCCTCTTTCTTTCTCAACAGTCGTATATTATGGACCTAACTTGTGCTCAGAATCTTTCTTTGAAACTAGAGATAGAATTATAAAAGAGATACAGGAATTACTTGCTAATATGAAACTTATATTTTAGTTATAATACACAAACAAGAATAACTAATTTTAAATAAACAGGGTAATATTTGATAAGGTAGGTTATTTAAGTGTTAAGTATAAGTGAAGTGTGATGATGATTAATTGCCTGAAGGGAAGAGAGACATTTTAGGAGGTGATATTTGAGAAGAATGATCCAAAGAGGTTAGCCATGCCATTCGCTAGGAAAATAATTCTGCACAGAGTGCTCAGGATTGCATACACCAATATAGGAGTCGTTGACACATAGCAAGTGTGTGGGGCATGGAAGTGGATGCCATCCCTTCGGCAGAGAATGTAGCTAGGGAAGAGAAAAGTATCCAGCCTGACTTGACTGTTAGGCAGAAAGGGGGTTGGCTGGCAAATTGGAATGAATGGAATTGACCAGTGATAGCATGAAGAAGAGAAAATCATGAGAAAAGATGTTACAAAGGAAGAGATCTTCTAAATGTGTGGAATGCTGCTATGAGGTCGAAGAAACTCAAAACAGAGTAGTGACTTTTGATTTGGCAAAATGAAGGTCTCTGACAATTTTGATAAGAAGAGTTTGGTTTAATTTGTGCTATTGCACAAATACACATTGGAGACTATTCTGTGTCATAAATGGAAGAAGAGGAAGTAACCCTGAATTCAGCCAACAATGTGGCATAACACTTTAAGAAGTGTTTAAAAAGTGTTATACTACAGAGAGAAAATACAGATGTGAGACACTAGTTAGAGGGAGATCATGTCAAGAGGATTTTCTGTTGGTATATTGCTATTTGTTTATTAAGATGGGAAATTTAATCACACTTATATACTTATATTCTATAGGGAATTATCCAAAAGAAGAATATTTGATGCAAAAAAAAAGGAATATAGCTGCTACTATATTAAACTATTCTTAAAAAAAGAAAGAGTCTTGGAATCCAGGGCACAAGTAAAACGAAGAGATTCAAGTAGGCTGACATATTGGTTCATAACCAACAAGTTAGTAAGTGTTTGCTTCTATTTTATCAGTGAATTATGATACAAATACATTAATTGAGAAAAAAGGAGTATAAGCTTAGAGAGAGAAGGGGAGGTACAAAACAGCCATTTTAGAGAGTTAGATAGTGAGCCCACAAAGAAATTATTGTTTGTACATTATTGGAGTCACAGTGACAGTACAGTTCTACTGTGGGTGATTTAATAGAGATTACAAAACATGGTTTGGTCTACACTATTACCGATCTCTTTGTGCACTGCAATTTGAGATACTTGTATGGATTATCTAGTCAATACATCCTGGGGAATGCCAGTAAGGGTTCAGGCTTTGTATAGAATCATACACAAATCAACAAGCACTTCTTAAACCTTTCCATGAGAGGAAGGAGCCAACAGAGCAGTGGTCAGTTGCTATCAGAAATGTTGTCTAATATGAAATAAAATATTCCTAATGTTCTGACAGCCTTTTAACTAATGGTTTCCCTCTGAAGCATCCCTGCATTTTTGTTGACTTTGTTTCGAGGTTAAAATATCAAATAACAAAATTATACATGATTCTCTTTTTTCCTCAATCTCAATAATGAATACTGTGAATTTTTTTTACCAAACTATATCCTTAATTCTTAATCTTTTTTTCTATGTCTATGGCCATTTAATGGATTCTTGAGTATTGACCTTGTTTCCAAATTCCTTACCCAACTATTTTGTTCTTTAAAAAGCAACCATTGCACATATTTTATTATTTGTTATCTTTTTAAAAATATATTTCTGTTGTATTATAGTCAACTGTCTATTATCATATTTCAATCTGCACTTTAAACTTAGAATTTGGTTTGGAGAAAACCAAGAAAATTGCAGAGTACTTGTTGTTTATTAAACACACATTTATTTACAAGTAATGATCGGCTTTTACTGATTACATTTATATTTGAAATGCAATTACTTTCAAACTAGAACTTTCAAGTGAAATTGAGATAAACCATGATGTTTTCCCACTTGTCACTTTGGATTTACAAAGTTATTATCTTTCTTCCACAAATAAATGTAAGATCTATTAGACCAGGAGTCACAGAGCACCTGATGTTTGGAATGATCTAGTAAATAAATGAATGGGTGCATGGATGGATTAGAATGCTATATAAGTGAATAGACTGCTTTGGGATATGAATAGAGGATAACAGGAGATGTGAAATCCAAAGAGACTCCACCAGTGTGGGTTGAAGAACATAGTGACCCAAGGTACTTCAAGTAATTGCTAAAAAGTGACTCATCATTCTGAAATTTTTCAGTGCAGAAGTTGCATATTCATTTTTATGTCCTTTTGGTTGTAACTGAATAGCAGCCTTCAAAGCCATAACCTTGCCTTTCAATAAAAGTTGCTAGTTTTTACATAAAACTTTAGCCATATCAAGAAAAGAGGTGGCATTTAAAATAGATGTAGTATATTGTTTAATAAGCAATTAAGCCTGCTTTGGCTGATTATCCCAATGCCAATTCATAGTTGTACCTAAAAGTATATTTGTGGTAAACACCTAACTCTTACCTTCACATGATCTTAAAAAGCAATTGGGTGATTTATTTTCTGCAGTACAAAATCTTGCTAAAAGTGAATCATGGTTTAACAAGTTAGGTCATATTGTGTGAAAAATAACAATAAGAAATATTTATATTCCTGGGCCCCAGTAAAAAAAAAATACAAAGAAAGAAAGAAAGAAATATTTATGGTTTATACATTATGAATGCTCATTAGAGTTAATGCACTTTGTTATATGTTTGTATGTGTATATGTTAAAAGAAAATTTGAAACTTGATTCCTTTAGTTTTATATATTTCCTATCTATAGAAAACAAGAAGAATATATTGTTTAGTAAATATACTCTCCATCCTCGCTTTTTGGAGCTTTTCCAAATACATATCCTCCATCAGATTTTTTATAACAGTAGTCACTGAGTACATCATTTTTAACATTAGCAAGTGTCTAACATTCCTTACACTGAGGTTGATCATTTTATTATCAAAACTAGGATGTTTTGAAAGCAAAAAAGGGTAATTTATGAGTGAGACTCATTTTACCTTACCAGTTAAGAAAGACTACAATAGCATTTTAGATTGGAAATACAAATAAAGTAGGTTATACTGAACTCTGCAATTGTTTTAAAATATTGTATTTTAAATTGCAAGTATTTTTTTAAAATCAGATAAAAAATTCTCTTGAATAATCTCTATCATCAATATGGCACACATATGCTGTAATGCAGAACCATTAGAAAAAGAGAGATCAAATGCAATTAATTTAAAATACACACAAATTTTATTTCAGTTATTTTCAGAAAAATAAAAGTACTAATATTTTTAAATTCTTAAAATCTGAAATTAGATTCTATGAACCTTATGCCTTTGGACACATAAGTTGAAAATGATTGAGATCAGGACAGATTGTTCTTCTTAGCCCTCCAAATGTTAGTTTTAATTAAACACACTCTAATTTGTTTTGACTTAAATTCTAGTAATATTATCTCAGATTATAAAAATGTAGAGATGTTAAAAATACCACATGAAAATAATAAGAATGACCTAGTTTTCAGGTGATTGTGGACAGAAAAACAAAAAAAAAAAAAAAAGAAGAATACTTTACACATTTAAGGTGACAAGTGAGAAAATACCAGCTGCTTTCCAACTTCTACTTGGAGGTTTTAGATTGTAAAGTTATTACATCTCAAATATAAATACAGTAAGGGTAGACTAATAAGTACTTGTAGATAAATAATGCTTCTCATACTAATAAAATAATGTTTCAGTGTGAAGGAGTGAGAAATATGCTGATGAAACCATTTTTTAATCATGAGTTTGATCACTCGATCACCTAATTCATCTTATATCTGCTTTGTTGTTATTATAATCACAGATTCAGTGTGTGGGTCAAAATAATGATATTTAATCTGTGCTGCTTTGGAGTTGACCATTATACTCAACATCTTCTCAATAAATTTGTTCCAGATTAATCAAAGTGTACTCAAACTAAAAGTGCATGTAAAAATAGCTTTCCTATTACTCAGTTTATATGTCCATTGTAAGAAAAACCTATTAACCTTATTACCACTACATTCAAAACAAATAAAATATTACACACTCATATAAATGAGCAATTTTGAAATCTACAGTTTAAATCTTAGCATTCACTATAATAAACTAAGGTACCCATACTTCAGTATTCTCTAATAAATGTAAGCTTTAATTATGAAATGTCTTTGCCATAGCTTGCTGACTTCTTTGTTGCCTATATGATGTCTAAATTGGTCTACGTATGATAATTTATCACTGTTTTATGTTTGGATGTCTCCCATAATCACTAGTGGATAAAACATTGTATGTGACATGAAATGATACCATCCAATAAAGTTTTTTTATTAATGTTAAATATTTGACTGAGAATCATCCAGTCCTCCGTAGAACTGGTTGAAAATAAAATCCACATAAATCAATATAGACAGATTTACACTATTCTTACATCAGGTTTTACTCTGTGATGGCAGAATAGTTCTGATGTATTGAGAAATTTTATTATCAATGTCCTTAATGCTTTCAATCTTCAAAAATTTTATGCAGTTTTAAAAAGTTTAACACTTTTAAACATCACAAGAGAATGTGTAATTTATATGTAATTTCACATACATAATAAATATTTTATCTTCTATGAATAGACCATCATCTCATTAAAATTTCTATGTCATAACAAATGAAAAAGTGTATCAGCAAATGCAGTTTTCAGAGACTACTAAACTACTATATTCCCCTCAGGAACTTAGTATGCTTATATCTTGTGTCATCTACATAGCAATAAGTTTCTGCAAACAGTGTATCTGATAAAATGAGCAAAGTCAAATATTGTTTTAAACTTATTTTCATAAAGACCTTTTGCAATAGAAAGTTGTCAAGATTCAGAAACTAGCTAGAAAGAGAGAACTAATATTTTAAATTTGTTATGAAAAATCTCTCCAGAGTGATACAGGAAAATGACATCAACTTTCTATGCCATACTAGTAATAGAAATATATTAAATGTTATATTTGATGTTTATTATTAGAATAAATAAACTGATAAATTGCTAATTACAATATGATTCTAAGAGAAATCTTTTCTATTTACATTTTTGTTCACTTAAAATGATAAATGCAAACTGATTTAAGAGGATCTTTAGGCTGCAAGAGTCCAGTCATCTTGGCTCTTTGCATTCCCAAATAGCTCTGCCATCTCTGATCAAGTTATAGTGATTCCACTCTGACAGACAGGCTGACTTTGGGACCCTTCGATCCCCAAGAGAAAGATTTTCTCACTCTCTGTTTGCATCCCATACTAATTTGATTTCAAGGATCTGATTTAAACTTTTAAGAGTTGCCATCAGCTACCCAATTCTAATTACTAGATGATGTCTTAAGATAGAATAATAAGATTTATGGGTGAGGCAGTTCAACATATGCATATTCCTTCAGGATTATTTTCACTTCCCTTTATCTGCAATCCGTTGGTCACTTTACACTGTCACAATTGTACTAACATGGAGTGATCAGGTCTCCCGTGTTACTCAGGATAGCCCTGCTTTACTCTTATTTTTCTGTCTTTTGTCCTGGAAACATTTGTCCTAGTTTTTCTTAAGGATTTCTGCAAGATTTAAAATACTGACTAGTAAAATATACCTGCTTACTTCCCTTGGTTGGCTTTTTATGGGCCCAGCACACTTCCTCTGGTGCAACTCTGCTGGTCTGTTGGCTTTTTAAATAAAAAAAAAAAAAACTTTTAGAAAATATTCAAGAGGATTTAAAATTCTTTAATCTGTATTCCGTGAAAGGTGATATCAATAATAAATGAAAAAGGAAAAGAGAAAGTAGGAAACAACAGAATAAAATAAAACAAAGATAATTAGGGTGATATAAGAATTGAACATCACTAAAATCCTTCTGATTTTTATGGCCAATATTTCCAAAACATGAGTACAAATTGAGTAAAACTACATGCATTAAAGTTTTAGAAATACTGCTGCATATTTTGCCATCTTAATTAGAGATATATATACATATACATATACTTACATATACATTAATATATACATATGTATATATACATATATGTATATATACATATATACGTTTATATATATAAATATATATTTTTTCTCACGTGCGTAAATATAAACAGTGAATCCCTGAGTAGCCATCAGTGGTTCTTATCAAGCACTGAACACCCCTGAAACATTATAGAATTATCCCACTTCTATAGGTTTGGTACTGTTATTTTAAAAGTCCCAAAATACTCATAAGAGAGAATAATAAGTATTTCCCTAGAAATTGAACTCCCTATTAAATTCAAATGAGAGGTATTCTGGATATTTATAATATCAAACTGTTTTTATCCACTAAGGTTCCTAAGAGTTTGATTTCTTTGATTTTCCATGTAGAGAAATTATTTTGTGTAACTCATGAACAGGCTACATTAGGTTTTCTGTTTAGAAACCTAATGTAGAGAGCAAGAGAATGACATATTCGGACACTGAAGAGGTAAGTTTTTGTTAGAAGTAAAGGAAGTTATCAATATAAAATGTGCTAAAATAAAAAACTGGCTTGGGAGAGAGAACCAAACTACATGACATATATTTCTATCATCAAAATGCGGAGTCATCTTATGTGGGTTGTTGCGTTTGCTGGGTCTTACCGGTTCTTATTTGTGTAATTCCAGGTTAGGAACTCTAAAGACTTAGATTACTAAAAATGTATTTTGGTCAATAATTAACAGTACTATGATTGTTAGGATGACTTCTGAAGCTAAAGACAGGTAGTATAGTTCTGGAAACCAGTGTTGGGAAACTGCTATGGAAAGAAAGAATATAGAGACAATGAGGAAAAGTGGAAGGAGTAAATGGATATGTGTATGGAAGAGTAGTTAAAAGAACAAGTCTTGTCCAATACAGACTGATTAAATTGGTGGTCCCTATGAATCATTTTATTGGAATAACTCTCCACAATAACTACAGAACGATATTTTTAAAACACTTAAAAGTAATATGTGTATACACACGGAATAGTTGGGGAAATGAGTAAGTATTGGAAGGGGCAGGTGAAGAGTTTTCTTTTCATGTATTATATTGCTCTTCATTTTTGAATCTAAGTGTTACCTATTAACATTATATGAATAAGAAGAAATTCTACTTGAGTAAAATATGCTGTATGCTAATAAAAAAACGTTAAACAACTATCCTAAAAATGATAAGACAGAACAGCCAAGAAAGCACACTATTGAGGGCGGCAGTTAAAGTTTCAACAATTAGTGAAGTATAGAAGGGTTGCCTGTTAGAGTGTTTCTAGTTTATAACATTAGATTGTGATGGGAAAATTCATGATGCTAGCTGTCAAGAAAACCACGGAGGCTATTTGATTTTGTTCCATTTGTGTTACCATTCTTATCAACACAGTACATAGTGTTTCAACAAATATGGATTTCTAAAAAGATCCATAATGCTCAATTCTATGTTTACAGAAAGCAAATTAAAAAATACAATCTTTTTCAATAAATACTTTTTAAAGTATTAAAGTACAAATTTTAAAGTACAAATAATTATTTCACATGATTTTATTGTTTATTACTACTTTAATGAGAATGCTTACCTTATCAATATATGCAAGATTTTGTTTTGCTTTTATTTAAATTCTTCAAGACAAGTAGGTATATTATAGAAACGAATTGAATAAGCTAAACTACAACTGGATACTCTTTCAAGCTCATTTCAGTAGTCTTTATAAGTATTTATCTACATTTCACTATTTTTTAAGGTACAGGCTATACTATGATTTTTGGTGAAAATCATTTCCAAGTTCCTTTTGATTCCTCCACTAAGAACACATCTTGGAAAGATTATGAATTTATAAATTAAGCATTATAATGAATTGTTTAAAAGTTACACCTTATGTCACAAATGTACATGTTTAAAATTCAGCATTGCATATGAGAATCAGGGATATTTTATAAAAGGTTACATTCTTTTGTCTACACAAGAAGATATTACTTTTAAAATTAAGAACTGAGTTTTCATTTTATAACATCATTTTGCTTTCATAAAGACAGACTGCTTTACAGAATTGAATCCATCCTTGAATAAGACCACAGTCTTAATTTACTGTTACCATATATTTTGTCTTCAGGAACGCTAGTCATCCAGGTGACAGCAAGTGATGCTGATGATCCTTCAAGTGGTAATCATGCTCGTCTCTTATACAGCTTATTACAAGGCCAACCATATTTTTCTATTGAACCAACAACAGGTATTTGTGAATGAAACATAGTGCTATTTCCATGATTCTGAAGTAAGCAAATGTCAACAAAAATATTTGCTTAGAAACTTGTTTTACAGCAGATCTGATGTTTCAATAAATACATGGGTTGTAATTCCTAACCATTTAATTAGTGTTAGTCTTGTAGCCTTTTAGTTGATTTTTCTAAGGTTAAGAGATTGGATTTTCCTTATTCAAATCACAAATTACTTTTTTATGGAGTATAAAACATATGTAAAGATTTTATAAATCAATCAGAAAAAAGACAAATAGCCTAATTTAAAAATATGAAGAAAAGACATCTAAAAGCAATTGACAAAAGGAAATATACAAAAAGCCTGTAAGCATATTAAAAATGCTCAGCCTCGTTAGTCATCAGAGAATACAAATAAAAAACACAAATACACTTACATACCCAAATAGAATGGCTGAGATTAAGTCTGAGTGTAAGGCTGAGTATACAAATTGGTATGAAACATTCACTTAAAAAAAGTTCTGTATTTTAATTTTTTTCTTTTTTTTTTTTTGAGACAGAGTCTCCTTGGTAGAGTGCAGTGGCATCATCATTGCTCACTGCAACCTCAAACTCCTGGGCTCAGCTTCCTGAACAGCTGAATAGGCGCACGCCATGACGCTTAGCTAATTTTTCTATTTTTAGTAGAGACAGGGTCTCATCTTGCTCAGGCTGGTCTCAAACTCCTAAGCTCAAGCAATCTTCCCACCTTGGCCACCCAGAGTGCTAGGATTATAGGTATATATTATATATTTTTGACTTAGATGAATACTGTATTTGATTATTTTTCTATTATTGCTTTACCAATTTCCTTTAATCAATTGAAAACTTTACAAAATAAATAGAACACAGATTTTTCTCTTTTCTTTTAAACATATCTATTGAATGTATAATAATTATATGACACTAATTCATTTAGAAAATATTAATTGTTATATTCAAAACAAAGACTAATCCCATATGAATATTTCCCTTAGGACCTTATAGTCTCTAAAAAAGAAAAGAAAAAGTACATAACTAATTACCCAGAATGTGGCAAATGCCAAAGAAGTAAAATTTTATGGCTGTTAATAAAAGGAAAATGTTTTTTACTGGTTGGTTACATGAAAAATTTTAAAGAATCAAAGCTTTTTGTTGGACCTTTAAATATTTCTTATTTATTTATTCATTATTCATCAAATATTAAGTGGCTCAGCATTTCTCAATAAAGCTTTCTTGAAAGAGTCAGATTATAAGGAATGTGATTTGAGTGGCTATGTTCTTAAGTCTTCAATGATGGTATATAATTTTTATTAATATGGATGCACAGAAGAGAAGTTATTTTGTTACATGCAGTGAGTGTCTTAAGACATTAGGCTTTAATTCCCTCACATAATCCTAGTTGAGAAAGGCTGAATATGTATCTGGCATTATACAACATACAAGGTTTATAGAGTTATGACATTACAACATCAAAAATAATACTAATAACAAAAACAAGACATAAACATGAACTCCTCTCTTGGAACTTAGCATAAATAATAAACGTGAATATTAATATACATACATTCAACTTGTAAGTAATAACAAAATGAAACAAAGAAGTTCCAATAGGAGAAAGAAAATGAAGATGACCTTAGATTCTGTGGTCAAGGCAGAATACGCTGAAACCAGAAGATGAGTTGAGCCTGTGGCCAGAAGGAAGAGAAAGTGGAAGGGTGTTCCAGGTTATGGGAAGAATGCAGGGGAAATTCCTGAGAGGAGAAACAGTTGAAGCTCTTAGACCTACTGGAAGCCAGTGTAGAGAAGCACAAAAGAGAGTAGAAAGAGAGATGTCTAGAAAATAAATACATGTTGGGTCATACCGGATCTTTGTGATCATGTTAACTGCTGTCTTCCCACCCTTCACTCCCCAGTCCTGCACACTGGCTTCTTAAATATACTGAGCAAGTTAGCTCAAACTATCAATTGCATCGATGAAGGAGAGTTAGAATGAACAGCAAGACAAACATGAGTCAAAACACTGAAGTCATAAGTTTTGAGGTATAGAAGAGGGTCTAGGAATATATATCCTTTGCTTAATCTGAAGGCTGAGAAGAAAATTTGAAAATAAAGTAAGCATAGGTAACTGAAGAGGTAAGGGAAGCAAAGGCCTCTGTTTCTCTTACCCATTGCTTGACTGACTAACCTGTATGGATTTGGGTGTAGATTACCAAAAACTCTAATGCTATTCTCTTTTGCTAATATGAAACACGATCCTTCTTTTTCTTAAACTTTTGAAAAGATATATATATATTTTTTGAAGTGGGGTGGGGGAGTGAGAAGAAGGGTTCAATTTCTTTTTTCTTTTTTTTTTTTTTGAGATAGGGTCTCACTCTGTCGATCTGGGTAGAGTGTAGTGGTGTCATCGTACATAGCTCACTGCAACCTCATACTCCTGGGCTTAAGCGATTCTCCTTCCTCAGCCTCCTGAGTACGGGGACTACAGGCGTGTGCCACGACACCGGGCTATAAAATGACTTGTTTTTCTTTGGGTAGATACATAGTAGGGGAACTGTTGGGTTGAATGGTAGGTCTACTTTTAGTTCTTTGAAAAATCTGCATACTGTTTTCCATAGTGGTTGTACTAGTTTACACTCCTACCAACAGTGTATGAGTGTTCCCTTCTCAATGCACCAGTGGCAACATCTATTATTTTTGGATTTTTTAGTAATGGCCATTATGACAGGGGTAAAGTGTTATCACATTGTGGTTTTAATTTGCATTTCCCTGATAATTATTGATATTGAGCATATTTTCATATGTTTTTTGGCCATTTGTCATTTTTCCTTATATTTGTGTTTAAGTGTTCCCAAAATCTTTAAAATTATTTGGCCCTTTCCTATCTCAAAACTCCTGTCTTGAGTTTTTCCTAGGTTCTTTTCAGTGACAATTAATAATAATTAATTTTTACTAAATTATGTTATAGAAGGTGAACATTTATTACATTTATCATGGACTATATTGAGTTCAGATTTGCATTTCTCTCTCTTTAAATATATATATGAATATATTATGTATATATTTACATTTTGAATAATTGTGGATCAACAGCAAAGCCTTCTTCAGGTCCTATGACATGACTCTAAGTAAATTTTAACATCATAAGGGCCCAAATTTTTTTTACATAAATTTGGTATTATAATTTACATAGTTATCCATAATGAGCTGATTTCAGAGTTTGTGGTCAAAGTTAATTGTAGCATAACAATATTGTGTTAGAGAAGATAGCAGAAAATAGGTTGAGGTCAAAATAAGAATTTTTCTTTCCTACCTGTGGATTACACTTAACATAGTATTTTATTAAGGGCCTACCCATGTTGTTATTATTGTGATGACAACTCTAGACTCTAGGCAGAGTTGCTATTTAATTTATTATTATTATTTTTCACCAGGGCAGTGTCTGACACATTATAGTAGTTCAACATACATCAAAAGAAGGATTGTATGATGAAATGCTTAATTGTATGATGAAATGGTTAATAATGAGATAATTGGGATTTTATTACATTTTTAAAGGAGTTATAAGAATATCTTCTAAAATGGATAGAGAACTGCAAGATGAGTATTGGGTAATTATTCAAGCCAAAGACATGATTGGTCAGCTTGGAGCACTGTCTGGAACAACAAGTGTATTAATTAAACTTTCAGATGTTAACGACAATAAGCCTATATTTAAAGAAAGTAAGTAAAAAGCATCCTGAATCTTCATTCTAAGGTAAATATAACTGTGTTGAATATAGGCAAATGTCAGAGTTTGCATTCTAAATGTGCTGCACTAGCCCTAGAATTAAATAAATTTGTTATATATTCTAAATTGTGAATATTTTCATTAGCATAAACATTCAAATGCAAATGAAAGAGTAATTAATGTGTTAGTTTTCCATTGCTGCTGTAACATATTGTCATAAACTTCATGGCTTAATACAAATTTATTATGTTAAAGAAGTCTGGTATGGGTCTCATCAGGCTATGATCAAGATATCTACAGGGTTGCCTTTCTTGCTGTAGGATCTCAGGGAGAAACCATTTCCTTGCTCATTTAAGGATTCACAGAATTTGGTTGTTTGTGTCTGTAGAATTGAGTTCTCTTTTTTCCTGATGGCTGTTACCTGGAGGACATCCTTAGATCTTAGAGACTTCTTTATGGTTCTTGACTTAGCTAACCTATCTCAGAAACAGCAAAGGATGTCAGATACTTCTCACAATGACATCTCTCTAACCAACAACTTTGCCAATTCTTCCACTTTTAAGTACTCGTGTAATCATACCTAGCCCACTTTGATAAAGCAAGATAATCTCAAAGTTTTATGCAGGTGATGGTGAAGTAGCAAGTAGAAACTTCTGGAAGACAGGAGAATTCTCAAGGAAACTTCTTGAGACAAATGTCTTTAAGTTTTTACTACCTTTCTTAGCTTCTGATTTTTACCAACATTAACATTTTTTAAATTTTTGAATAAATTAGAACATTTAAAATATTTTTTTAAATTTCTCTTAATTACTGAGAGTTCACAGGTAAGATGATTGTATTATTGCCTTCAGTCACATTTGAGTTTGGGAGAACATTACGCTTGCCTCCTTACTTTTACTCACACTGCTTTCCCTTGTGAACTCCCACTGCCCTCCTCTCAGTTTAAACATTCGATACATATACCTCACTGTGGGCAACATTCCCTGCCCTCCCAATCAAGATCTTGCATCTCTTAGACACCTGTCTCCCTTATGTTAACAATTTCCCTCTCTGTTGGTTCATAGCTATTAGCATCCAGACATGTTTGTTTGTTACTGTTTTTGTTTTCTCATCTTAAAAACAAAATAATACAAAAATTACTGTTTTTACTTCACTTCTATATTCAGCTAATGATTCTGTATTCAGCTAAAATTCTGAGTATTTTTTTCTCTGGAGAAAATTTCTTAAAAGTGTTGTTAACACTGTCTTCAATTACTTTCCTCAAAGTTTTTAGAAATCACCATTTTGGTGTCATCCAGACTACTTGACCAAACTGATCTGGTCATTTCTATCAATAACCTAAATGTAACTAAATCCATTGTCAATTCTCAGTTCTAATACAGTTTGATTCCTTGGCAGAATTTGACACAGTTGATCACTCCATCCTTGAAACACTCAACATACCATTCTCCTTAGCTTTTTCTTCCTTCTTACTAGTCACTTCTTTTCAGTCTTTGCCTGCTCTTATCCTTCTCTACATACTTTAAACTATGGCAATTTCTAGGGTCAAGACTTTGATCTTGTCTCTTATCCTTCTCCATTCATTTTTTGATCTTCATATCCAGCAACATGGCTTTACATATCACCTCTGTGCTGACAACTTCCAAATACACATCTGAACTCCCATGAACTCCACAGGCATAAATCCAATTGTCTACTCAGCATCTTCATTTATATTTGTTATACACATTTAAAAGTTAACATACACTTAATTGAGCCATGGTCTTGCCTTCCCCCTCCTTTAAACCTTCTCTTGCTACAAATTTTCCCATCTAAGGTACTCACACATCCAGGTTTCATATTGCTCAAGCCAACACCTCACTTATTCAATTCAAACACCGCCATGTGTGAAGAATTAATGATTCAACTCAGATTGTACTGACAATATCCAGGTCAATTCTAATTTTATACCTAACCTAAATTGATAAACTGTGATGCATAATTCTTAATATTGCCTAATTTTCAATATTCTGTGAGCAAATACATACACACATACACATACACAAATACAAACACACACACACCCTTCTTGGTAGTAGAAAATTATTTTGTTTACAAGTTAAAAGTCACTTTTTCCACTTTTCTTTTTCTCAGACTCAGAATTCATTTCTCTGAAGATCCTGCCATCTCTGCTTTTAAAATATGTTAAACGTTTCCATCACAAAATAAATAATAAATATTTGAGATGATGGATATACTAATTACACTGATCCAATCATTATACATTATATGTATTGAAACATCACTGTGTACCCCATTAATATGTATATGTATAATTATTATGTCAATTAAAAGTAAAATAAAATCATTTTTAAATATCTAATCTCTGAACATTTTCACCAACTCCATTACTACCACCTTGGATATGCCACTATCTTATTTTGTCTCCATCATTGCAATAGGTTCACATTTCTTTTCTCTGCTTACATCATTGCTTTCCTTTAGTCTACTTCCAACACAGCTTTAGTAATCTTGTTAAAATGCAAGTCAGATCATACCACTTCAATGTCTTCCCTTTTCACAGAAAAAGTCTGAATCCTAAGTATAATATAAATGGTCCTCATGGCCTGATATGATCTGCCATCATCCAGTCCTGTCCCATTACCTCTTAAACCTCATCTATTTCTATTCTACCCTTTGCTTACTGAAAAGCTCACACAAGGCAATTGACCTCCTCTCTGTTGCCAGAACACTCAAGACTCTCTGCGTTTCCCTCTTCCTGAAATTCCATTTGCTTATGTATTTATTCTTTCACTTAAGTTCTTATCCAAAAGTCACATCCACAGTGAATACTTTCCACATTATCAAAACTTTTAAACCAGTTCAACACAATACTATCTCAGTATTTACTAGTACCTTATTTATTATCTGCTTTATCTTCAAAAATATAAACTAATGATAATATATCCCCAGCCTCTAGAACAGGGCCTTGTGAAAAATGTGTGGTCGAAAATGATTTCTGAATGTATGGGAAATTGCATAGATTAAGTGTTGATTAAGAGAAATGTTTGAGTTGTTTCTAATTTTGAAGGCCAATGATTTAATATAAACTCAATCACATTTAAGTCTGCTTTCAAGTTTATGGTAGCATCATTGTTTTCTTCAGATTAATTTCTTGGCAATTTTTAATTTGGGCAATCAAACAAACAATTTTTTAAATTTTCCCATAAGAAGAGAAACACTGTACTGTTAAAGTGTTGTTTTCACTCTAAAAAATGGTAAAATATTAACAATTTTTAAGTAACACTTCTCCCAGTTAAAAAGTAAAATCTCAAAATGCAATTTCTTAGTGACTTGCTCTATGCTTCTAAGGGAACGAAGAATCCTTTTGAAGAAAAATTCCATTATATGTGCTCCTTCCTTTTAATTCTAAGGAGTTTCATTCTTTAGAATAAGGACATGTATGATGATTTTTTACATTTTAACATACATTACAAATAATAATTTAATTCTCAATCAAAATAAATTTAATAAAGTAATTCTTTTTTTTTTGTTTTGTTTTTGAGACAGAGTCTTGCTCTGTTGCCCAGGCTACAGTGCCGTGGCGTCATCCTAGCTCACAGCAACCCCAAACTCCTGGATTCAAGCAATCCTCCTGCCTCAGCCTCCCAGGTAACTGGGACTACAGGCATGCTCTACCATGCCCGGCTAATTTTTTCTATATATTTTTAGTTGGATAATTAATTTCTTTCTATTTTTTTTTTTAGTAGAGACAGGGTCTCGCTCCTGCTCAGGCTGGTTTCAAACTCCTGAGCTCAAGCGATCCTCCCGCCTCGGACTCCCAGAAATAAAGTAATTCTTTATCAGTTTTTTCACAAGTTACTCCTGAAAAATAAAGAAAAAAAGCTCAGTAATTTGTAGTTGTATCTTGTATTTCAAATATATTTGAAATTATTTTCTTGAGATGAAATCATTGGGTTTATCTTTGATTTTGATATGGTTTTTCTACTATTTCCACTTACCAGCTCTTTTGGATCTTTCTTACTTTGCATCTCCATGATGGCTAGTGTAATCCAGGCTCAGAATCTCAAAATCAAACAATTATCCTTGGAACTCAACTAGTTGCATTTAGTCTCTCCCACCTTTAATCTACACTTACATTTCCTGGCAACTTCAGTTATCAAGGAATGTTTGAGGAAAATTGAAAAACACTTTTTATCAAACTTAATCAAGGATGGTTGAAGGATACAATAACAAATAAATCATGAATATTGAGGAGGTATACATATGAATAGAAATTTGGAGTAATATGTACTAGTAATAGCCCTGTCCGAGAAATATTAGAGAGATAATGATAGAAGCTCAAATAGGATAGTGGGAAAATGTTCAGATTTCTAAATAGAAAGTGAAAGGATATATATATATATATCCTTTCACTTTCTATATATTTATATATTCTATGTATTTATATATATCTACTCTATGTGTATATATATGTGTATATATATATACATATATGTATACATATATACATATATGCCAGTAAATGTAAGTGTAGATTAAAGGTGGAAGAGACTGAATGCAACTAGTTGAGTTCCAAGTATAATTGTTTATATGTATATATAAGTATATAAGTATATACGTATATATATACATAGAGAGAGAGAGTTTGAGAATGACACTTAGAATAAGTAAATAGAAAGGGTAAGTATGGGTATAAAGGATGCTATAATTGGGAGTTTCTTATGTTAAGTATTTGTCTGAAATATCTTGAATTTTGTTTTTAAAGGTTTATACCGCTTGACTGTCTCTGAATCTGCACCCACTGGCACTTCTATAGGCACAATCATGGCATATGATAGTGACATAGGAGAGAATGCAGAAATGGATTATAACATTGAAGAGGATGATTCACAAACATTTGACATCATTACTAATAATGAGACCCAAGAAGGAATAGTTATATTAAAAAAGGTATACATCTTAAAATTACTTGCTTTGCAAAAAAGTACGAAATCAAATCAGAAATACATATAATGATTTTGTGTATCTGGTTAGTTTTTTTTTTTTCTTCATTAAGTAATTGAAATAAGAGCCTGTGATTTATGATTTAGGGAGAAATGGAGTTTAGAGATGAGCTATCCAGCTTCTTGAATTATATGTAGAAAAGTTTTTAAAAAATCAAATAAAAGACACATTTTTTAAAAGTTCTTAAATATGAGGAAATTAATTCTCAATTCCATAAGATATTTATGCCTAGAAAAATACAATTTTAATCATACATGAAAATATAGTTGCTATTACCCAACATTTTATAATGGATGTAAGGAACAAAATACAAACAGATTTTTATGCCTGATTAATGATTATACAAGAGGGATTCATGTACATAAAAAGGAAAGCATAACTGAAAGGCAACTGAAGCTTAATTTAACAAGTAAAACATTATCCCCCCTAAGAAATATCTTCGGTTACTAAAGCCATTTCATCTATGTACGCTGTCTTTCTTTGTAGAAAGTGGATTTTGAACACCAGAACTACTATGGTATTAGAGCCAAAGTTAAAAATCATCATGTTGATGAGATGCTTATGAAATACCACACTGAAGCTTCCAGCACTTTCATTAAGGTTCAGGTAGAAGATGAGGATGAACCTCCTATTTTCCTTCTTCCATATTATGTGTTTGAAATTTTTGAAGAAAACCCACATGGATCATTTGTAGGCACAGTGTCTGCCACAGACCCAGATCATAGAAAATCTCCTATCAGGTATGTCTGTAAAGTCAGCTTCACATTAATAAATAAGTAAACACAGGTTAGACTGAAAATAAAATTTAATACAAATTCAAAGATACGTCTGTATCTGTATTTCTCTATGTGGTACTTAATGGATTTGTAACACTTTAAACAAACAAATTAAAATCTGGAGCTTCAATGTTGGTTAATATGCAGTGAAATAGATGATTGCAAACATGTGGAAGAAACCGGAAATCACCAACTAAAATCAGTATAATTGATTCCCTTTTCATTGGAGTAAGGAGGTAAGAGAAAAGAAATCTTTTTTTTAATACTAAGTCAGAGTTTAAGCAAAGTTGACCACAATGTGGCTTATTTAAATACTTTTTAATTGAAATGATATTCAAAAATTGAGAACGCTTTTATAGGTTACCATTTAAAGGAGTAAAATGATATAAGTCCAATGGGTTAGAAATAAATGTCTGTGTTACAATTAAATATTTCCCATGTGTTAAAATAATCTGTTGTTTTTAGTTACTGTGTTGTGATATCTCTCTCTTTTTTTCTTTCAATATTTGAGGTGTAGTCTGTTTGGATATAAAACAAACAAACAAAAAAACATATTTCCATTGCCTTCCCTTGCTCATGTATTTTCCACAACTCACAGTCTACAGAATCACATAAATTTCCATGTGTTCATTAACATGCTGGCTATTGCTTTGCTATTTGGAGGCATTGCTGGTACAGCGAAGGAGCTCCATTAAATTTTTGGTACAAAGGGATGTTCTGCTTTTCCATTTTACTTCCTATTCATAAAATGCTGCCTTCTAATGTGCAGGTATAGTTCTTACTAGTAGTGACTTTAATAATTTTATAAGTGTATATGTACAAATATATATGTGTGACCCAGTAAATCAATTATTTCATTTGAGAAAATATATATCTATTAAGCTATTAATTGTTTTTCAGAGAATACTGAATAATATAGAATTTTTAGAAACTATTTTGATTTTAAGGTGTTCAGTGTTATCATTTAAAATAAAGTGTTGGACACTAATCTCAGGAATGTGATTAAGGGAATAAATTTAATTAATAATAATTCTTATGAAGCATAGATAAAAACATGACATATCTTTAAAGTATAATATAAAATTAAGAATTGCATGTCCACTACATGTAAAAATACTACATATATTATATATTAGAGAAAGTAGGCTGCAGCCAAATATTAAGAAGTTATGTGTTCTATAGTGTCACTACTAGTGGCTACTTAAATTTTCAAACTAAAAATATTTTAGCTAACAATTTTCATTTTGATACTGAAATAATTGCTTTTAGAAATA
>VBSM01003157.1:46218984-46238452 GCA_008086735.1 Cheirogaleus medius | reverse complement strand
TCTGTAGTAGTTGAACATAATGTTTTGTATTTCTGTGGTGTCTGTTGTCACCTCAACTCTTTCATTTCTTATTGAGTTTATTACAGTCTTTTCCCTTTGAGATTTTGTCAGCCTATCCAGAGGGCAATCAATTTTGTTGATCTTTTTGAAAAACCAGCTTCTGGTTTTGTAGATCTTCCCAATAATTCTCTTGTTCTCCATTTCATTTAGTTGTGCTTTGATCTTAGTTATTTCTTTTCTTCTGCTAGGATTGGAATTGGTTTGCTCTTCTTTTTCCAATTCCTTGAGTCTGTTTATTATTTTGTCGGTATGTAATCTTTCCATTTTTGAATGTGAGCATTTATTGCAATTAGTTTTCCTCTCAGATATGCTTTTGCTATATCCCACAAGTTTTGGTAAGAGGTAGCTCCATTGTCATTTTGTTCAAAGAAACTCTTGATTTCCCTCTGAATTTCTTCCTTGACCCAGAAGTTATTCAACAATAGATTGTTTAATTTCCATGACTTTGTGAAGTGTTGTGTTTTTCTGTTAGAATTGAACTCTAATTTTATACCTTTATGGTCAGAGAAGACACGTGGTATTATTTTTATATTCTTGAATTTTTTGAGATCTGCTTTGCGGCCTAGTATGTGATCGATTTTGGAGAAGGATCCATGGGCCGCTGAGAAGAATGTAATTCAACTTTATTTGGGTGGAATGTTCTGTAGAGATCTGTCAGTACTTTTTGGTCAAGAGCTTTGTTTAAGTCTCTTATTTCTTTACTTAATTTCTGTTTGGAGGATCTATCCAATTCATTTAGTGGCGTATGAAGTCCCCTGCTACTATTGCAGTATTGTTTAACGTGGTATTTAGTTCAGACAATGTTTGCTTTATGTAATTAAGTGTGCCTGCATTGGGAGCATACACATTAAGGATTGTTAAATCTTCTTGTTGGATCTTCCTTTTCACCATTATAAAGTGGCCGTCTTTATCCTTTTTACTTTTGCTATTTTAAAACTAATGTTGTCTGCGAGTAATATAGCTACCCCAGCTTTGTTTTGACTTCCATTTACCTGGATGATAGGTTTCCAACCCTTGTTCTTCAGTCGCGAGGCATCTTGGTGGTTAGATGTGTTTCCTGTAGGTAGCATATACTAGGCTTATGGGATTTTATCCACTCTGCCAGTCTATGCCTCTTCAGAGGACAGTTTAGTCCATTTACATTTATTGAGAGGATTGAAATTGGGGGAAGATTTCCATTCATATTGTTGGGTGAAGTCCTGTTGCTTTGTCTTAGACCTTGAGCCATCGTGAGATTCGAGGACTATTCTTTAATTCTTTGAGGATTTTACTTTGGGGGATATCTATTGACCTGTTCACTGTGGATGGCAGGTCTGAGAATTTCCTGTAGGGCTGGTCTAGTCTTTGCAAATTCCTTCAGCGATTGCTTATCTGAGAAGGACTTTATTTCACCTTCATAGATGAAACTTAATTTTGCCAGATAGAGAATTCTAGGTTGGGCTTTATTCTGTTTTAGCTGATTAAGGATAGGTACCCATTCCCTCCTGACTTGTAAGGTTTCAGATGAGATGTCTGCTGTTAGTCTGATAGGCTTTCCTTTATAGGTTATTTGTTGTTTTCTCCTTGCTGTACGAAGGATTGCTGCGCCACAGCCACCCCGTAGCTTGGAAACGCTGTGGAGGCCTGCTCTGGAAGTGGTCTCAGACCTCCCCTCTGCCCTAACCTGGTTGGCAGCCTCAGTAGCTGGGCTTAAAGGGGTGGAAAGGGGAGAGTGGTGTTCAATGGCTGTCTCACAAGATTGAACTTGGGTGGTTTTCTTGCCACAGTCAGCTGTAGACGATCTGTGCCTAGAAAGCAGAGCTTGTCTTAGCAAAGTGGAGACATGGAATAGGCTACTATTCCTGAGGTCTCTAGGAACCCTCGGGAGTGGCAAAACATATGCTTAAGACTTAGATATCTCTATATCCTATGTGGTGACTGAGAGCGCAATACAAAGATCTTGGGTTACATTGACATCTGGCTCCTTCTTGCAAACCACAGATACCTATAGAAAGAGTAAACCCAGAGCCTTACACAGTGCCTCCTACTTCAACGTAGGGGTGGAAATTGGTCTCCATCTCACTAGAGTTAACAATCCCTTGGATGTCTAAGCAAGGGGCCCATTCCCACTAAACTCAGTGGACAGAAGGTGTAGACATCAGATCAAAGTTAACTCAACAGAGTCAAACTCCTATAAGACGTTACAGGATGAGAGCACATACTCCCCAGCGCTTCCAAGGATCATTCCTTTGGAACCCCAGAACACAGCTCATAACCATGTTTCAGCACTTCTGATCCTCAACAAAGTATCCAGATGAGGAAAAACCAGCAAAAGTTAACAGGAAGCATGAAGGATCAGAGAGAAAAGTCACCTCCAAAAGAAAATGCTCTTCTTCCACCAAACAACACCAACTTACATGATATGACTAAACTAACAGAGGAAGAATTCCGAATATGGTTAGAAAGATCAATGGAATTGAAGATAAAATAGAATCCCAACATAGAGAAACCACAAGAACAATCCAAGAAATGAATGAGAAATTCTCCAAAGACATCGAGGTAATCCAGAAAAAACAATCAGAAATACTGGCAATGAAGGAAACATTCAACGAACTCCATAATACAGTGGAAAGCCTCAAAAACAGGATAGATCATGCAGAGGAAAGAATCTCAGAGCTTGAAGATTATGCATACACCCTAAACAAATCAGAGTAAGAAAGGGAGCACAGAAACAAGAGACAAGACCAAAGCTTACAGAAAGTGTGGGATTATGTAAAAAAATCAAACCTCAGAATGATAGGGATCCCAGAAGGGGAAGAGGAACAATTACAAGGGCTGGAAAACTTATTTTATGACATACTGGAGGAAAATATGCCGGGCGTGGCCAGAAATCTTGATATCTAATTACAAGAAGCACACAGAACTCCAGGAGACTCAATGTGAATAGGAAATCACCTCGTCATGTGATTATTAAGCTGACCAAAGTAGATGATCTTTCATTTAGAAGTGTCTTTTTAAAAAGATTGCTTTTCATATATATGTTAGAATCATTGAGAATACAGAAGTTTTTGTTGTGGTGGTTGCTGTTTTTCCATATGGTATAACTTGATTTAGCAAACATTCAACATATACTATGAAAACAAAATGGGATTTGAATGAAAATAGCCACTTGAGCACATTTCAGGAGGTTTATTCTTTTTAGTTTTCTTTTTCCCTTTTTCTTTTTTGGGAAAACAAAAGATCCAGATGTTTGAATACAAAATGCAAAATGATTTCAATTTGAATTTTAATTTGATAATATCTCTTTCTTAATACTCACTTCATGGTAAGAGCTATGAAAACCAATGGAAACATTAGTATATTGGATTTTAGCCTTAGGGATGGATGTTCCATTGTTTTGGGAGACACAGAATCACACATAGTAAACAAAGTAAATTATACCCAATTCATTTAACTCATGTTAGTTTTTCCTACTGACTAAGAGTCACCTGCTGTTTCTGTGAAGCATGGAGATTCCTTGGCTTTGTGTCAGTAAGTCTTGGGTGAGATAAATAAACTGGTTTAGCAAAATATTCTTGTTATTGTTAAGGTCAGAAAAGTTTGTAAAGTAAGATCTGCATTGAAATGAATTATAATAATAAGCCATATGTGAAATGTTTTTTTAAAGGGTTTAAAAATGAAGGAAAGATGCAATATTAGACCTGAAAGTGAGATGACAGAATTACTTTAAGGAGCCTAGTATAGTAGAAATTAGAGGACCCCAGAGACCATCTGCAATACAATTATCATCATAAAATTATGAGGAACTTCATAACGAATTTTCCTTAAGATTTTCCTTTTATCCCTAAGACTACGTATTACTGCAAAGGACTCAATATTTGCTTCCCTCAAAATTCATATATTGAAATGCTAAACCCCAAGGTAATGGTATTAGCAAGTGGTTCCTATGGGAGGGAATCACTCACAAGGGCAGAGCCCTAGTGAATGGGATTAGTGCTCTTACGAAAGGGACCCCAGAGAGCTCTCTCAATTCTGTTTCTCGGGAGGGTACAAGACAGCAGTGCACAACCTTAAGTGGGTCTTTGTCAGAAACCAACCATGCTGGCATCATGATCTTGGAATTCTTGCCTGTAAAACTGTGAGAAATAAGTTTCAGTTGTCAATAAGCTACCCAGTCTATAGTAATTTGTTATAGTAGCCCAAGTCGACTAAGACAATTACCATATTATTTAGACTCCAGGAATGAGAGTTATACTTTATATCATCACTGAGTATAATTTATTCTTTGTGTATTATTGAAGATTCCTTCTTAACTAAGCCTAAAGTCAGATTTTGAAATATTTTGTACGTATAAGAAAAATGGTGTATTCTTTTCTTTAAGAAAAACAAACAAAATGAAAAAAACAAGTGAAAACCAAAGCAAGCAGAAAAGAATGAAATAAAATGATTAGATCACAAACAATGGGATTAAAAGCAATATAAAAATACAATGAAACAAAAACCAGAAGCTGTTTTTTCAAAACACCAGTATAATTTATCAATCTCTATCTAGCCAGACAGATGGGAGTGGGGGGAGAGAAAATAAAAATTACCATTATCATAAATGCCACAAATGAAAGGGTGTAAATATTGATGCCACAGACATTAAAAAAAATTGATTATTGGGACTACTTTTGGCAACTCTATGCCCATACATTCAGACCAATTTCTTAAGATAAATCACCAACATTTATATTAAAAAAGATAAATAATCTCATTAATCATATATACATATACAACCACATATATGTATGCACACAAATAATCAAAATTCAGCTAAAAATCTTTAAAAATGAATAGGTCATTTCCAGGATGAAAAGATGTCATTAATAAATTCTACCAAATACTACAAGCAAAGAAAACTGCAGACCAATATCCCTCACAAACCAAAAGACAAAAATTATTGACAAAACAATAGCAACTCCAGCTATTTGTGGAAAAGATAGGGTACATCACTACCAATTGGGGTGCACCTAGGAATGTAAGGATGTTTCTATATATAAAAACATTTCAGTATTAACTGCAGATTTAAAAAGTCATATGATCATGTCAATATGTGAATAAAAAGAATTTGACAATATTCAAAATATCAATTCATTATAAAAATTATCAGCACACTATGAATAGAAGATTCTTAATCAGATAAAGGGTAGCTACAAAACATGGACAGCTAATATTATACTTAATGATGAAAGATTAAGTACTTTTCCCCTAAGATGGGGAAAAAGATGGGAATACATTCTTTTACCAGTTCAATACCCCATAATACTGGAAGTTAGAGCCATGAAATAAGTAAAGTAAATAAATAAAAAAATACAAATTGGAAAGAAAGGACATATTTTTCTTTATTTCCAGATGACTTTATTATCTACATTGACAATTTCAAAAAATTTATAAGTGAGTTTATCAAGGTAGAAATATACAAGACTATTATTAATTAAACATATACTGTCCATAAGACCCATCAATCCTACTTGAAAGTATTTACTCAAGAGAAGAAGCAAAAAAAAAAAAGCTCTATGTTATGGGTTGAAGTGTGTCCCCCAAAAGATGTGTTGTGTTCTAGCATCCACTACCTCTGAATGTGACCTTATTAGGAATAAAGTTGTTGTAGAGGTAAATAGTTAAGGTAAAGTCATACTGGAGTCAATGGGCCTTTAATCCCATATGACTGATATTTTTATGATAAGACAGAGACATGCAGGGAGAAGACAGCCATGCGACAAGGGAAGCAGAGATTGGAGCAATGCATCTATGAGACAAGGAACAGCAATGATGGCCAGAAGACACTAGAATCTAGAAAAGGCAAGGAAGGATCCTCCCCTACAGGTTTCAGAGGGAGCATGCATGGCGTGCTGACACTTTGATTTAACTTCCAAAACTCTGAGAAAATATGTTTCTGTTGTTTTCAGCCACTCGGTTTGTGGTGTTTTATTGCAGCAGGCCTAAAAAACTCATTCATTTATATTGACATGAAAACCCATATGCAGACATTTATGGCAACTTTAATCATGATCTCTCAAAGCTGAGATTAACTCATATATCCTTTAGTGAAGGAATGGATTAAAAAGCAAAACAAAAACAAACAAAACCTGTGGTCCCTTGAATACAAAGGAGTTACAAAGGCAAGGGGAGGGTGATAAAATTGTTTTATATCATTACTGTGGTGGTGGACACATGAGACTATTCATTTTTCCAAATTCACATAACTCTTCATTAGATAGAGTAAATATTATTTAATTTAAATTTTGAAAAAAAATCAAACAGAACTTTGGTGACATTCCTAAATTGGAATGTACATTATTGCAAATGTACTTTACTGTATTTAAAATAAACAACATAACCAAACTGAGGGTGATTAAGGGTAAAAATATAACCTAAGTAATTTGGGAAAACAGTATTTCAATTCTAAATCTGGAGAAAAAAATGGCTGTACATAAGAAATGTGCTCTACATGCTGAATTCGTTTTTTACTGGGCTATTGTTTAGCGATTGCAATGCTACTCTACATGTATGCTAGAATTGAACACATAAGTAAATATACTGAAGATGAGAGTAAGGTTTACTATTATCTAAAGAAGAGGGCCCAAATAAGAAATAGGATGAGTCTTATATGAAGGCAGTGGTGTTGGACTGGTATCTAAGGTATCATTATGCACTAATACCTTCTTAATATACATTATAGGTGCATTGATACAGAAATAAATGTAGATGTGTTTGTATGAATGAGTATACATACATATATTTCCTCTTGATGTCTGCTCAAAGTGCCTAAAGGCAATGAAACAGAAGAAGCATCAGTGAAAACTCTTAGCACATAGATCTTGCTTTCTAATACAATTCTCCAATTGAAGATAACAGGGACTCATCAGAGAATTGGAAACCAGAGCTGTTGCAGGGAAAATGAAACATTGTCATGGTGCATCTTGTTCCAGAAAGAAAGGAAGTATTCAAAAAAAAAAAAAAAAAAAAAAGAAAGAAAGAATATGGGAGTGTTGTAAGGGCCCAAAAACTGTACTGGAATCACTCCAAATGTCCAAAGCTATAAATATTTAAGGAACAGATATATAATAGTATTTGATTTATATGATGATTTTGGCTTTCTGAACATTGGAAAAAGTTATGAGTTAGTACTGACATAGATAAGTAAAGGGACACATTTTTCTTATAGAATTATTGTTACTAATAAATGTGGAAGGATGACAGAAATAGGAAATAATCATTAGTACACCAAAGTCATAATTATTGTGGGCATTATTCATCTATGGACACTAAAATTAGTGAGCAAATGTTTTACAAGAAACCAGATGATTTCAAATATCTTCCTGAGATCTTTATTAATTACAAAAGAAAAAATAGTAACTTTATAGTAAAGAAACCTGGCTGACATCACCTAATCATGCGATCAAGGTTAATATCATTATGAATAAGATAGGGTCAATATCACATACTCCTGAAAGGGTAGCCTAAGAAGGGTATGTCACGTCTTTGTTATTCCTGCCAAAAATGTATAACCGTCATTTAATTGTGAAAAAAGACAAGGCAAACCCAAATTGAGAGACATTCTATAAAATAAGTGGCCAGTACTCTTCAGAAGCATCAAGATCATGAAAGGCAAGGACATTGATTAACTGTGGACAAGCCTAAGGACATATGAAAATGAACTACAGTATGGAATCCTAGATTGGATTGTGAAAGGAAAATAACATGGTTGGGAAAACTACTGAAATCCAACTCTAGTTTATAGTTTACTTAATTGTTATAGCAATTAATTTCTTAGTTTTGAAACAATAATAATACAAATATTTTATATAAGATTTTAGCATTAGGAGAAACTGGGTGAAGGGCATATCAAAACACGCTATGTTGTTCTTGCAACATCTTTGTTAGTCTGAAATTATTTTAAAATATATCTTTAATTGAATTGTGGTGGGAAAATTACCAGTGTTAAATTTGGCCAAGGTGATGATGGTGCAGATCAAAATGGCATAGCTGTTTACTATTTATGAATTTTCTGATTTTTGTCTCCTAATTTTTAAAAATAAAGTGAAGGGAAATATGAGGGCTATCCAGAAAATAGCCATGTAACCATTCTCATTATATTAACAATGGTAGGATACTTTCTGGACAGCCCTAGTATATATTCATTTATATTACAAATATACATATATGTATATAGTCATAAGTATATTATAAATATACATATATTAATACATAAATATATATTATAAATATGCATATATGTAAAATTTAATTAACTAAAATTTATGTCAAGGTCAAGGAGATTTAGTCTGGTGAAACTGAAGTTGGGGAGAAAATACTGATATGACCAGAACTGGTGGTTCTAAATGAGGTCAAGGAAAATAATATATACCACACATCACTGCTAACATCATAGTAAGCTTTCCAGCTTATCCCTTCTTCCTCAGGAGCTGCATGTGTTTTTATTTCTGTTTTAGTTTTTTAATGGGACCGGAACCTATTTCTTATGACCATGGCTCTTCTTCCTAATTTCTAACAGATCCTATTAATTATCATAAACTATAATTTCCTATCAAACTTTTAATGGGTTTTATTCGGAATGATGTTTTATAGAAATAAGATTAGATGTTTAATACAAAATAGCAACTGTTAAAATACTGTTTAATTTTGCCAACAAATCTATTAAGTAGGAAATGCATCCCCTTGTGGATATTTAAAGAAAATGCTTATAAATGTTTTAAATTGACTATAGTTAAAACTGAACTCCTCTAAAGCTTAATTCTTTGTAATCCTTCTTTACTTCTCCTCTGAACACCAAGCTACAAATTAGTACAATATTTTTAGAAACCTTTCAATTCAAGGTTAAAATAGTCCCATCTTTTGCCACATAATTATGGCAAACCTCATTCATGTCTCATCAAAGTCTTCTTGAATATACATGCAATGAGAAGCCATCACTGATGGCTACTCATTACTACTCTTTAATTACTACTACTCTTTAATTTTTATTATTACTACTCCTTAAGTTTTATTATTAATCATTTGCAAACAGATAAGACATGCTGAATACTTCAAAGGCTTATTTCATTATGGAGTTTGAGATCATTTTTCAGACTTTTGCATGAGGGCATTTTGTAACCTGGCTTCTTTTCATGCATGCTCTAACATCTAACAGCACATTGGATCTATTATACTTTACTTTTGGAATATATGTGTGTGTGTGTATATATATATATATATATATATATATATGAATCTGTTGTGTCACAGTCTGAAATGTCAATTATTGGTGCGCTCGTCGCCAAAGATGACCAGACACACCAAAGTAAGGCAAGCACAAAAATGAGGTTTATTGAGGAGAGAAAGGATTATGGAGCAAGAGCAAGATATCTGTTTACAGAGCGAGATACATATGCCACAGATGACGACTGAACCTACTGTCTAAGCAAAGTGGGCAAAAAGGGGCTTGGTTATGGTCTCAGTCTCATTTTATAATGTCCAAATTGGGACCTCCCTCATGGCTCAGATGTCACCAGGGAACCACTTTGATAAGACAGTTGGGAATTATATGACCTGAGTCTTACTGCACAGGCAGATCTCCCATGAGCTTCTCTGAGAGCCCATTTTGCAGGGTGAACCAAAATAGCACTCACTTTCTTCTTTAGGAGACCCAAAATCCATCCCTATCTACCTAATAAATTTATATATATATATATATGGGGGGGTATATGTACACATACACATATAGTCTTTCAGATTGCTGATTCCAGAAATTTTTCAGATTCCAGAAATCTTTCAGATTTCATGAAATAATTAAAGCTCTATCTTCTATATAAAGAGAATTTATTTTTTATCAAATTGTGTCCTTTAAACAAATAAAAACAAACTTTTTTAATATATCAGCAGTAATTATAATATAATGCATAGATTAGCAAGCAACACATGTAGTGTAGGAAGGAGACCAGTACTACTCTAGGCTGAAGGTATATTTTACTTTACTTCAAAGGAAAAAAAAATTCACAATCATTAATTTTTACCCCTACTTATTTGTACATAGTTCTCTTCATTTCACAAATGGATTTTGCCATTTTTTAAAGCAACTCATTCACTTATTGAAATTCTTTTTTGGACATGAGGATGAGTGACATGTGTTTAGATTTTGCATCCATCAATTTAAATCTGAAATCATCTTAGTTTTTTTTTTTTCTATCTCCATGGAGAGGACTCTTAAATACATGAATGCAGCACCATTTTAAAAATTGTTCAGCATTACATTAGATATGTACAGCATACATTTAATAATGTGTCTTATCACTTAAAAAGAGTATTATGTAACACCATTATATAGAGAAGATAATAACATTTAGGAATACTTTCCTTTTGGTTCAGGTATTCTATCACCAGAAGCAAAATGTTCAACATTGATGACAATGGCACAATCATTACAACTAACCCACTTGACCGGGAGATCAATGCTTGGTACAACCTAAGTGTTACAGCCACAGAAAGATGTAAGTACTCATTGGGGAACTGTACAGTTGGTCACCACATTATGTAAACCATTATATAATTTCTAAACACTGGGACAAAGCTACTACAAAATGTTGGAATTAGAATTAAATGATATTTTATATGTAAATTTGTGTACACATATTTTATTTTGTTATTTTATATTAATATCTGCTTTTTCCTATTACAGCATATTTATATGCTTACCACTAAATACCTTCTAAACTGTTTTTCTTATTATAACAATAAATAATGTTTAATACAAAATAAATTGAGAAAAACACAAGGTATAAATGAAAATCACCTCAAATTCTACAGTCTATTTATTATACAGTTATATGTCTCTAAAAATCTTTTTCATAGATATATTTTCATATAATTTTTTTAACTAAATAGACATTTTTCATGTTTTTTTAAACATATTTTCTATGGGTTCCTTTTTAATTGATGAATTTAGTGAAAAAAGGAGTCTTTATATGCTTTCCAAAAAAACACATTCATCCTGAATTGTTCCTTTAGAGCAAAATTTTCAATTTAGAGAAGGGCTTAATTAATGTTAATGTACTACCATTTGCATGGTAGTAAGACAACTGGGCGGAAATTTAAATTTTAAATTCAAAATAATTTAAAATCAACTAGGAATGTTGTCCCATTTAACCATAATCAGGATATACTGATTCTTATTAGTTCTTGGTGACTATTCTAAAAGTCAAACACAGAAAGCCTGTGCCTTACACTATTTCTGGGATAAAATTTTAGAGATAATCTAGCACATTAGGAAAAGGTGATACCTCAAGTTAAAAACTTAGATGTTTAAAATCAATTATATATAAATGCAATTATAGTAAAGAATTATGAAGGATTCAAATAATATTCATTGATTGTACATTACAAAAACCATAATACGTTTTCTAATTACACTCATAGTTTCAACTGTGCCGATAGCCAAATCTTCTTCAATAGTCAGTAGTAACCAGATTTTTTGTGTTGTGTTGTGTTGTTTTCAGTAAGGCAGATGATTCCATTTTCAGGTTGTAAAAATAGATAAAATTATTCTGATTTACCACATGGATATTGTGCTTAAAATTATGAATCAGTCATTTATGCAATCAATCATATTAATTAAAGCTTAAAGGAATAGATATAACACAATATAAAAAAATTGTCAAAATAATTCCCATTATTTAGTAAATGGATTTAGTACCAAAAGGATTAAAATTATGAATATAAAATATTCCTAGGATGCAGCCTTTCTTATAACTAATTTTACACAGAATTTTAATAATCTTGTTTGCTTTCTTGCCTTTTTAAAGAAATTAAACATATATCTCTCTTATTCCTCTCTACATTGAACAGTTGGCAGGTGATATTGTGAAGTGGAAAGCATCTCTCACACTTTTCTTATTTTCATTTTGTGAAACATTGAATAGCTCTATAGAAACACTACAGGAGAACTTGGGTCTGGATTTTGAATTTTCCATTTAACTAAACAATAAATAAAGGATGGGAAGCAAATATGACAATGGAATAAATGCCTGCTGCAAGAGAGGAAATGTCAAGGCTTTTCATGTCAGAAAACACAAAGATTTATTCTAAAAGCAAACTTTTATTCACTGTGTATTTCTGAGAACTTTTTAAAAGGGAAAACTGGCTATAAAGAGCTTTTGTAATACTGGATAATACATTTTTATGTATTTTTTCTTGTTTTTACATTTCTTAAAAACCTACATCATTAAACCCATTTTAGAACTATGTGTAAGAAATAAGTGTAAGTGTGAATTTCTTACTGCCATGATATCAACACTGTACCAAAAATAATTGTTTGGCCATTTAAAGTTCAATAGTAATATAAACAAACCACCTACCAGTGGAAAACAGGGCATCACATAAAATGGTTTTAAAAAGCATTAATTGAAGTGTTGTATGAAAGAAGAGAAGGTTAGCACTCCCTTGACAAGGATGGAAGAGGCTCTCGGGCATGCACAACACACATATAGTTAAGGCATTGCCACCTACTTTGTGGCATCTAACCATCGTTTTTATACTACCTAAAGTGATTTACAGAATTAATGCAATCCCCATCAAAGTACCAGCATCATTCTTTATAGATTTAGAAAACAAAATTGTATGCTTTGTATGGAACCAGAGAAGACCTCGTATAGCCAAAGCAATCTTAAGCAAAAAGAAGAAACTGGGAGGTATCAGTCTACCAGACTTCAAGCTGTATTACAAGGCTAAAGTAACTAAAATGGCATAAAAATGACACAAGAATAGAGACATAGACCTTTGGTACAGGACAGAGAATCCAGAGGTGAAACCATCTGCATATTGTCATCTAACCTTTGACAAAGCAGACAAAAATGTACACTGGGTGAAAGAATCCCTTTTCAATTAATGGTGCTGGGAAAACTGGATAGCTACAGGCAGAAGACTGAAACTGGATTCCCACCTCTCACCTCTCACAAAAATCAATTCAAGATGGATAACAAACTTAAACCAAGGCATAAAACCTTAAGAATCCTAGAAGAAAATGTAGGGAAGACTCAGACATTGGCCTAGGAAAAGAATTTATGAAGAAGACCCCCCAAATGAATCACAGCAGCTACAAAAATAAATAAATGGGACCTCAGCAAATTAAAAAGCTTCTGTACAGCCAAGGAAACTATCATTAGAGTGAATAGACAACTTACAGAATAGGAGAAAATATTTGTTCTCTCCACATCTAATAAAGGGCTGATAACAAGAATCTATCTAGAACTCAAAAAAATTAACAAGAAAAAATCAAACAATACCATCAATAAATGGGAGAAGGATATGAACAGAAACTTATCAAAAAAAGACAGAATAATGGCCAACAAACATATAAAAAAATGCTCAACATCTCTAATCATTAGGGAAATGCAAATCAAAATGATAATGAGATATCACCTAACTCCAGTAAGATTGGCCTGTATCAAAAAATCCCAAAGCAATAAATGCTGGCAAGGATGTGGAGAGATAGGAACACTCTTACATTGCTGGTGGTACTGCAAATTAGCACAACCTCTGTGGCAAAGAATTTGGAGATACCTCAAAGACCTACAAGTAGAACTAACAGTTGATCCAGCAATAGCACTATTAGGCATCTACACAAAGGAACAAAAGTCATTCTATAATAAAGACATCTGCACTCGAATGTTTTTGGCAGCACAATTCACAATTGCAAAGATGTGGAAACAACCCAAGGGCCCGTCAATCCATGAATGGATTAAAATATGGTACATGCATACAATGGAATACTGCTCAATTATAAGAAACGATGGTGGTCTAGCATCTCTTATATTCTCCTGGATAGAGCTTGAGCCTATCCTCCAAAGTGAGGTATCAGAAGAATGGAAGAATAGGCACCACATGTACTAACCATCAAACTGGCACTGACTGATCAACACTAAGGTGCTCACACAGTAGTAAGATTCTTTGGGGGTAGAGGGGTTGAGGGTGGGTAAACTCACAACTAATGGATGTGGTGAACATTGTAGAGGAGGAAAGGGCATGTCTCAATTCAAGGTTGGGATGTGGCAAAGTCATAACATGTAACCAAAATGTTTGTACCCCCATACTTTCCTGAAATAAAAAAAAAGTATTAACTGCATATGTTAACTACCTTGTAAAGCTTGTACCACAGCATTATACTGATTATAGGAAAGAGATGTTCTATTTTAACATTTGTTTTTTTTCCAGCAAATGAAGTTCACTATGCTTAGTCTCTTTCCTGGAAAGCATCCCAATTTAAGCGCAACACTATTTATCAGTATGCCAGCAAAGTGAATAAAACTACTAACTTCTTTAAAGTGAAGCTGTGAAGATATATGCATGTTGTGTGCAATCATGCTGAAAGTTTAATTTGAACTTAATTTTAAGCAAAATTTTCAGATGGAAAGATAAAAACTTTAAATGAATTTCTTAATTTTCCTTCAGTTTATTCATATCTGAAATACTTTTTACAATTTACTTATTTAAGCAAAAAGGCATTTTGTGGTAATATATGTGTAATATACTATATCAAATATGAAATAATTTTTGAATAATTTCATCTTGAAATTTTTAGAAATATCTTTTTTTTCATTTTAAAATGTTTTATTTATCTATTTTCATCCAAAATGTAACACAAAACAGTGGAGTCTTAAAATGATAATTCCTACTATTTATACATTTCCTAAAGGTCATAGACTGTGCATGTGTAACAAATTTTGAAAATTTTAATTTTTAATTAACTGAAAATTTCAATTTCTCTCAAGGATATCATTAGTATTTGTTAGGGAAACATAATTAGAAACCAAATCTCTTCCCAACTCAGAAAACCTCTCCACGGAGGTCAAACAAAAGAAAACTATTATTATTGGAAAGCATTAAACTAGAATGTGAGGTGTATCATGGGAAATCTGCTTAGAGATTGACAAGATAGAAAGATATCTCACCTTTTTATATAGTCAAGGAGATATAATGCATTACATACATGTTCTCAAGATAAACAATAACTAGATATCAGGTAAGAGGACTTAACAGCACCATTTTTCACATAGAGTTCATCTTAAATTCACTGGATAGTTGGAGCGACTACTTGTGTTTGCTAACTGAATTTATCAAATTAAAACCTAAACTTTTCATATCTTTATGAAAAGAAGTAGTTTTACAACTTGGAACAAGACCTTTGCAGAAATGAGTCTCCTATCCTTCCACAGAAACTAGGTTATAGAGATGCTATATTCCTTGATTAAGTTTTAAGAGATGGTCCCCAGTATTTGAGAAAAATAATCCTGGGTGTTGTAAAGCTTACCAGAACTTATTTAGATTTGAAAAGATTTACCAACAATTCAAAGAGACACAGAAAGAACTTCTTGAGAAACAAGATTCAGACCCAAGTAGTCCAGTTTTAGGGTGCACAATAATACTAAATTTGTTCCATTTAGTAACTGATTTTTAGTAAGTCCACAAAATGTCATAGTTTGGTTTTATTATTTTCCCCAACCCCCTTTTTTATTCCAAAATATTAAGGGGGCACAAATGTTTTAGGTTAATAGATCATTTTTATATGTTTGAATCATGGCTATAGGCTTGCTCACTTCCCAGATAGTTTTCATATTACCTATTAGGTTGGTTTATTCCCCTCCCCTGCTCCCCCATTCTCTCCTGGTTAATTTCCACTAAATCTTACATCTCTCTGTGCATATGCGTACTCTTCAGTTAGTTCCAATTTAATAGAGTACATGTGGTGTTTGTTTTTCCATTCTTGAGATACTTCCCTTAGGAGAATGGTCTCCAGTTCCATTCAGATTGTTGCAAAAGGTATTATTTCATCTTTTTTTTATGGCTGAGTAGTACTCTGTGGTATACATATACCACATTTTATTAATCCACTCATGAATTGATGGGCATTTGGGTTGATTCCACATCTTTGCAATTGTGAACTGTGCTGCAATAAAGATTTGAGTGTAGGTGTCTTTTTGATGAAGTCTTTTTTTCCTTTGAGTAGATACCCAATAATGGGATTACTGGATTCAATGGTAAGTCTACTTTTAGTTCTTTGAGGAACCTCCATACTGTTTTCCACAGAGGTTGTACTAATCTGCAGTCTCACCAACAGTATATAAGCGTTCCTTTCTCTCTGCATCCATGCCAGCATCTATTGTTCTTGGACTTTTTAATAAAAGCCATTCTAACCAGGGTAAGGTGATATCTCATTGTGGTTTTAATTTGCTTTCCCTGACAATTAGTAATATTATACATTTTCTCATATGTTTATTGGCCATTTGTCTTTCTTCTTTTGAGAAGCTTCTGTTTGTATCTTTTGCCAATTTTTTAATAGGGTTGTTTGTTTTTTCTTGCTGATTTGCTTGAGTTCTTGTAAATTCTGGTTATTGCCCTTTATTGGATATGTAGCTTGCAAATACTTTCTCTTATTATGTAGATTATCTATTTTCTCTGTTGATTATTTCCTTGGCTGTGCAGAAGCTTTTTAGTTTAATCAAGTCCCATTTATTAATTTTTGTTGTTGCCATGATTGCCATTGGGTTCATAGTTATAAACTCTTTGCCTGGGCTGATATTTAGAAGAGTTTTTCCTACATTTTCCTCTAGAAATCTTATGGCTTTATGCCATAGATCTAAGTCTTTTATCCATCTTGAATTAATTTTTTGAGTCGTAAGTGATAATGGTCATGTTTCATTCTTCTGCATGTGGCTATCCAATTCTCCCAGCACAATATATTGAATAGGGCTTCTTTTCCTCAATATACTTTGCTGTCTGCATTGGCAAAGATCAGTTGGTTGTAGGTACATGGTTTTATATACGGGTTCTGTCTTTGGTTCCATTAGTCTATGTCTCTGTTTTTGTGCCAATTCTATGCTGTTTCGGTTATGATAGCCTTGTATTATAGTTTGAAGTCTGGTAATGTGATGCCTCCAGATTTGTTTTTTTTTTTAAGGTTGCTTGGCTATTTGGGCACTTTTCCAGTTCCAAACAAAACATAGAATTCTTTTTCAAGATCTGTGAAATATGACTTTAGTAACTTTGTGGGGATTGCATTGAATTTGTAAATCACTTTTGGTAGTATGGACATTTTAACAATGTTGATTCTATCTATCCATGAGCATGATATGTTTTTTGATTTGTTTGTATCATCAGCAATCTATTTCCTGAGAGTTTCAGAGTTCTCCTTGTAGAGATCTTTGAACTCCTTGGTTAAGTATATTCCTAGGTATTTTATTTTCTTTGTTGCTATTGTGAATGGTATTGAGTCTTTGATTTGACTCTCAGCTTGACTGTTATTAGTGTATAAAAATGCTACTGATTTATGTACATGGATTTTTGTATCCTGAG
Organism: Cheirogaleus medius; assembly: GCA_008086735.1. Lineage (NCBI taxonomy): Eukaryota > Metazoa > Chordata > Mammalia > Primates > Cheirogaleidae > Cheirogaleus > Cheirogaleus medius. The sequence continues at coordinate 46,221,025 of VBSM01003157.1, read as the reverse complement.
ACTTTGCTGAATTTATTTACCAATTCCAGAAGATTCTTGGTGGCATCTTTGAGGTTTTCTGGATACGGACCATGTTGTCAACAAAACGCTATAGTTTTACCTCTTTTTTCCCAATTTGTATATCTTTAATATCCTTCTCTTGCCTGATTGCCCTTGCTAGGACTTCCAGCACTATGTTGAATAGAAGTGGTGACAGTAGACATCCTTGTCTTATTCCAGTTCTTAATGTGAATGCTTTCAACTTTTCCCTATCCGGGATGATGTTGGTGTGGGTTTACCATATATGGCTTTTATAATTCTGAGATATATTCCTTTTATGCCGAGTTTGTTGAGGGATTTTACCATGAAAGAGTTCTGAATATTGTCAAGTGCTTTTTCTGCATCTATTGAGATGATCATCTGGTCTTTGTTTTTACTTTTCTTTATGTTGTGAATCACATTTATTGATTTACATATTTTGATCTATCCTTGCATCCCTGAAATGAAGCCCACTTCATCCTGGTGGATGATTTTTTTGATGTGCTGTTGAATTTGGTTTGCTAACATTTTTATTGAGGATTTTTGCATCTATATTTATAGGGGATATTGGTCTGTAGTTTTCTTTTTTTATTGTTTGCTTTCCTGGCTTTGGTATCAAGTTGATACTGGCTGCACAGAATGCATCTGGGTGGGTTCCCTCCTTCTCAACATTATGGAATAGTTTCTGTATTATGGGTATCAGGTCTTCTTGTAGGTTTGATAGAATTCGGCTGTGAATCTATCTAGTTCAGGGATTTTTGGTGTTGCTGAGAGATTTTTTATTACTAGCTTGATCTCACAATCTCACTATTCATTATTCATCTGTTCAGGAGTTCTGTTTCTTCCTTCTTAAGTCTTGGGAGGATGTGTGTTTCCAGAAATTTGTCCATTTCCTCTACATTCTCTAGTTTTTGCATGTAGAGATTTATGTAATATTCATGGATGATATTTTGTATTTTTGTGGTATCAGTTGTAATGTCACTTATTTTTGTTTCTGATTGAGCTTATTTGAGTCCTTTCTCTTTTGTTCTTGGTTAATCTAGCAAAAGGTCTGTCAATTTTGTTTATCTTTTCAAAGAAACAACATTTTTTTTGTTAATCCTTTGTATTGATTTCTGTTTTCAAATTCATTTAGTTCTGCTTTTACCTTCATTATTTCCTTTCTTCTACTGGCTTTGGGTTTGGTTTGTTCTTCCTTTTCCAGTTCCTTGAGGTGTGACATTAGGTTAACTTAGGATCTTTCTGTCTTTTTGATTTAGGCATTTAAGGTTATGAATTTTCCCCTGAGTAATGAGTTTGCTCTGTCCCTAATACTTCGATAGCTGTGTCTCCTTTGTTATTCATCTGAAATAAAATTTTGATTTCCATCTCAATTTCATTCTTGGCCCAATAGTCATTCATCATCAGGTTGTTTAATTTCCATAACATTGTATAGATTTTTGTATTTCTTTTGTGATTGATTTCTAGTGCTATTCTGCTGTGGTCTGAGAAGGGGCATGGTATAATTTTGATTTTTTTGAATTTGTGGAGACAAGTTCTGTGGCATAAGATATGATCAGTGTTGGAGAATGTGCCATATGTTGCTGAGAAATATGTGTGTTTGTAGTGTTTTGGTAGAATGTTTTATAAATATCTGTTAGGTCCATTTGATTTAGAGTTTGTTTTAAGTCCTTTATTTATTTATTTATTTATTTATTTTCTGCTTTGATGATTTGTTGAGCTCTGACAGTGAAGTGCTGAGGACCCTGATGAATATGATGGTGCTATTTATTTCTGTGCTTAGCTCTTGCTCTTTTTTGCTTTCTGTATCTGGGAGCACCTGTATTGGGCACATATATGTTTAGGGTTGTTATGTCTTCTTGTTGAATAGCTTCCTTTACCAGTACATAATGATCCTCTTTGTTTTTGTTTACCTTTGTTTACTCTAAGTCAATTTTATCTGATAATAGGATGGCTACTCCTGTTCTCTTTTGTTTTCCATTTGCATGAAATACTTTTCTCCATCCTTTCATGAGTCTGTGTG
>VBSM01003157.1:46198691-46218804 GCA_008086735.1 Cheirogaleus medius | reverse complement strand
TTACATCATGTTGTCATTTAAAAAATATTTTTAACCATAACTTTCTTTCATCATGTTTTCTTGATTTCTTGGCTCACTTAGAAAATGTTCTCAACTCAATGTTTTTATAGAAATTCACCAGAACTTTATTATAATTACTATATTTAAAAAATATATTTACATCATTATTCCATATTCATTTTTGTTTTTTAATGCTACACTCTAAATTTCGGTGGTTCAGAGCATTGATGGCCATCCTCTTAAACTGCTTCTTTCATTTTAGCTCTGACCTTATGAAAGTCATTTAATTGTAATTTTTGAAACTAAATGGTTTCTCAGTGTTTTGAATCAGTAAAGTTGTGGAGGATAATAACACATATATTCATCAGGATTAAATGAGTTAATACAAATACTTTCAATAGTTCAATAGTTCAAATGTTTTCAATATTTCCAGTAGACTTTAGCAAGCTGTCCATATACCTATCTTTTTACTACTTTATCCTCACTACCTTGTACAGCCCATGGCAGATAAAAAGCACTCAATAAATATTGCTTGAGTTGAATACACTGAGCACAGTATTTTTTTCTAAGCTGTATATTTGATAAATACATTGATCATATAGGGATTCTGTACTCAGACAACTTTTCTCAAGTAAAATAAAAATATACTACATAGCGTCTAATGCAATGTCATGATTTTTTTCCCCTAAAGACAGCATTAATTTCTTAAAATTTTTCATTCTGTGTATTCAATTTGCAGACAATGTACAACAGTTTTCTTCAGTCCCTGTGTATGTACAAGTTCTTAATATTAATGATCATGCTCCTGAGTTCTCTCAATATTATGAGACTTATGTTTGTGAAAATGCAGATTCTGGTCAGGTAAGAACTACTAATAAATTACCAAAGTCCAAACAATATATAATTGTTTCATATATTGTATGTTATTGCTTCGTATATTATATAATATTGTTATATTCTATAGTCTGCTTTATAATTTGTCATATATACTCTAATATTATATATTATGTTAATATATAATATTCACATGTTATATTTCAAATAATATAATTATATTATATAATAGTTTATAATGGTATATTGTAATTTACCTATATATAAGTTAATATATAAAATATTACATATGTTTTTGTTATATAATCATCTCATTTTCAAATGTCAAAAATTAACTATTTCAACTATATTAATTATATGATTTTATGTTGTGAGTTCTGTATAATAATATAATTTTTAAAAAATATTGGAATAACATGCAAACCTCAAGTATTCTACTTCTAAATTCCTCAAATATTTAAAACATCATATGCTAACACTGGGTATTCAATAGTAAATCATTTATACTTTTTCAATACAATAAAGACTTTTCTTGTAATTCTGTATGATACATAATGACATTTTAGTTACTTTTTAGTTTTCATTCATCCTGCAGATAAAGGTAAAATGATATATAATCATAAACATATTGAGGGGGAAAAGGCTGGAATTTTCCTTCATAGCTTATAACTACTACATCAGATATAGCAACGCAGATAAAATTCAGTTTTATATATATTACTACTGGTATATATATAAAACACTTATGAGAATATGCTTATTTTGAAATACATTATTATTACCTCACATTTTTGTACATTTTCTCATTTCAAACTGAATTTTTTACCTGTAAAATATGGAATTTTAATTGAACTGTTCTTTGTGTAATTTTCAGTTCTAGTACATGATAACCTTACATAATTATTAGGGATCCTTGGAGAACATAGAAGACTATTAAATGTTATAGGCTATTTCTTTTAAGAAATGACCACTAATCTAAAAAATTTTATATTCTAGTTTTCAGAATATTTAATAATAATACATATACTATGATTAAATTATTCTAAGTGTCCTTGAATTTATCAATGAAAAGTTGTTGGAGACCATTTGGATTTTATAAAAGCAGAAATTATATTTCTCTACCAATAAGTAGCAGTAGTCAAAGTTATGTTTTATGTTCAATTTCCTAATATGGTAAGAAATAGACATATATATCTTAAGAAATAGCTATATTTTAATTGTTATTGATTGTTCAATTGTAACATACTAGAAATCATCCCAATTATTTTAAAAATGCAATTATCATAAGCATAATTATGTAGTAGTTATCATAATTACACATTTAATATTTTGAGTATAATACTAGTAGAGTAAATTATTTTTGTGATGTAAATTATTTTACACACTTTAAACAAATATTTAATTATACCATTGATTAGACAACCTATTTCTAAACTTTAAAAAAAGGGCTTAATTTACCTCATTTTTTATATTCTTATTTCTATAAAGTTGGGCTGAGTGAGGTTACTGGGCAGAAGATCTACAAAGATAACAAAATATTTCTATAATTAGAGACTTGAGGTCTAGAGTACTGATTTTAGGTGATAAATATTTTTAGGGTGATGCTACCTGACTACTATAATCATTTTTAGTATAGCTAACAAATAGCATTTATTCATGCTTTTCTTTAGAACTATATAACTCTGTGATATTAGTATTTTCATTTTTGTTTCCTTTTCCATATTTACAAAACATGTAAAATCCCTTGTCTAGGTTGTATGTGAAGTATATTTTCTATGAAATCATATGAATTGAGTACTTTTGACATCATAATCATATATATATGCATATATATGTAAAACTATGGAATAAAATCACTAAGAATCATGGCTGTCATGAATCTAGCAATATAATGAGGAAAAGACAAAAATATTAAAATAACAATCACATGATAGCTTGGAAAAACTAAATACTTTGAAAAACTAAATGTGAAAAAGTGGTTAGTGAATAAAGAGTATCAGGGTCTAGTAATATCTTAAACAGGATGTTTAGGAAAAGTCTCACTGAAAAGATAGTATTTTATTTAATAATTAAGACCTGAAGAATATGACAGAGAGAGGGGTGAGGCTGTAGAAGTAAGAGATAACTCTGGGGGAAGACAAAGTGAACATTGAACATTCCCTGATACATGAGTGTGGACAGCCAGTCCAAGGAGAGCATCTACCCCATGTGGCTGGAAGAGGGCCAGGAGGGAGAAAAGCCCCATGGAGGAGTCCAGAGAAGTAATAGTGGCCAGACCATGGTGGGTTTGAAAGCAGTTTGATGACCATGTCTTTTTTTCTGAATGAGCAGGAACACCATGCTCATTAAAAGAAGGTGGCATAGAATGCCTGCGTGTTTAATATGATTTTTCTGGACATATGTTTAAGTGAGGAGCTGCAGAGGAGCCAGTTTGGAAGCAGGGAAGACAATTATATTATTGTCATAATGGAGTCAAGAGACAATGGTATCTTTCATCATGGAACTAGTCAAGAAGGTGGTAGAAGTCATCCGATTCTGGATATATTTTGAGGGTAAGAATTTTCTGAGACAAAGGATTTAAGGTAGAAAGAGAAAAACTGAGTCAGGAATAAATTCAAAGTAAGTTTGAGATGTCCATTGCCTAGTAGCCATCAAAACGGACATGCCATATAGACCATACCAATATAGAATTTAGGGGAGAAGTTCATGGTGAAAATGTAAATTTGAATTTACCAGTCTTATATGTGATATTTAAAACCCTGTGGTGTGATGAGATCCCCTAAAGAGTGAGTGTGGATAGAGAAAGAGTAAATTTAATGACCAAGACCTGGATATTCCAATATCAAGTATTCCCAAGGGATGGAAAACACTAGAAAAATATTATAAGGAATAATCTAGAGGAATGTGGTAATCTAGAAACCAAGTAAATAAAGTGTCCCATGGAGGAAAGAGTTACTATTTGCTACTATGCTGTTTATAATTCAGGTAAAAGGAGGAAAGTTTCCACTGAATTTAACAATAGAGATTTTAGACTTAGTAAAATGTCTGTAGATAACAAAGGACATATCATCTGGGAAGAAAAGTGAGAATATGAAAGACATAGTATAGAGCCTTTAGGAGTATTAATATTTATGGATTGGGTAAAGGAAAAAAAGACTGCAAAGGAGACTGAGGAGGTGTGACCAGTGGCACAGAGAGGAAACAAGAAAATTTTCAACACGGACATGCACAGAAGAGAGAGTTTTTGAAGGAGGAAGTGAATAGCCTTAACTCTCACTATTCCAGAAAATCATGGTTCTTACAGTTTGCCATCTGATCAAATTTACTCGTAAAAATATGTATCATTTTTCAAATAATTCATGTACATATGAATAAAGTGACAGTGCAAAGCAACTTATTAAAATGTGTGAAAGATACATTGCACTGGACATTTGTTAACAATGGCAAGGAAGACATTCCAAGACTATTGCAATAAGAATCAAGACTAGTGCAATAAGGAAGAGAGACAAACTCACCTCTGTTAAAAAAAAAAAAAAAAAGTTGGAGATTTTCAAGCCTAGAGTAAGTTAGTGAAAAAGTCCTATAGGACACATTAATGGGAAAGTTGGTCCCATATGATTAGGCTGTCTGTGTTTGTTGAATGGAGCTCATCATCAATGTTAGGCTTCTACTCTCCCACAGAGACTAGTGGGGAGGGACAATATCTTCCCTGACGATTCTATTTCAAAGGGAAAAATTCCACTGTATCTTTTCCTTTCCAGTCACATTTGGATACATGCTGCCTCCAGCAATGTTTAATTTGCAAGACACATCAAGTACATTTTGATGTAAAAAGCTCATAAAAGATGAAAAAATACAGTCACATTTATGTTTAACAAAACAGAATGGTCCAGATTTTTGTCACAAAATATGGGTTGATGAAGTTCTTCCTGTTGAATGACTTACAAGATGAATACCATATTTTCTCTTTATTCATAGAATTATATTATTCATTCATTCATTAATTTTTGATTTGAGAAAATTCATCTGGTATATTTTCATCTAAAGTCTCCTAGTCTAAACTTTTGCTTACATGATCAATTTTACCAGCATCTTAAATCTATAGCATTGGTTTCTACTTTTGGTATTCATCTTCAGATTAATTTAAAAATTGTGAAATGCCTTCCACAATTTGTTTTTCTGTCATTTTATAGATGTAAAATGAAATAATTCAGAATTTTCAACTGTATTCAATGAAATTTAAAATTAGACTGAAAAGATGGTATGCAGGCCTGTTTTATACATTTCTCAAAGTTGATGTGATACTTTGAGCAATACAAGTTTTAAAAAAGAAGAAGAATGATGCAATGATGAAGATTTATTTCATCATTGTATTCTTATTTATTAAACAAGTTTTCAAATTATATAAGTCTTTAAAAACATTTGAAAAAATTATGAGCAACAATGAAATAATTCCTTGGATGTTGAAATATGACAATGTGTAAGACAAATATCTTGACAATGTTCAAAACCTAAAAATAATCATATCACTAAGTTTTCATAATGTATCTTAGATTTATAAATGTGTTCATGTGCCCATACAGTAATTGCAGATAGAATTAGGTTTTGTTAATTTAAAATAATTTTTTTTTAATTCTTTGGCACAACTCTAAGAACAAAAACTAAAGAAATAATTATCAATCTCTACAAATAGGTAGAACTGCTCAAAAAGAAACGGAAATACTATAGTCACTTTGTTGTGCTATTAAATGTTGTTCATTCAAACTACATTTTTGAATCCATTAACCTATAATAATTCATAATAAATTTTTTTCTAAAAAAGCACAAATAATAATGTTTGGTACAATATACTCCAAAGGTCTACTCAGGGTTAAACTGCTGCAGAAGAGAAATGTCTATGTAATGGCAAAGTTTTCTTGTGCCCTGCTTAACATTTAAATGTAAAGCCATATGAAAAAAATCTTTGAAGTAATATATTTTTTATAATTTTATAGATGTATATGCTATGCTTAAAAAAGTTTAGGTAACTTTCTTAACATCATATAGTTTATAAGTGATTGAGCCTAGGACTAAAATTAATATGTCTCCGAGAATGAAGTTGATTTATTCTAGCTACATGTACAACGCTAATCCTAAAGACTAGCTAACTGTAGATTATTTGCACAATTGAAAAAGAAATATGAAAAACAGGTTTTTCTCTTTTTGTACTCAGAGGGAATAACATTTACAATTTTAAGGGCAAAAATAAAAAGAAATTTAGTTTGAACAAACTTACCTCCTTTCTGGGGTAGGTACTGATCAAATTCAGAATAAGTCACCTCAGGCAGCCCTATTTTATAATCAATTTCCTTTAAGGAAGAAGGCTAGCCATCATCATATAATTCCTTGACGGGATTGTAGATGTCACTATAAATTCTGCAAGTTTGTCTTAGTCCATTAAGTAACTGAAAGAATAATACACAGCTACTTCTCATGGTCCTCCACTCAAATCCAAGGGGAAGCCAAACCTTCCCTCTTACCCTGCCTTATACACTATAGTTTATGAATTGAAATCAGTGAACAGATGATTTGAGTGGCACCGATGTACATAGCATTATCATGGATACTTTCTTCCTTATACACTGAGATGCCTTATTTCAATAATCTAGGCTAGCTATTTATCTATAAGATTATCATTGTTTCTGCCACGTTTCCTCATATATTAATCATAGAGTCAGACTGACTTGGGTTCATATTTCTATTTTGAAATTTACTGGGTAGGTATTTTTCAAGTACAATTAAAACCAAACACCTAATCTTTAATATATACCTCCCAAACTGCCACCGAAAATGTTCAAAGGTGCTGTTAATCTCTTACTCCTTCCTGAAAGTGAAATATTAATGTGTGAACATTAAAACTGATGAAGTAAGCTTTCAAAAAATACTTGCTTTAAAATGCAGTAAAGCATGACTCATGCGATTAGAATTGTGTACATGCAGAAACTATAAGTATTTTAATTTAATATCTATGTAAATATTTTTAAAAATTATTACAGAGGATAGTAAAAGTTATTTGATTAAGTTCACCATATTATGATCAAGAAAACTAAATGGTGCTGATAAGCAAAATATTTTTAAGAGCATTCTACTTAGAAGTTTTCAAAGAAAATGCCTAAAAGTAAGGAATAAACAGTCAATAAATAAGGACATGGCTACATCATCAGAACATATGTTCTGAAATATACATGTCACATGTTACAAAATCATGTAAATTCATAACTAGGTCAAGGGAACCAGCATGTTCTTCCTCAGACTTCAAGCAGGGAATGCAGTGGTTAAAGCAAAGTGAAAAATTATTTTGACACCTTTTCAATGTAGAATGACAAAAGGAAAGCAATAAAGAGAAAGGAGGAACTTTCTTCGACTTCTTAGCCTGAGATTCCTGAAAGTGAATTGCTAAAAATAAGACAGAGGCAGGATGAAACATGCAGAACATGTAACTTAGGCAATGTTGAGGTAGGAAATATAGTTTCTGAGTATCACAAACTGAAGGGAGAGCTTGTGCCAGGACTTGGTGAGGATTTGTTTATGTTAAGAATCTCACATGAAGTTCATTCTTTCCTCTTTCCTACAGTATTCATTATTTATTTATAAAATTTCACAGTTTAAAGAATTTTACTGTTTGTAAATACAAGTTTTAAAAATTTGATAATCTTGATGTTAAAGGTAACAAGTGAAAATGTTGCTTTTATAGAATGATTAATTGATTGCTATGAAATCTAATTTCCTCAAATTGTGTTATTTCAAGACTCATTAAACTGGTTGCTCTATTAATCTAGGAGCTACTTTGAAAGATTGTTTTTCTCTTTGGGGGGTTTAAGGTGCTTTATTAGGTAAATAGTGTCCTAAAACATTGTTTACTTTGGTTATTCCTCAATTAAGTAAAATCATTTTACATTTCATGCAATTTTTTCCATACTTGGAATTGCTATACACATAAGTAATTGATTAAAACCATTTTCTATAAATCAATTATTTAAAGTTATCATTCTCATAGAAAACTCCTAAAGAATATTTTAGGTCAAAAGTCTTGCATAACTGAGTACTTTAAAAATTATCAGTTATAACTATTCCTCATGCTATACAAATATTATCAAAAATAGTATTAAAACACCTAGAGGAAGGTGACAAAACATATTTTGAAATCTCTTAATATTTTACATTATATCAATAAGTCAAAGAAGTAAAATATACACAAAAATTTTTCATTTGATTACAAAGAAGCCCTTTAACAAAATTAATCCTAAATTCCAGATTTACTTATAACAAGTAAAAATACACACATTATAAATATAATAATAAAATGTTATAGCTAGTTCTCTAATTAATCAAAACCTAATATAATATTGAAATCCATGGGGTAGTATCATTTAAAACAGTATTAAGAAATAAATGACTTCTTTTACACTATTATTTCAATGAGTTCTGAAGCTAAAGTCCATACAATAATATATAAGCTGCATAAGAAACAAAATAAGAAGAAAAATTATTTTAAAAGAGAAGATTAAGTAGTTCAATATTGCCAAATAAATTATAGAATTTTAAATTTTCTTCTAGCCACATTTAAAACCATAAAAAGATGATATTAATTTTAATGCTGTCTATTTGATACAATATATCCAAAATATCATTATTTTAATATAAAATAATTAAAAATCATTAATAGAATATTTTATATTATACATATATTTTTATATTATGAAGATGATTTTTGTTTCATTTCCCACAGACTCAAACAGCTGGACAAAATGACAGATTAAAAGATGTCCATCCTATATCTATCTTTGTGGATAGATAATACGTTTATTACAAAAAATTAAAATGCTAGAATAGTGACACTCTGTTCTAAAGGAAACCAAACATTTCTTCAATGACCTAATTGGGTAATTAGAATATTTGTTTTTGTTCTTAATGTGTCAGTGGGCCCAGATGGGGAGGAGAAGAGGGAGAGTACATTTAGCATTTTGCAAAATATTAATATAATAAATGAGCTGACATGAGAGTAATTTGCCTTTCCTATTTGGTGCAAATAGTTATCATTTTTCAAATAAATGATTCCCACTATTTTGACTAATAGTAAATATCAGAGAAAAGTATAATATTGGGGATTTTTAGATTCTTTTAAATTGATATTCTGTCTAATGTAAAGATGTTTACCTTGTCTGCAAGTAAAAATTTTCTTTTACCTAAATTTCAATAATCCCACATTACAATTCCTGATTTTCTTCTCACCTTCCTTCCTCTCTGTGCCCATCTTTTTTAGTTTTTCTGAGCTCTCTCTTCTTTCATTCACTTTCACCTCTCAACTGCAGATCTCTAGATGTATATTTCTGCCCATTTTTTCTATCTTAAGATAGACATCCCACTAACTAGAGAAAATTTCCACTCAGATGTCCTGTCATTACACCAAATTTGCTCCCAAGCTTGCCTTTTTTTTCAATATCCCTAGTAAAAATATTATTATAACTCACCAAGTTTTGCAAGAAAAGCATGTGGATGTCAGAGACATGGGATTTTATCTACCATTGCACCCCCAAGCCCTGAAATTTCTTAGAGAGTTCTAAGTGCCAATGAAAGATGTGTTAAATGGATACAATTGAGCTATTAATCAGATATTTTTTTATAATTTAACTTTATTCATGTTATATTTTGATCTGTATGTGATTTTTAATGTTTAAAAACTAATTTAAGAAAGAAAAATCAAATTATTAAGTACAAGGAATTAATAATTTATATAAACTAATACTCAGTATTTGTATGTTGACCTACAGTTTATAATTTAATTTTTAGCTTATAATCTTAATCAACAATTTCTTCCTCTACTAATCCTGGAAGTTGGTTTCATTGTTACTTGCTATGAAGGTAAGGGAAAAGACACAAATGTATTGGTTGCCCCAAATCATAGTGTACAATGGTTGCTGCTTAGATTAATTATCCAAAAATTGCATTTTTAATATAGACCATACGTATGTTTTTTGAGGAGTGAGTAATAAACTAATTTTTTAATCATGATAATTTATCTTGAATGACATTTTAGTAAACTGGCCCAAGTGTGCTTCTTTCTAGAAAAAAACACACAGTGCAAAATGATTAATAGCAGGACAATGGTTATCTTTCTTCCCATAGTTATCTTTGAAATCAAATACTGTATGTAGTTCTGTAAAATATCTAAGTTGAAACTGATGAAATTTCCAATATTTGACATTTTACCTGTAAAATATTAATCTCATTCATTTCTACTTAATATATGATTTCCCTGACTTCATGTATTTTACGTGGTATTCTTTCCTCTGTATCACACTTTCCCCATTAGTTAATATTTTTACACATGCTCATCTGCTGTACTCCTACCCTAGAAAATCTTTCTCCCATATTAAAACTCAGATTATTTTTTTCTTTTTTAACCTTTATTTTTTATCTGTATCTATTCTTAGCAATTACGTTACTTATTTCTCTGTATGTCTCTGTCTTTTATGAGACATGCTTTTACTTGGTTTTTGCATTCTACATCTTTTATAGTATTATTTTATATGCACACTTGCAAGGAGAAGAACAGGTTTAGGGTATGAACAATTTGCTCTGGGGGGAGCCACATGTACCACTTATATTTCATATAGGCCATGGCACCAGCTTGCATTCTCATTCTAACCCAGCCAATTTATTTATCTAAGATATTTAGCTTATTTGAAGCTTAATGTAAGTATTTTAAAAGTGAGGACAATAATAAGATGTATTCCAAAGGAACATTGTGAAGATTAGATATGATAAAAAGAACAGAACCTGGTCCATATATAAATTTTATTAAAAGGTAGATTCTCAAAGCTGATGCAATACACTGCCATCATAGATTTCAAAGTACTATGAATAGAAAATTGAATGTATTTTGTCACAAAGAAATTGGACAAAATTCTATCCAGAGACCTAAATGAAAATTTTAAAAAATCTTTCAAAATTTGTCATAATTTGGAATTATGCTTATTTTCTCTTTTCCCAATCCCTCAAGTGATGGCTGTTCTTTGAATACACTTTTACTTTTCAAATAGTCATTACTTTTTTTCATAAATGTATATGGCCAACCATATGCACAGGTAAATAGATATAAGTAAATAGCAACCAATACAACAAATAGGGATTTTTTTCATAACATTTCATTTGAAAATTAAAATGAAAACGTTTCCATTGCTATATTAAAAGGAAAAATGAATATTCCCAGTCAAGACTTATGTGTACACTAATTTGTACCTTGTAAGAGATTTGTGTTTTCATGTAAAGTGTACATGTTCAAGGTTAATTCAATAGAATTAATGATACTTGATATATGACTGATTTTATTATGCCAGCGACTTTCTATTTTTGTAAAGAAATAGAACCCAATAAAACATATCTTTTTGGTAACCATTCACAAAGCAAATGTAAGTGGAGGTTCATTGAAAAGGGGGCAAAGTTTTGAAACTTGCTCATTCCGCTTACCTATACATATCTATAAGGTAGTTTGATTAATTAAAAGTCTTTAAAAATATATATATGAAGCCAAAGTCTCTCTAGTCTTCTTAAGCCTTCATACACAAAAGGGAGACATTTTCAACATTTAGTCAGGTGCTCCTGTTTAATAGAACATCAGGTAGTAAAATAAAATACTCCTTGTCAAAAATTAATAACTGTCTATGCTAACAAGAGAGATGAATTTTATACTTTGTTATCAATATTACATAAAATATGTATATAATGAAATTACTAACAATATTCAGTATGCCATTCTATGAAAATCTGAACCAAAGAATGTTTTCATGAGGAACACATATCAGGCATGTACTATTCATCATGCAACAATCTCTTTGACAAGCTAAGATGCAGAGTCTTAATAATTAATTCTAAAAGGTAAGTATTAGATTCCTCACTTTTCAAGGCTTTAAAACTTATTAATGGTAAAGCCTGGATTCAGCATATCATATTTCCAAGCCCCTGCCCTTCATCCAGCCTATACAAAAATCACATGATATTCTAAAATCAAAGCCTTACCCTAACATCCACGTTTGTTATTATAAACATAAATTGAATAAAAATGTTTTTTATTAGATAATTTAATCAGCACTAAATGATTTTTATTTAATTAGTAATGTGTTATGAGAAAAACTCAATATAGAGAAATAATGTACAAATTACATTAGTTTCATAATGCTTTTTATGCCTGTAGAGAGAAAACTATTTTTTAAAGTTTAACATAAATCTGCATCTGTCATCTTACATCAGAGGATATTTTTGTGTGATATATTCTTAAAAGCATTTTAATTCTAGAAAATTCAAAACAATAACTTCTGTAATCAATTTATTTTAATTTCCAGAATTAATCACCATCTCACTATGTGATCTTGACAGCATATCTCTTTTTTGACAATAATGAACTGCTTGACTGACACATTCATGTCTTGAAAGAAAAGAATTAGTTGAGAACTAATTTGTTCATATCTGTATTACTTCACTGTTTTATGATCTGAGATATACAGAGAAACTTATTTGATGTGGAACACTTTTCCTATAATCATTATGGGTCAAAGGAAATTATGCACATTTCTCCTAAGCTTTAAATGCATTATTTCCTCAAATCAATTAAAGATCTCATTACTTTGGCAAATACTTTAGTAAACCAATAACTTTACCACAGTTTTGCTCTCAGTGTAAGCCAGAAATATATAACTTTAGCAAATTGTAATGCCTGGCATTCAGATGAGGAAGGATGAAAGAAAGAAGGGAGAATTATAGGTAGTGTGGGTGGGAGGAAGTCTTGAGATGTAGCAGCAATGCTTTGAGAACCTCTAACAAATTTAGCTTATGAAATTCACCTGAATCATCAAAAATAATTTATTTATTATCTAATGTCATAGCACTCTTTTGAAAGAAGTCAGTCAACATATTTTAAACTTGAGAAAATATTTTAATAATTCTCACCAATTTGACAGTTATTCTAAACAATGTCCCTAATGACTTTGGTAAAGCAATTTTAATCAAAGCTAATACTAATAACAGCAACGATATTTTTTCCTGAATCCAAAAAACAAAAATGTGTCTCTACTTTTTTTCTAGATAATTCAGACCATTAGTGCGGTAGATAGAGATGAATCCATAGAAGATCACCATTTTTACTTTAATCTATCTTTAGAAGACACAAACAACTCAAGTTTTGCAATCAAAGATAATCAAGGTAATATCATTCACTTATAATGATTGTTGATCTGTTCTTTGTGAATCATGTTTGACTTCAGTGGAATTTACAGCATTTTAATGGACTATAATGAAATTTATACTGCTCTCACAACAAGGTAATATTGGGAAATATAGCAAAGTGTTGACGATAAAAATGAAAAATAAAACCCAAAATAAAGTACTAAAAATACTTGCTCTATTTCTCACTGCATTTCTTGAAAGTAGAAGCACTTTTTAAAGTTATCAGTGGTTGCAAGCCCTTGTAAAGTAAATGACCCTATAAATATAAATGCAGTTCTGACACCATGGCTCCTTTCATGAGCTCATCTAACTCAAATATCAATCTATGTCTGAGGGAGAAAATGATAAATACTTAACTTACAGCCATGTTAGCTTGATTGATCCAAAGATATTGGAGATCATTAATTAGGAGCTATAAATACATGAAATTGATTTAAGATAGTTATTTTTCCTTCAAAACTAAATGATTTTATCAATCTATGGATAAAGCATTCTGTTGAATTTTATGTGTAGAGATAGAAATTTTTTTCCCCTCTGTGTAGAAGTGTATTAACTTTTATGCAAAGTCACCCTGTTCCTTTTACATTTGCTTCAGTAAGAGATTCTTGGTCATAATATGGATTTCAATTTTAACTTTTCTTTATACCTCAAGGATATGAAACACTATAAGATTTATTACTAAGAGTTTATAACCAAATACCTCCAGCTGTCCTAACACCTGAGGTTAAGCTTTGATCCAGAGATCTTTTGTGGGAGAGTAAATACAAACGTGTTTCTCTTCATTTTGCTCTTGTCAAATTTCCCCAGGGAGGAACTCAAATATACTTAGGATAAAAAACACAAATATTAATATTAAAAAGCCCTATCTTAGATTTGTTTATATTAATATAAAATAAATTACTGAGGAAAATAAGTATATTGAAACATAAAACATTCATTTGGTTTAATGTTTGCAATTACAAGTAATTTAATAAAATACATATTTTAAAAATGTTAGATATCTCTCTCACCTCTTAGATCTATCTGCTTGATAAATAAAATCACATGGTCTTTATAGACTGCAAGAACTTGATAGAGAATTGGCTTAGAAGAGATGATTTGGCAAAAGTCATAAGTATCTATGCATTTTAAAAGGCTTTTATTTATTTGTATTTTATTGATATTGTCTTTTAAAGTTTGTCTGATGGCTACAGAAGATATTTTGGGGGAAGGCAATCCAAAAAAAAAAACCCTCACACACACAAAAGCTAAAGCAAAAATGCAGTTCTAAGGCACAAGAAATTGCACTGAGAAAAGTTGTTTAGAATATGTTGGGACTTAGGGAAGAATAATTTTATATGTGCTGAAGTATATATTGTTAATTTTTATTAATTTTTGAATGTCCTCTCTAGATGAATGAATCAGTGTGACTATAGTTCAATGTTTTTCTGAATTGTAGATTATTTTCTCTTAATAGAAAATACATTGAGATCATGTGCTATGTTAACTTTGAAAATCTTGTATATTTCCAGTATTTGTGAAAACAATGGGTTCCAGGTATTAGGAAATGCACTATTTGTGTGTAATTAACCCAGACAAAACTGGCTTTATCAGCATAAATGTAATGCTAGTAGCCCCTATAAAATATTGATACCTATTTAAAAAGCTGTTTTCTTTTCTGTGTTACACATATATCTTTCCTTTGTTTGTCAAAGATGTTTTGGAATTGATTTAAATAATTCAATAATAATATAAATAATGAAATAATTTAAATAGTAATGTAAATAATCATATTATTTAATAATGTCAATTCAATATTTAATTATATTAAATAATAATAATTAAATGGTTTAAATAATTCATTCAATTACATAATTAGGGTTTTGGTAATGTCAAAATAATTTTGGTATAGATATTTTAGTTGTCTTCTTATGAGAAATTTCCTTTCATTTGAGCTTATTTGATCATGTCTCTACTATTGTCTCTATTATATATGACATATGCATTTCTTTTATGTTGTTGAAAAAAATTATGCACATGGATTTTTTGTTTTAGATAACACAGCTACAATTTTGACTAATAGAACTGGATTTAGCCTACAAGAAGAGTCTGTCTTCTACATATCCATTTTAATTGCTGACAATGGAATCCCATCACTTACAAGTACAAACACCCTTACCATATATGTCTGTGATTGTGCTGAAAGTGGGAATACACAAATCTGCAGGAATAAGGAATTTATGCTTTCCATGAGATTCAAGACAGAAGTCATAATTGCTATTCTTATCTGTATTATGGTAATATTTGGTAAGTAGTGCTAAACTGAATATATACTCATTTATTTAAAACAGCATAATATATAAAATAGTTAATTCTATTTTAGCAGTATAGCGTGGGTTTGTGTGTGTGTGTTTATTGTTCTTCTGAATGTAATACAATTCTTAAATGCAATAAATGAAAAATACAGTGGATAAATATGCATTTCAAGCTGAAAATCAATGATCCTTGAATTGTATTAGTATATATGTGTGTGCACATTTGTTTATGCATGTTTTGACACATATGCATTGCAACAATTATATGTAAAAATCCGTAATAATAATAATGGTGAGCTTCTGTTGAGTGCTTATTATCCTGTAGGAGATAGTCTTCAGTGTTTTTTATGCATTATACAATTTGATCTTCACAATAACCTTATGAAGTAGCGACTCTTATTCCTATAGTGTATAGATGAAGAAACTGAAACTCAAAGAATTATATGCTTTACCGAGGGTCATGCAGCTAGTAAATTATGTGCTAAGATTTCATAACCACAACATACCACTATGCAACACTATACTTTAACTGAATAGAGCCCTAGGAAAAGAAAAGCAGTAAAATCTACTTTCTTAGCAATTTTTCATTATACAATACATTATTATCAACTGTAGTCAGTGTGTTGTATAGTAGATCTCTTAAACTTATTCCTAAAGTTTAACTTAAATTTTGTGTTCTTTGACCAACATCTTCGCATTCCTCTATTCCCCCAATTCTAACTATCATTCTACTTTCTACTTCTATATGAGTTAGATTTTTTTTTTTAGATTTGACATATAAGTGACATCATGCAGTATTTGTCTTTTTGTGCCTGGCTTATTTCACTTAGCATAATTTCATCTAGGTTCATCCATGTTGTTGCAAATGACAGAATTTCTTTCTTTTTAAAGCTAAGTAGTATTGCATTGTGTATATATACCATGTTTTCCTTATTCATTCAATCACTGATGGAAACTTAGGTGGATGCCATATCTTGGCTATTATGAATAATGCTGCAGTGAACATGGGAGTGCAGATCTCTCTTCACCATATTTATTTCATTTTTAAGTACATAAGGTGATGCATATATTAATTAAATTGATTTAATTATCATACAATGTATGTACATATATCAAAACATAAAATTATACACCATAAATGCATCTAATTACTATTTTCCAATGAAAAAATAACAATAATTTCATTAATTTTTTTCTGTGAATAAAAAACAGTAAATATTAGGCTCAAGGAACGTAAAAGAGAGTGTCTTATTTAATCAAAGAATTAAACAGAAAGAAATCTCATTAAAATAGATTCATTTGTTTTTGTTTGCCTGTTATTGCTCCTTTTATTGTTGTTTTCATAAGCAGAGAATTTATACTCATTTTACAGATGAGACAGTTGAACCCCACAATGTCTTACCCAGGCTCAAGATTACAAATGATTCATCTAATATAAACTTTTCTCATTTTCTTTTTTTAATGCCAATATATATGATCCAAACCCTGCTCTTACTTCCCTAGTAACTTCACACCAAAAGCCAATGCAACTATATTGAGTATTAAGAGCAGTTATATCAGCCACTGGTTCCAGAATCCTAAACTGACACAAGATATGTTTCAGGACTTGCCTTGCATTCCTCATCTTTCTCAAAGCTTCCAAAACCATCCATTCTTCTTTTACCACTTAACATTACTATTCTTTTGGGCCCTGCTGCAGTTTTTCAAATATTTTTAATGGTCTTTGACCATAAAACTGAATTCAGAGCTATGTAGCTAGGTACCAGAAGAAAGAAGCAGTAATCACAGTCTACTATTTGGAGGATGGCAAGCACTTAACTACCTACAAACAAAGACCTAAATCAAGCCCTAAACACCTATAAATACCCTAAGGGCAGCTTCACAGTGACAGGCATGAGTGACACTTAGCAGGTGGGAATATGGGACAACCAATAATCATTAATTTCCTTTGAAAATGATTGGAATATTATTTATTAGACCCTTTCCATTTCAACCATATATATTGTATGAGTTTTAAAGTACAGTACATGAATTCAAACATGGTGACCTTATTTATTTCAAGAGCACTATTTCAAGTATTTAAAAAGGAAGTTTTATATAAAATATTACATACCTAATATAGCTCTATTTGTGATAATATTAATGACATTACTTCATATTTGTTTCAAATCCTATGTGTAAAATTATGAGTAGCTACATAAGATCCAAGGTTGAGTAAAGGTTGGTTATCTTTCTCACACACACACACAAACACACACACACACACTCACATGTACACAGAGTTTTCCTTAATATAAAAAAAGAAGTGTTGTGAAATTTTTCTGTTTCTACATGATGCTAAAATTATCTTATGTAATAAACATCAATTCTGGACAAACCATATGATTCAAATACCTGATAGGTTTGGAATTTCTGAAATTAATGTTATATCACAGGGCACAGGCTCTGAACCAACTTTCTGCTTTTGTCTATTTTGTTAAATTTTATTGTATTTATAATTGACACAATAATTGTATACATTTTGGAGTCACAATGTGATATTTGAGTACATGTGTACATTATACATCAAATCAGGGTACTTAACATATCCATTACTTTAAACATTTATCATTTCTTCATAGTAATAAGAAATCCTCTCTTAAAATAAACCATACACTATCATTACCTATAGTCACCCTAAGTGTAATAGAACCCCACAATTTATTCTTCCTGTTGAACTATATCTTTGTATCTGTTGACCAACCTCTCCCCATCCCCTCTTCCCCCACCCTCCATAGCTTCTGATAATCACTATTCTACTCTATACTTCTAAAATATGAAGTTTTTAGATTCCACATATAAGTGAGATCATTCAGTGCTTGTCTTTCTATGTCTGACTTATTTCACTTAAAATAATGCCCTCTAGTTTCATCCATGTTGCCACAAATGACAGAATTTCATTCTGTTTTATAGCTGAATACTGTTAAATAGCATTCCATTGTATCTTTTATCTAGTGTGTTTATGGGAATGTGATTTAATGTCTTTGTGTTTCAGTTTTTCCATCTTTAATAGGATCTGATAATATGTGGGTTTCATAAGAACAAAATAAATAAATAAGTGTAAAGCTTTTAGAACCATTCCCCACATATACTTTGTAGTCAATAAATATTAACTCAGGAGATAATTATGCTACAGAATTTGTCCTTAATGAGGAATATCTAACTGTTCCATTGTTCTGAACTTTTATTAACACGGATGATTGGTTACTAAGATTGACAAGTGCATTCAGATTGGAAAATGTTCCATTATCTACTTTGTTCTATTTTTATATTTAAGAAAAAATTAAGTTTTTAAGTTAAATTGATTATCATCAAACATAGTTCACTAAATCTTTCTAGTGTTACTCCTCTAAGTCAACAGACAAAAAGATTGTGATACTTCCTTATGTCATTTTGCAAATCCTTTTGGTAAATTTTCAATGATAAATGTGTCTTTTATAAAGCCATAAAATGTAAGCATCTGTCTTGAGCTTGTAACAAGAGTAAGGACTGTAATGTTTATAATAGTCTTTATGTATTAATTAATATTCTGATATGCTTTTTCTGTCAGGGTTTATTTTTTTGATCTTGTGTCTAAAACAACGAAGAAAACAGACTCTATTTCCTGAGAAAGGTGAAGATTTCAGAGAGAATATATTCAGATATGATGATGAAGGGGGTGGAGAAGAAGACACAGAGGCATTTGATATTGTAGAGCTGAGGAGTAGCACCATAATGCGGGAATGCAAGACTCAGAAAACCACCAGGGCGGAGATCAGGAGTCTATACAGGCAGTCTTTGCAGGTTGGCCCAGACAGTGCCATCTTCAGGAAATTCATTCTAGAAAAGCTGGAAGAAGCTAATACTGATCCCTGTGCTCCTCCCTTCGACTGCCTCCAGACCTATGCTTTTGAGGGAACAGGGTCCTTAGCTGGATCCCTAAGCTCCTTAGGATCAGCAATCTCTGATGAGGATGAAAACTATGATTACCTTAATGAGTTGGGACCTCGCTTTAAAAGATTAGCATGCATGTTTGGTTCTGCAATGCAGTCAAATAATTAGAGCTTTTTACCATCAAAACGTAAAAAGTGATAATATATATTTGGGCCAAATTGTAGTCTCTTGGTAAAGAGCTGTGTGCTTTGCTTTTCTGAGAGGGGAAAAAGACCTAGTTTATAGAGTTTTCTGATTTCCTTTGAGTAAATACCCCATGATTGTTTCAGGCTACACACATGTTGTCATTGAACAAAGTGTGGGAAGAGGTGCAAACAATCAGCTTTCAGGTGTCAGTACAAGGCAACTCCAGCATATGATTGAAATATTCCTCTAGCATTTTTCAATATCATTTAATGCAAATTCTTAAAATTTTTGAATGGCTATTGTGGGAAAGGCATTGAATTAGGCCATCTTGTCTTATTTTTTATATATATATATATATATATTTTACTTTTAGAAAGTGAGAGTAAAATATTTATGTGTGTTAAGTTCCTGATACTATACAGACACAAACTTTAGCACCTAGGAGAATCTGGGTGATTATACAAAAGTTTAAAAACATTTACTTTATGGGATAAACAAATTTCTGACTAAGATTCCATGATTCATTCTAGTTTGATATTTTAAAATCTTTGCCAAGACACTCTTTAAAACTGATTTCAAGGCCGGGCGCGGTGGCTCACGCCTGTAATCCTAGCACTCTGGGAGGC
>VBSM01003157.1:46151548-46198442 GCA_008086735.1 Cheirogaleus medius | reverse complement strand
AAAAAATAAATAAATAAAAATAAAACTGATTTCAAATTTGGACAGATACTTGGTATGTATAAATTAATCAGAGTTATATAGTTTATAAATCTGTATTATTTTTGATATTATAGCTGGATTATTTTCATATGAAACAGAAAATGTATTTTTATCATGTCAAAATGCAATGGCAAAATATATGTCAATATTTACTCATCATTAAATGTAAACTTTATGAAACTAGTGGAAAGTGTGAAAATTTTAAGTGTATTTTATTTCTACTGAAATTATTTAGATAAGTGAAAGGAATACTGGATTCACACTTCAATTATTCACTCTAAGTATTATGATCAACTGCACTGATTCTTACCATTCATAGAATGAAGTGATATAATTCTCCATATTTCCTTTTCTATTAAGAGCTTAGAATATGACTGATCCTTCAGTGTGTCATTTTTTATTACTGAATATAAAATTAGGCATAATAGTTACTTTTATTGTAGCCTTATGAAGGAAATAAATGCTAAGCTGTTGGACATAAAGTTTATGGTAACAGTAGATATAATATAATAAAACACTTTAATTTTAATCAACCTTTTAAGAATGATCCCTATTATTATATCCAAATGAAGGTGGACTTCAAATTTATAGTTTGAACAAGAAGAAAGTAGTGATTACAAAGTTCTTAAAATAGGTTTATATAATCATTTTTTATTAATAGCATGTGAGACTGAGATGAAGCAAATTGGCCATATATGCTTAAATCAAATATTTTGAGTAATTTTGAACTATGAATAGAATAGTTGAATGGTTATAATATTTTTTCTCTGTACTTAGAAACTTAAACATCTATATCATATAATAGAAGAAAGTTTTTCATCAGTATGAACCAGGCACCATTGCATTGGTGACATAAATATTGTGACTTTACAAAACAATGAGAAAATCAGATTTGAAATATAACAATTTAGGAAGATATTAAAAGTAGATGAAAGGACATAAAATGTAGTAAGTTCTTATGCATTAACATCATTATTTAGTTAGGAAAGAGTGAAAATACTAAACAAGAGAAAATTAAAAAATCAAAACCTTGCAAGTAAAATAGCAATGAGCAATTTGAGGGAAATTTATATTTCTATCATATTGACATAAAAGTTGAAAGAGTAGAGTGAGGAAAAATTACATAAATTATTCCATGAAGTATTGCTCCCTGTATTCAATAATGAGTGCTATGTAATCTTGGTCGAAGAACTGTAAAGTATTATAAACAACAGATGAAGCAATCCATGGAAAATAGATTAGAAAAAAGAAATAGTGTTTTCTGGGGATCACAGTAAACTCTGTACGGATGAAAGCCTTATAAACAACTTATAAATTTGAATAAACAACTTATAAAAATGCATGTTGATGCAAAATCAGTACCAATAGTTTTAACGTTTGTGTCCAGTAGCACTAAGCAGATGTGTTAAAGCAGATTCTGGTTTAATTAATGATAAGACTGCCAATCATAGGATATGTAGGAAAACATATACATGATTGCATATCTATTTGCTAGTCTTAAAATTGTTTCTTTTAACCATATCAAAAAATACTGTCGATTCTAGTAAAAAAAAAGCTGCAATTTCCTAGAATTTATATTTTGTATTATTTCAATAACTATTTTATCTTTTTTCTATTCATAAGGGCAGTTGCAAGAATACAGATGTCTCCTAAGCTGAAGGCATTACACGAAGAATTTGTTTTTGTAAATTTTAATAAAGTCTAAATTAATGCAGATATTTATTAAGAAAGTACAGCTTCACATTAATATCCACAGTACTTAAATATCCCCCTTCGTTGACTCATTGATTCACATGCAAGCTGTAAATGACTCATGATAGAAATAAAAAGATATTGAAAGTCCTTTATAGGAATCAGAAAATATCAGCAATACTCAGTGCATGTACTTGAGCCTCACAGACCTGTGTTTGAATTAGTTCCTTTCTTAAATAACTGTCTGAACTTTGCCAAACTGCCTAATCTTTTTGGACCTAAGTTTAATCTTTAAAATGAGGTACAAGCTACCTATTTCACGTATTTTTTATGAAGAATTGATAATAAGATATGGAAAACAAGCAGCATAAACCTTACCTAACAAAAGATAACTGCTCAGTAAATAACTGTACCCTTATAACAGCTGATGTTATTCTGCTAGAACACATGGATCTATTTCTTTTCCAGCACTGAGTCATCCCAATGGCTCAGGGCACATTTGAAAAATCAACTTTCTGCCTTGACCCATAAGCCATGTATTTTCCTATACCTACTTATTACTTATAGTAATCTCAGTTACTAAAACAACCTTCCCCCAAACACATCAATGTTTTATTCCCTTACTTCATTCAGGTGTGTGATAAGCTGCAACTTCCTCAGAAAGACCTACAGGACCACCATCCACTTCTTGTGGCTTTTGCTTTTGCCTTGGTTTTCCTTTATCAAATCACTCATCTACCTGGTATTATTGTTGCCTTGCTACTTTATTACTATAGAATGCGACCCTTAGTGGGTAAAGAATTGTCAGTCTTGTTCCTTTATTATTGTCTAAAATTGTTTCTAGCACAAAGTAAATGACCAATAAATATTTCTTGAATAATGCAATAATGAATCCAATCTATTTTACTCAGTCATGCATAGAAGTCGTATTGGTTTATATTGAATATTAATATGGAATTAATGTATTTTTTAAAATAGATTAATACTGAGTAGTTACTGGATTGAGTAAAGATTTTTCAAAAACTCTAGAAATTATATAAGTTTAGCATTTTAACTTGTTTAAACTAATTGTGTAGGGAGAATAAAAGTTTGATGATGTTATACTATTCAGTCAAAATAAGTCTTCTCATGATTGATGTAGAAAGTCTCATATGAATATGTGCCCATGAAGCGTGAGGAATATGAAAATATGTGCCTTACATGAAAACTCTGCTTCATATTTTACAGTACAATTTGGTAACAGGTGTATTGGACCTTTCCCAGGGCTACTTAAAACCTACAAGGTAACTTCAAGTTCTCATATATGTTCTACAACAGTAATAGATAGAAAATAGATGAAAGACAGGGAGACTAATTAGAGAGGTAAATGGAATAAAGGAATATGTGGCATTTTACATATTCAAATATGTCTGTCTATCAATCTATGGAAATTGTGATTTCCTGGAAGAGGAGAGACTAGTATCTCAATCCCAAGTTTGTTCCTTGTGAACTATTAGAATTTCTTGTTGCCCTTTTTTCCTAGAGAGCTACGAAGATGCCAGGCAGAACTGTCTGAAATACCATGAAAGGGGAGAGGACAGTACCTGGGAAAATGGAGTTCCTAGCATTTGACAGGGTGAGGCTGCATGAGTTTCCCACAGGTTAAGTAACTGCAACTGTAGAAATTTCGCACAGATGGAGCTGAGGAGCTTAAAACAGTCGTCCAAAAAATATGTCACATAGGTCAAGGAACAACAGAGATCTCAAGTCCTTGAGATAATGCACCCCAGGATAGCAGGCCAGGCTTTGGATGCCTATAGTCACAGAGGACACTGGCTTTGAAGTTATGATGGCACCGACATGTTTACAGTGGTCCTTCTCTCTCCTCTCTCCTTTCCTACACAGACCCCAGAGAACCAGAAGCAACAGAATGATTGGTAGAGGATAAGATATGAGGTTAAGGTCTTTTAGTAAATGAAAAAAGGATTTAATTTTAATATTTGAAAGTTATCAGAAACTGTGGAAACTGATATTTAGTCAAGGTAAGCATCAAAAAGATCAATGCAAACATGTCTTAAACCGAATAAAATAAATCATTTTGCTGGTGATTACCTTCAAGTTCCAAGCTAATAAACTGGATACATTAACATATTAAATCAATTTGTCACTTGATATAGTTCAAGTAATAATGTAAAATTCAATTTTCTAATGTAAACCATAAGAAAAATACACAAAAGTAAATATAATTTATAATACCCTTAAAACATGTGAGAGTATATTAATAGTTTACACAGGTTTATTTCATATGCTTCCTTTGTATTTATTCATTTTAATATTAAAATATGATATATCCTATTGATTTCCACAGTGCTAATTTATTTATCTCAGCTACAAATAAACCTAAACATGGAAACTACAATATTTTCATGATTTTATACAGGCACAAATCAACACAATGTTTTATCTAAAAAAGGGAGTGGAGATGATGTACTGTATCCACATGTGGTAATACTAAACTTTTCCGTAATTTTACTTCATTCGTATGCCAGTGAGAGCAAGTGGTTTATGAAGTTCATTTTAATTATTTTTCAGTTGCTAATGTTCTTTTTTGCTTAACCTTGGGCAAGTTATTCAAAATCTTCTCTCTTGATACTTTCATCTGTACAATGGGGGTATTAAGAATACATAAGTCATAGGGCTGCTGTAGAAATTAACTGAAATAATATAAAAAGAATGTGGAACTATGTCAAATGTATAGTAAATACTTGACATTTTCATTTATTGTTATTATTGTTAAAGTAATGATAATCATTATATTATTATATTAATTTTACCTTTAGAAAGCTTCATAAACATATCTCCTTACTCAAGTACTAGAATTAGTATAGACATGAAGAGAGAAGAACAGGAATTAATTCAGGATAATAATTAGCTTGCTGTTATTTGCTGCCTCTTCACCTTGACTCTCCCAGGGTGATATTCTGTTACCAAAGGAAGAAATTAATTGCTCAAATTATACATAATGTATGAGGCGTTCTGATACAGAAAGCCACTCCTCTATGGCATTTATTTGGGGGACAAAAATCTGGGAAGTTAAGTTGTAACACACTTTTTGTGATAAGTTTTTTTAGGTGTAGATATTTTACAAGAAAAGCTGCCAAAAAAGGAAGAGTTGGTTTTGCTCACGTTGGAACTAATGGAGGAAAGAAATTATTTCTACATTATATTATAACTACATGGAAAAAAATAAACATGCTTATGGGTCCAACAAAAAGTCTTTTAAACATGTTGTTAATATCTAACATCTCATATCCATAGTTGTAATTTTATATTAAGAAATAAATATTAAATTATCAGCAGATTGTTCTCATCACCTCTGACAATACAAAATTAAATGCTGCACCCTTGACTTCTCCTATCTGCTTTCTCCTGTTCTTCTTCTTTTTAAAAATAAAAATTAAGGTCACATTGCCATATGTTCTCTGATGAGTAAGTTTTTATCATCTCGTCTTCTCATATCCGAGCCAATCTTAGGGCTCAGGCAAGTTCTAGGCAATTGTCCAGCTAAAACTGACACTTCAGTTTTCAGAAACTTCTTTCTTATCCAAAATTACCTTTATGTTATTCTGGAAGCTTACACTATAGAGCTAATTATCTATTTTTAACTCTGTTAAAAACTTACACATGTTAACACTTGACATATTCAATTGATATAGAGAAGCTTTCACTAATAATTAAAAATAGTTTGTGTTACTAATTATAAAGATAAATTAGAAGTTGATACATCAGACAGTATATTTATCCATGGTAACTTAACGTTATCACAGACTATTAAATTAATGTGACCCAAGAATACAGTTTTTCAGGGGGACAACAGCAAAAATCTCTCTCTCTCTTTATAACGTATTATCTATACCCATGATAGTTTATTTTCTTTACATAAAGACCAGAAAAGAAAATTGGTACCAAAAGACAAACTAGGAAAATGTGAAAATTCTAAGATTCCCTCATGCTTGTATGCAATCATACCAGATAATATTAAGTAAGTAACAAACATCAAACATTTTATGCTAGTAGTGTCTACTATCCTCGTAGCATCTACTAAGCATCTCCAAGTTGAGTGCAATGTAATTAACCTTGGAGAGAATCTTAAATTGAATATCTGTGTCCTGGCTGAAATAATAACGATGAAGAATATTTGGAGGTGAATAGAGAATGTGGCCAGGGTGAGAAGCTGTTCCTGAGGGGAGACTCAGCTCCCTCCACACTTCTCAAAGGTACCGCTGCTCCTGATGGGTCTTCATGGAGTTAGACTCCAGATCAAAAGAGGATAATATTAATAATAGGAGAATTTTCATTTTCTCAATTTTTTATGACTATGATAAACAAATCTGCTCTCCTAAATCTCTCCCTCTCTTTAAGCAGTTATGCTTCTTGACCCTATTCTACCTGTTTTCAAAGTGCTATTTCACTTAATGAGGTAGGTATGGTTATTTCCCCCAAGAGGCTAATAAGGAAACTTGCACACAGAGGGACTGAGTAACCTACCTGAGGTCATACAGCTAAGAAGGAGCACAGCTGAAACTTAAATTTAGGCAAGCAAGTTCTAGATTCCAGGCTTTCACCCATGAAGACATGCCGGCTCTCCGTTTACATCACTATTTGGTTATTAACATAGAAGCTCTTATTATATTTAGTGCTGCTGATTTTTTTTCATTACTTTAGATGTTATCACTGTATAAATGTTATATATAAACATGGATAGGTTAAATAGGTGAATAACATTCTTTTTCAAAACCTCTTCCCATTTTTATATTATTATTACTAAGACTGAGTTTCTGTCATTAAAGTGCCAAGCATATTCTTTCCCATTATTGTTACATATTAGTCATTATTTTCTAAACATCCATAGAAGCGACACACTCAGAATGTCTGTGGGTACAGAAAAAACATTACTTATTCAAGAATAGTTTTCTTAAATTAGTGTTATAGTAGTCAATGACATATCAACTACTATATAAATTTACTTAATATATCTCATTTTATTCTCCACATTAATGATTCTTTCACAAAGGGCACACAAAGAAATACTTGTGTGTGATTTTTATATTGTCTCAAGTAACAAATAAATGATGAACAAAAGAAAAAAAAAAGAAGGTTAAGGCAAGAGTAGGAAAAAGGCACTAAATTCACATTGGAGAATTCAGAGCAACTGCCATCTATTTGCATATATTTGCATACTTTTGGCCCTGTCTCCTCCTCCTTCCTCTGCTCTTCTTTCCATTTGCACATTTTTTGTATCATATGCACTTATATTCACATGTGCTTTTTTTTCTTTTTTTCATATTTTAATCTTCAACCAGCAACAGAGGTTAGCTATTTCTAATATTCATAGAGACTAAGAACTGAGCACCAAGACCCCAAAATCCACAAGCTATGCTGATATTGTCAGGTAACACTAAGTAAGCTACACAGGCCTCATCCCCTGAGTTATTTTTTCAGCAATATTCTGTATCCTATGAACGAGAGCAAGATAACCAGTCCAACGTGTTTCCTAACTTTTCCCCCCTGCCATGCAAGTGTCAGGACTGCATGGCCTCTATTATATCAAAGAATACAGCACTTCTTGATTAAACGACACAACAACTAACCAATGGATGACTCTAAATACCAAGGTAATAGGCACCATCACTACTGAGCACCAGGGCAAGTTTATTAACTAGTCTAACACACTTCACGTCACTTGGTATTAAAAAGTAGAGAAAATTCTATTTTGTTCAGAGACATGTGCGAAAATGAGTGATTGTATATTAGGATGGTTGTTTGGTAATGGTGTAAAAGTAACACCCCATTTTAACGGAGTGGGTGTGGTTAAACCTATCAGGTTTAGATGTTGATTTTTTTTGAATTTATAATTTTTAGAAAAGATTTGAACATAAACAAGCAAAAAATTATGACTGTTTCTCAGGATCATTGAAAGAACATATATATTTTTTTCAGTATGTCTTGCTAAAGCATTTGAAGTCTAAAGAAACCAGACTTCTCCCAGAAGTAAGCTGGTCTTATTATTTTTGAAGCAGTGTAATATACTATGTATGTGATTATACAAGGGGTATATGTATATACATTTAAAAATTTTTCTTAAGTATGAGCAATACAGATTTCTAAATTGGGTAGGGGGGTATTTTATTTAGTATGTTCAGGCTGCTATGACAAAATACCATAGACTGGGTAGCTTTTACATAACAGAAATTTATTTCACACAGTTCTCAAGGCTGGGAATTTCAAGACCAAGGCACTAGCAGATTCAATGTCCAGTAAGGTCCTGCTTCCTGATTTACAGATGGTAGCTTCCAGCTGTGTCCTCACACAGTATAGAATAAAAGCAGCTCTCTTGGGCCTCTTTTATAAAGAGACGAATCCCATCTAGGAGAGCTCTACTCTTATGATCTAACCACCTCTCAAAGACCCCACCTCCTAATACCATCCCATTGGTGATTAGGTTTCAAATATGAATTTTGAGGAGAGCCAAATAT
Organism: Cheirogaleus medius; assembly: GCA_008086735.1. NCBI lineage: Eukaryota > Metazoa > Chordata > Mammalia > Primates > Cheirogaleidae > Cheirogaleus > Cheirogaleus medius. The sequence continues at coordinate 46,190,196 of VBSM01003157.1, read as the reverse complement.
TCAGACCACAGAAAAAAATGAATATATTAGTAGGAAATATGAAGGTAAATATTCCACAATATCCCTTACACAGGATTTGATTTTAAGTAATATGATCTCAATATAATAGCACACTTGGACAATTTTCTCATCCTAATAGATGAAGATGTTGTGTTAGCATCCTAAGAGCTCTATCATACATGTTCTCAACTTCAGTGATTGAAACACATAATTCTTCAAGGAATGTTTTTGTTGTATATTAAAAACCTATGAAATTTCTGTTTCTAATACAATATTTACTTTGATTTATAAATTTTTGAGAAAATACGTTGAAAATTCTAAACAAGGCCAGGGGTTTTTAAAGACTTCAGGCATAGGTATAAGATTAACATTACTTTATTACAAGTAATATAATATGCTCTATTATACCAACACTTGAATTTTTAATATAGTTTCAACATTTACACACTATAATAAAGAACTTAAGTCTATTTGCTTTTTAAGGTAAATAAAAAATGCATGTGTTTCATTTTGAGCAGAAAGAGCAAGATTTGTTCTTAATGTTGTTTCAAGATACTTTGTAATTTTGAAAGTTCTATTTATTTTATATATCACCTTTAGACTTTCATATTATAGGATTCTTTTGTTTACATTGCCATGCTGATAATGTCTGGAAATTATAATAATGGTTCTTATGATTTTAAAAACTGAAATACAAAGAAATAGCTTGTCTAATTACTTGTCTCGGTAGCAAATATCTAGAAAAGTATACATAAAGCAGAATACAAACTAGAGTATGTTCTGTTTCACACTATATAAAAATAATATTAATGAGTCCAAAGCTATTAACCTATTAAACTGGTAGCCAAGAGGATATTTCTAGTAATGATGTGTTGGTTATTCTAAGTACACAAATTAATTTTTATGAAGGAAACTACAAAAGTAATGCATATAGTTTCAGGGATATTATTACTCCAAATGCTCTCAGTTATAAAATCATGAAAGTTTGGTATCTCTTAAAAAGTCTTCTCCTCCCCTTAAATATAAAAAAATAGAAAAATAAAATTTTATGATATCATATGAAAAAAGCATTACCATGCTTATGATAATGTGCCTTCCATGATTTGGCTTGAGGTGGACTCTTTAGCCTTATTGCTGAACAGTTCTTCACAAAACACCTTATACCCTGCTAATACCAAATATATTTCAGTTGCCAAATATATCAAGAGCACATTGATATGTAAGATGATCTCTTATCTGAGAATAGCTTTCATTCCTTAATCTACTTGAGCATCACCTACTTTTCCTTGATAATGAAGGTAAATATTAAATATTTTAGGGAGTCATTGGGATTCACACATTGGATGTGAAGACTTCCATCCCTATTCCATAGTGCTTGTGCATATCCATGTTATCAGATTTATCATACACTCTCTTGTCCTTTACATTTTGTTTATGTCTCTCCTCAGTCCTTAGACTATGAGAGATTTGACTATATGAACTGTGTTTTATTCATTTTTTATTTAAATTCCTGCAAAACACCTATAATCTAGTAGATTCTCTCCTCCTTTCTCTCTCTCTCTCTCTCTCTCTCCACACACACACATATGTGCATATACATTCACATCTACATTTTGAAAACATTGGACAAAACAAAAATGTGTGTGTGTTTGTGTATATCTGTGTCTTTAAAATATATTAAAAAAAATTCTTTGGTATCCTGTATATGTGACTACCACCTTAGTTGATCAAAGAAAGTCAATTGAGGTCAGGTGTGGTGGCTCACGCCTGTAATACTAGCCCTCTGGGAGGCCGAGTCGGGTGGATAGCTCAAGCTCAGGAGTTCGAGACCAGCCTGAGCAAGAGCAAGACCCTGTCTCTACTAAAGATAGAAAGAAATTAATTGGCCAACTAAAAATATATAGAAAAAATTAGTCAGGCATGGTGGTGCATGCCTGTAGTCCCAGCTACTCAGGAGGCTGAGACAGAAGGATTGCTTGAGCCCAGGAGTTTGAGGTTGCTGTGAGCTAGGATGACGCCACAGCACTCTAGCCAGGGCAAGAGAGTGAGACTCTTGTCAAAAAAAAAAAAAAAAATCAATTGACACAAAGGAAAGGGTGAAGGAAATTTGGGCTGTAGTAATAAAAATTCAAATAAAGAATTGCCCCACCAAAATAGAAGTATCTAATCCTTTGGAAGATGGTGGACTTAAAAATCCATATATAAAAGTAGAAAAGCATTTCAAATTTCTTACATACTTCATAATCTACAAAGGCTGAGTAAAATCTAATTATTACTATATCACGGTTAGAGAATATCCAGGAACTAATATTTAAAGATGTTTTAGACAGAGAGATTAAAAGTTTAATGTGCCAAGGAACAAAGAAATACAGGGAGGAGTATAAGGAGTCAGGCTAATTTGTCCTTACTCTCTCTAAGATAAAGTTCCAGACAATACAGGAGGAGGAGGGGAGTTAGCAGGGCTCTGCTTTCCTCTTGAAACTCTGAGAGACATCTGCCACCCAAAGTGGCCCAATCCTTCACGGGCTTCCATAGCCCAAAGGAGACAATCTGACACGACAAGTATACAGAGGGGCTGAGCTTATTATCCATGCAAACCCTCTCTTTCCACAAAGGATCCAGAAGGCAGGTGGTCATGCTGTGTGGATAAATGGTATAATTTTGTGAGTCAACTAGTCTGGATGAAGGTATTCCCAGATAGCTGTAGAATATTATTTCTGTTTTAGGTGTGTCAATGAGGATGTTTCTGGAAGAGATTAGCAATTGAATAAATAGCTGAGTAAAAAAGTATCTGCTCTTAGCAATGTGCACAGGCATCATCCAATATGTTGAGGGCTTGAATAGAACAAAAAGCAGAGGAAGGACAAATTCTCTCTCCTGGATCTGAGACATCATCTGTATTCTCCCATCCTTAGACATTGGAGGGCTTAGTCCTTGGGGCTTTGGCCTCCAGGACTTACTGTAGTGCTCTACCCCTAACCCCAGCTATGAGGCCTTCATAGTCAGAGTGGATTACACCACTGACTTTCTTGGTTTTCCAGTGAACAAATGATGCATCTGTTTCTCTGGAGAACCCAGACTAATACAAATAGCTGCAGTAACTACACAATTTACTGGCTGGTACATAGGCAAGATATTGTATGGGAGTCATGCTCCAATCTTAAAACACTCTCGGTGGCAGTGAGAGTTTAAGTGAAGCCCATTTGTCTTCAGGTACTGGCCAGCACATGCCTGGTGGCCAAGAAGTTGTGAGACAGTGCAGCAGACGGGAAGGATAAATCAAATATGCTCCTCTATGCAACAGAGTTTGAATTACCCAAAAACTGCCAAGGTGGCATTTAAGAAAAAATAGATGAGCTAAAAGAAATATTGAAGCTCTGCTTTTTGTTTGTTTGTTTTTGCACATCTGAATTATAATTGATTTTATTTTGACCTTCCAACATATATATTCAAATATGGTATTAATTTTAAGGTGGCCAACTTAGAACAATCCCAGTCAATTTGATTGGTGATTTTCACTTGAAATTCTTTGTGCAAAAAATGTCTTATGATCCAATTTTGGGTCAAAGAGCATACAGATCTCTGAAGTAATAAACCCACAGAGGGCAAAAATGAGAAAGAAAGAATACATCAGGAGCTACATACCTAGACACATTTTCAAAGAGCAAATATGGTTAAGTGATTGCTCTTTATACTCATTCTGCTCTCCATGGTAGAAAGCAAGTAATGTAAAATCCTTCCTCTGTAATACTTTTGGAGAAAATATTAGAACATGATGGTAGTTATTAGCACTGAATCATTACTATGATCCTAACCTGGTAATTAGAATGTCTTGCTCCTATCCTACTGCTGCAATGCAACTTGATCATGCTCTGGCCAAGGCATAGTAGATAAGGCATGGACGTCATGTGTCCCAGCAGGGAGTGCTTTCTACCCATTTTTGCTTAGGTGGGAGACTATAGCTCCATCTGTATTTTTTGCAAAGGCAAACATTATCATTACTAGTTCAGAGGAAGACAATATAATTCAATATGTATAGGCAAATAGCACTAACCCACATAGAGTTTATAATATTAAAATCAAAAATTTCCCATGGTTTTCAGGTTTTGTTCTATTATATGTTTGTCACATTAATAAACATGAATTGGTAGATTTATTAAAATATAGAAAGATAACTGGCATTGCACGTCATAGCTTAGGCTTTTATGACTGAATCATCTTAGAGTATTTGGCTAATGTTTCAGATTATAGAAGAGTATCTGCCATCATAAATCATTTGCTACTTATAATGTGTTCTCCTTTCTAATAAAATGGGTTGCACAAAGCCTGTGGAGCCTTGGGATTTGAATCCAAAGAGCATCATGGAGGCAGAGCTATTCATTCCAGGCTGGCTCTTGTTTTGCCATGTGCTGCAATATTCTAAAAGCCAAATGCTACTTTCTATGGCATGTACGCTACTCCCCTAGGCAGATTTCAGCCCCAGATTTCCCCTCCCTAATCACTTCCACTTATTTTCATATTGTATATAGCATTAAGTAAATCAGAATATTCCATTATGATTTCTAATTGCTTTTCTGAAAGGTGAAATGCTTAAATGTATTAAATATGTTAAGCATTGCAGCAGTCCCACTGAGAGACATAGGGATTTCAACATCATCATCACCTGTATAAAACAATTCAATATGCTTCTCTTCTTCCAGGCAGTTCCTTCATTCCAGTAGAAATGTTCTGATATGTGGTTTTTACAATTAACCTTTGCCTTAAGACATTGCTCCAAATACAAGAAGATCAGAAGAATAATGAATTTTTAAATAACATATCTTTATAGCTTTGCATTCATAATAAAAAAGTCAAGAGATATGGTTTGTAATACTCAAGTAATAGGTATTCTTTGGGGTAATATAGTGTATAGTTAGCTTTCTTAATATTTTCAAAAGTTAAGTCTCATATAGTTAAACAACTGTCAAACTACTTTGTAAGACAAATGTCCCCAAAGTAACCCTCAACTACCACAAGTAGCAAGATAAAGTAAAAGTACAAATTTTAGATGATCTCTTGTAACTTAAGCAATTATTTCCTTCAAAAGCTCCATTTGAATAATACAAATAGCTTTAAAATATGATATTGATGGGATCCCTACACTGTTCCATATTTTAGGATGATTTTGTTCTTATATACAAGGGTGTGAGATATACACACACAGACATTTTAACAGTATTTTTAATTGCATTATCTCATTTTATCAGCAAAACTTTGTGAACTAAGTAGGATAAATTTGTGTGTGTGTATGTGTGTGCCATAGTAAGGGGAATAAAACACACCATAAGATAGTGAGAATCCACTCTGATAGATTCTCATCCCAAGTTCTTTTTAGTTATCATGAGGCCAGCACTCATATTCATCCAATCAATAAATATTTATTGCGCACCCCTTACATACCAAGCACTTTAGTAGATGTTGAGAAAACCAAGAAAAATAAATATAAGATCTCTTCAATATCCCCAAAAAACTATATCAAAAGATGAGTATGCAAAAAAAATATTTATCACAATTGAGATGCTATTAGAGGTCAGTTCAAAGTAAGTGAGGAAACGGAGGAGGGAGCCTCTCACAGAATAATGACTCCCAGTGGTGGATACAGCAGAGGGGTATGGTGAGGAAAAGCCTTATGAGGAGGTAATATTTGAGTTGATCATTGACATGATCTTGGCAGATATGATACTATGCCTCATAGTATCATATCTATGAGTCATAGTATCATATGCTATATAGATGTGATATATCTTATATCATATGATAAATTGTTCCAGCTTTGGCCATTGGAAACTCCTGTGTCCAATGTTATAACCCCATAATTGCATTTAAGGTGCCTCCATATCTTTCCATGGCTTAAAAGATCATTTCATTTATTGCTGAATAGTATTCCATTACATGAATGTGCCACAGTTTATTTATCCATTCACCCCTTGAAGGATATCTGGTACCAAAATTTCTGTGCAGGTTTTATAATTTTTTTACTAAGAATAGGGAAAATTGTATTTACTTTTTATTCACTCATTTATTTATTTAGAGATTTATTTATTTAGGGATGGGGTCTTGCTATGTTGCCCAGTATGTCCTTGAACTTCTGGACTCAAGCAATCTGCCCACCTCAGAGTACAGAATAGCTGAAACTATAGGTATGCACCACTGCTCCTGGCTCCTATGAATATTTTCGTGTGAACGTAAATTTTCAAATCAGTTGGGTCAACATGTATCATATGATAAGACTATGTTTAGCTTACTAGGAAGTTGCCAAATAATCTTCCAAAGTGAATGTACCATTTTAAATTCACATCAATAGTGAATGAGAGTTCCTCTTGCTCTATCTCTTCTTAATAATTTGATATTGGAAAGCTTTTGAATTTTAACTATTCCAATATGTGCATAGTTACATCTCATTATTGTTCCAATTTGCACTTCCCAATTATGCATGATGTCGAGCATTTTTCATGTGCTTATTTTCCATCTGTATATCTTCCTTGGTGAGATGTCTGTTCAGAACTTTTTCTCATATTTTAATTGGGTTGTTTTACTAATCACTGAGTTTTAAAATTTATTTGCCTATTTTAGGAAAATGTCTTTATCAGTATTTGTTTTAAATATTTGTCCCAGCTTGTGGTCTCTCTTTCAATTCTCTTAACAGTCACTTTTGCAAAATGGGATATTTTATTTTGGTAAAATACAGATTAGTGTTTTGTTCCTTCATGCATCATGCTTTTGTTGTTGAACCTAAAAACTCATCAAAATTCCCAAATATACATAAATTCTTACCTAATATTTTCTTCTAGGAGTCTCATAGTTTCAGGTTTTACATTTAAGTACATGATCCATTTTGTGGTAATTTTTGTGAATGATGCAATGTCTTTGTCTAGGTTTTATTTATTTTTATTTATTTATTTATGTTTTGCTTAGAGACCTCCAATTGTTTCAACATCATTTGTTGAAAAGGCTGTTTTATATTCATTGAAGTCTCTTTTATCCTTTTTCAAATATCACTCGTCGATAATGTGTAGGGCTCAGTTTCTGGGCTTTCAATTCTGTTCCATTGGTCTAGGAAAACACCATGCTTCCTTGATTACTGTAGCTTGAAAGTCAGACTTGAAATTTGGCAGTGTGAGTCTTTAATAACTTAGCTATTCTTCTGTCATTTGTGTTGGCTGTTCTAGATCTTTTACTTTCCATATAAATTTTAGAATAATTTGTCAATATCTACCAAATAGCTTGTTGGGGTATGGATTGAAATTGCATTGACTGTAAAGATCAAGTTGGGAAGAATTGACTTCTTAACAATATTGTCTTCCATTCCATGAACAAACACAATCTCTCTCCATATTTAGATTTTTTTTATTTCTTTTATCAGAGTTTTGAAGATTTCCACATATTACTAAGATTCTTAAGGATTTCAATTTTGGGGGTTGCCAATATAAATGTTAATGCATTTCAATTTTGTTTTCTAATTATTCAGTACTATTATATAAGAAAGCAATTGGCTTTTATATTTTATTAACCTCGCATCATTAGACCTTGTTACATTTTCTCATTAGTTCATTTTCTTTCTGGTTTGTTTGTTTTTAATTGCCTGTGATTTCTTACATATGCAATTATGTCATCAGCAAAGTAAACAAATATTACTTCTTTTCCAATCTGTATGCTTCTTATTTTTCTTGTATAATTATAGTAGATAAGAATTACAATACTATGGTGAATAGGAATGGTGAGAGGGAACACCCTTACCTTTCCTCAGTTAGTGTGAAAGAGTTCAGTTTCTCGTCGTTAAGTATGACATTGGCTGTAAGTTTTTTGTAGATATACTTTATCAAGCCAATGAATTTCTTCTTTATTCCTCCTTTACTAAGAGTTTTTATCACGAATGGGGATTGGATTTTGTTAAATATTTTTTTCAGAAACAACTGATATGCTTATGATTTTTATTCTTTAACTTGTTGATGTGATGGGTTGCATTTATTGATTTTCATATGTTGAACCAATGTTGCATGCTTAGAAAAAGTCCGAATTTTCCTGAAGTATAATTCCTTTACACATTGTTTGGCTCATACAGTTGTCCCTCGGTATCTGCAAGGGATTGGTTCCAGGATTCCTAGCAGATACCCAAATCCATAGATGTTCAAGTCTCTTATATGAAATGGTGTAGTTATTTGTATATAACCTATGCCCATCCTCCTATATACTTTAAATTATCTCTAAATTACTTATGTTACATAATAGAGTGTAAATGTTATATAAATAGTTGCACTATCATATTATTTAGGGAATAATGACTAGGAAAAAAGTCCATCCACGTTAAGTACAGACACAACCATCCTTCTCCCCCAAATATTTTCAATTTGCAGTTGGTTAAATCCACTGATGTGAAACCTACAGATACAGAGGGTGACTTTGTTTTTAAACATTGATTTGCTTTTGTGTGTGTGTGTGATTATAAAAGTAACTTTATTTTTTGTTTCCAGTTTACTTTTTTTTTTCAGCAAATTATGGGGGTACAAATTTTAAGGTTTCAAATAATGCCCTTGCCCCCCCTCCCCCCACAAGTCTGAGCTTCAAGCATGACCATCCCTCAGATGGTGCATGTCTCACTCATTGTGTATGTATATACCCGCCCACCCGCCCAATACCCCATTAATGTAGTTCCTATGTGTCCACTTCGGTGCTGCTCAGTTAATACTAGTTTGCTGGTGAGTATATGTGGTGCTTGTTTTTCCATTCTTGGGATACTAATATTATGTTTTAGAATTTTCACATTCTGTTCATAAGGGATATTAATCTGTACTTTTACATTCTTGCTATCTTTTAACCTACTTTTGCTATTAGGATAATACTGGTCTCATAGAGTAACCACAAAATGAGTTTGGAAGTGTTTCTTTTGTGTCTATTTTCTGAAAGACATGGTAGAGAATTGGTATCATCTTTTTAAAAGTTAGGTAAAATTTACTAGTGAATCACCTGGGCTTGGTGTTTTCTCTTTTGTAAGGTTATTAATTACTTATTTAGCTTTTTAATAGATATATACCTATACAGATTATCTGTTTTTCCCTGTGTGAGTTTCAATGAATTGGTATATTTTATCTAATTTATCAAATTTGTGGTGATAAAGTTGTTCATAGTATTCCCTTCTTGTCATTTTAATGCCCATGAATTAGTATTTATCACTCTTTTATTCCTGATATTAGTATTTTATGTCTACTTTCTTTTTTTTCTTTGTTGGCCTAGCAAAAGATTTATTCATTAGATTGATCTTTTCAAGAAGCCAGAATTTGGGTTTATTGATTGCCTCTGTTGTTCTTATGTTTAAAGTCCATTTATTTCTGATCTGACTTTTATGATTTCTTTCCTTTTCCTTGCTTTAGTCTCAAATTGCTTTCTCTAGTTTCCTAAGGTGGAAGCTTAGGTTATTGATTTTAGATCAGTCTTCCATTCTAATGTATACATTTAATGCTATACATTTTACTCTAAACACTGCTTTTGTTGCCTCCACCATTTTTTATAAGCTGTAATTTTATTTTCATTTAGTTCAAAATATTTGTTAATTTTTTGAGATTTCTACTTTGACTTTGATGACATTTATAAGCGTGTTCTTTGCTCTCCAAATGTTTGGGAATTTTACAGCTGTCTTTCTGTACTGACTTCTCTTTTAATCTCAGTTCTATATGAGAACATACTTTGCAGAATTTCTGTTTCTTAAAATTTGTTAACGTGTTTTTAATAGCCGAATATGGTCTGTCTTAGTGAATGATTTCTGAAAGCTTGAGATGTATATATATTCTGCTGTCATTGGACGGAGTATTCAATAAATGCCAATTATACTGAATTGACTGATAGTGCTACTCAGACCAACTATATCATAACTGGTTTTCTGCTTGCCTGAACTGTCAATTACTGAAAATGGGTGTTTCACTATCAAAATAAATTGTGGATTTGTCTATTTATTTTTTTAGGTCTATCAATTTTTGCCTCACATATTTTAACATTCTTTTAGTAGATACATGTCCATTAAGAATTGTTATATCTTCTTGGAGAATTGACCCCTCTGTCATCACAAACACCCACACTTTCCCCATCTGCTTACTTCTAAGTCTTTATATTTTTAAAAGAGGTTTCTTGTATACAGGATATGGTAGATCTTTTTTATATCCATTGTTCTAATCTGTTTTTAGTTATTGTATTTATATCATTCATATTTAAAGTGATGCCTTATATATTTGGATTAGTATCTACCTTATTTTTAGTTGCTTTCTATTCATTGCTTCAAATTCCTACAGTGTCCTTTTTGTCTCCTTATGAACAGTCTGTACCTTGCAATTCTTTCATCTATAATCCACTGTTGTTTACTGGAGCTTGGATAACATGCTAATAAGCTGAGAGGGAGGGGAAGCATTATATAACATTGTAAGTGAATTTCAGTGTATAATTAATCTCTTTTAGAGGCCCTGTGTCCTTGTGTTGTGACCTTCACAAGTATTTCTTAGCTCCCCTAGTCCCTCAGGTGAGACAGCAAGCTAATGGGACTAGAGCCTTTGTCCCTAGGTGGGGGTCATCTCTGGCAAAGTCTCCTCCCATGCAGAGTAGGCCTTGAAAGAATCTTCTGGGCCTGTGAAGCTATACTGTTCTATCTGCCCATGGAGAACATTCTAGACATATTTTCACAATAGTTACTTTTTGCCTCCCACTGCAAGAAACACAAGGATATTTTGTCTTGTTTTGTTTGTTTTGTTTTGTATTTGACTCTTTACCATGAAAACCTGCTGGGTTCCTTAAGTGAAATCCACAAAAGATTACAGTCTCCAAGAGTTTTTCCATTTCTCAATCTTACTAGTCCACGCTCAGCCTCTCGCAATTTGTCCAAATTATGGCTCTAGGGCTTTTTCTCTAGGTAAGTGGATCTTGCTGTGACTCTCTGGATTCACATCTCTTTCCAAATTTCAGGGTGGCAATTTGCCCTGAAACCTCAGTTCTCTGATGTGTTCAATAAAAGGCATTGATATTCAGTTTGTTCGTTTTTTGTTGTTATTTTTGTAAGGATGGGAGTGACATCTTCCAAGCTCTGTACCTTTTGTTTGGGGTGCCAGAAGTCTCTCCTTAAAATTTTAATTTCAGAAATGAAAGGTAATCACTGGAAAGCTTTGGAAATAGAAATTTATTGATGAGAATAATTATCAAAAAGCATCCCTGCATTAATACCTGGCTGTATGAATTAAAAAATCATCAATATTTAGTAAATGATATAAACAAAGAAAGTAAAACAACCTTATGTATAAATAAGGCACGTGTAGGGCAACAATTCTTGGCTCACTTGTGTTTCTGTATGTTTTGGGAATAGAGGCATTGATTCTTTGCTGTTCTGAAATATCTTTTCAAAGAAGTAGCAAACATCTTAGGAAGATAGAGTTAGTGTTTCAGTCAAGAGCAAATGTCAAGTTTGCTTATAGTCTTGGAAGACAAGATAGCATCTCCCATTGGAAGAAATAACTGTCTAATTTAAAAGATTCAGATTTCCTAAGCTAAAACTAAGTTCCTAAACCCATATTTCCTCTTCTGAAATGTAACCAAATGAAGTTGTCATCTAGAGCACTTTGTATCACTCTAAGAAATTGTGGTGGGGAAAAGGCTGAAATTCTGACATGCTAGTTACTGCTCTTACCATGAGTAACAAAGTATGTTGTCTTTGGCTTTGGAGTCTCATGTCTTCTGCCAGTGTTCATGAAATTGTGATAGACTAATTAGTTGGGTTGCAAGAGAGTAAAATCACTATAAAATAATACACTATGAAGAACTTCATAAAATCAATTTGCTTTTAACCTTTGTTAACCTATGTGATATATTTTAGCTCATGTAAATATTCAATACTATATTCTTTATACATTAATGTACATGTACTAGTACAATCTAGATTCTATTGAAGCAACTAAGAATATAACAAAATTTTTAACTTTCTCTGAATTTTAATTAGGAAAATTACTTTTTCTTTTCTTATTATCTTGAAATTAAGGAGGTCTTAGGTATAATTCCCAAACATTTGAATCATACTATATACTCTAAAATTTAAAACACTATGATGATCTTTCTAAGTGATATGATTTCTCTAATATACTTAGGTCTGATCTAAAATTACAATTGTGAGTAAAGTTGTACATAATTTAATTTTAAATAAATACATTATGAATAATGAAGACACAATAGGAAAAACATGCATAATCCTAAGGTAATGTACACACTCTTTGGCCTGACTTTTACAGGCTTGCCATGATAGTTATGCTGTAATTTCATATTGTTTGTGGCCTTTCTGAATTCTAGGGCAATGGTCAGCAAACCATTTTTAAAAGATCAATTAGAAAATATTTTAGACTTGCTATGCATAGGGTCTCTATTGAAATTATTAAACTCTGTAGTATTACAAAACCATTGGCAATACATAAATTAATAGGCATTACTATTGTCCTACAAAATTTTATTTATTTATGAAATCAGGCAGCTGGTCCACCAGCCATAGTTTTCCAACCCCCATGGTATTTTTTTAAAATCAAATACATTTACATATATTGTTTAGTTCTTTGGTTCTTTAAATAATGATTTCTTTTCAATGTCTTGAGAGTTAAACAATATGATGTGGAATATACCAGTTTGTCTGATTATGCTCCAGAGGAGAGGTTTTAGTACTGATCTTATCAGTTATGGGCAGGTAATTTAAATCCTCTACTCTGGTTTATTGGTATGCAAAAATCAATTATAGTAATATCTATCTGAAAGAGGAGGATGGAATTGAGAGAAACAAATTAGTTGTCATAATCTCCTTAGGCCTATTTCAGTTTCTTTGTAGGAATTAATTAAAAACATCTGCTTTATATAACTGGGATGTTTTTGAAGACCAAATTTATTAATACTCAAAAATATGTGGTAAATGCTAAAATACTTAATATGTAATTTTTTATTACTGCTACAACTAGTAAGCATAGTATGTTCTTTGTATCCATCTGCCATCTAAGCCTCTGACTAGGCATATTCCAGTGGATCAATGGACTTTTCAATCAATCAATCCCTTGACTAACCATGATACTTTTATCCTGGGTTCTCTGTAATTTTCACCCCTTAAAGAAAATCCTTTCTACCAGTTCGTCAGCCTGCTCTCCTTTTACTTGGCTTGGTTAAAAGAAGAATACATGACTTTGAAATAACCTAGATTTTTAGCCCATAACTCCACATTTCATCCATAATTTCTCCCAATGCAGCCATTTCTTTGAATGGACACTTTCAGTAGAGTGATTATCATATACATTACTTCTCATAAGATACAGATCTTTGTAAAGTAGTGGCCATCCCTGTCATTTCTTTAAAGCAAAAGCCTGTAGATCATTTTTTTCTTATATAATTTAACAGTGAAGTGGGTTTAATGCTTTACTAAAGAATTATGGACATTTTTCTAAAACATGAATTTGTCAAGATGTAACTATAGTATTCTTATGGGCAATTTTATTTTGAAACATAGCCCAGTGTGGATCAGTCTACTTGATTTCAAAACTGCACATTCTGAAATAATTTTAAAGCACTGTCTCCATCCACATGCACTTTTCAGAGACTTCTAAATGCATCAAGAAGTACATTTAGAAAAGGGATTAAATGCAAGTCACTTCCTTTGCAGAGTCCCATAGTGACATTTTGCAGGACATATGAAGATATAGTGGTTATTTATCTTTTTTATCACTAGGTGGCTTTGATTTTTTTATTCATATCTATTACTCCTTTCTGAATTGATCCTAATTTATGATGCCAAAAAGTTATCTCTTTAGTAATCACAAAGCATAGTACAGAGCTGTGTGCTTAATATGTGATCAGCAAAATCATAAATTAGGCTCTTAGGGTAGGTATAAATTATCCTTAGGAAATTCACTTATCCAAAGAGAGGAATGGTTAAAGCTGGGCTGAGAGAGACTATTGCTCTTTTTGGGTCATAGACGCCTTCTATTTCAAGTTAATAAGAATTAAATGAGCTGAGGCAGCTTGAATGTTATCATGCATTTATATTGTGTGAATTTACACCAACATTATTTTATATAGTCTATGTCAAACTTTGGAAAATGTGCCAAGCAGATGAAAGATTCTTCATGATTTCTAATAAATTAACTAAAGATTTGGATTTGACAAGTGTCAAAATAAACTTAACTAATAAACTGGCTAAAATCATAAGATGAAGAGAAGTTTTAATGGTATACAATTTGTTATTTCAATCTCTCAGTTTTATTGCATCTGATAATATGATGACATTTCTTCTTCTTTTTTTTAATAGAAGACTTGGACAATTTGAAAGTGTAAAATTCAACAATAGGCTTCTATCAAAGATCATTACTATAATACCTTAAGGCATCAAATGGTGAATTCCATTTAGGTACTTTTATTAACATGTAATACACTTTCTAAAAACACTATCACAGAGCCTATTTTTCTTTGAGGCATCCACAAAAATGTCATAACAAACACTGTCAAGGGTTTTGTTGTTAAAATCGAGATGCATTATTTCCTTACTCTGTGCCTTAATCATATAATTGCTAAACATAAAATACAGGATTGAGTGATATTGAAGTTTGATTTTCATCACTCTGGGTAAGTCAAATGAGATAAAATTTAATTTAGGAAATTAAGTGCTTGAGAATTATTGGAAGATTTGATTTGCAAAAGTCCAGGAGAAACTTTGCTACATAGTTTCCTTTTCATTTTAAGGCTTTGGTAAATTATCAGATTTGCAGGAAAATGTCAATGATCACAGATATCTATAGCACTTCACAGGAAATATGCAGGAAAAAAATAATAAAGTCTGGGAGCTGCAGAATATCACTTCATCAGGAACCCATGGATCTGCCCACATTACTGGAATAATCACTTTCATTTTTTTATCTTTCACTTTCCAGAATTCACGTAACTGCTTCTTACTGGTAAAGTTAAAATTGAAACAACGAGGATGGAGGGCAACTTTGGCCCATTTCTGAAATCAAGCACAGTCTAGCCAAAGTCAGACAGAAAAATAAATAAATAAATAAAAACACTGTTTTCTGTAGATAGTTATTTAATCCAAGAAATGATATGCTAAAATTTCCTTTAGAGTATTGGAGAAGTTAAAGACAAAAAATGTACTGCTATCTCTCAATTTGATACTTTGATTTTATGAAATCACTAGTATGCAAAAACAAAGAAAACTTCTGACAATAATCTCAAGTGTCTATACAACCAGAGGAAAGTTTTTAGGGGAATACCAGAAAAGCTGCACAAATTCCTATCTGCCAAAAACCATGCACATGCCTGAGGTCACTGACGGGAGAAGTAATGGTTTCTACTTGTCTTCTGCCTTCCAAATTGGCTTTCCTTCTCTGCCTTTCAAACTTTTCACTGGCAAAACCTCAACCTGAAACTTGCTAGCAATACTTCCTGTCCCTAAGATACCAGGGAATGCCAGGAGATAATGGGCCAGATTGTTAGTTGAAATATATACCATTTTCTCCATTTATCATCCACTTGCAATCCATTATCAAGTTCTTTTGACTCTACTTCTTAAACAGATCTCAAAATATATTCACTTATCTCCGTGTCTGCCATTAGCATCCAACTACAAGCCAACATTCTTCCTCACATGGACTATTGCAATGATTCTTAGCTGGTCTCTAAATACTTCTAATACTGGATTTGTCTTCCCCAAATTTTCTAAGCTGCCAGAGTCATTGTTCTAAAGTGCTTATTATATTATGTCAAGCCATTACTTAAACTACTTTGTCTTCCTCTGTACTCAAATAAAAACAAACTCCTTAAAATAGGACCAGCAATAAAACTCAACATTTATTAAATATTTACTATGCATAAGACTATATTAAGGATTTTCTATTTGGTATCTTATGAAGCATTAGAAATACCATAGAAGGTACATATTCTTATTATCTCTATTTTCATCAATGAGAAAATGAAACAAAAATTGATTAAACAACTTATTTAAGGCCACTCAACAAATCAATATGAGAACTAGACATGGCCTGCACTGCATTCCTGTGCTAGCTACTGTTAATTTTTCCAAGCTCTTTCTCTCTTCTCTCACTGACAATGTTCCAGACTCAATGAGTTTCTTTCATTGTCTTGCACATACTGACATTATCTTGATATATTTTCTTGTACATGTTATTTATCCTCTGTGAAATAGTTTTCATGTTACTATTTATAAGACTTATTTTTCAAATCCTGTTTTAAATATCTCTTTAGAAAGGACATTTAAAGGACATTTATTCAAAGCATGACTTTTATCATTATTCTCTAAATATCTTTTAAAAAAATGTTACACAGCACTTGACATAATTTTTAATTATATATTTTATTGCTAAATGACTTATTTTCTGTTCCACTGAATGCACTGTTAAGTTGAACATAGTCTGTTTCTAAAACACTAGCAACTCTGTACCTTGACCAGTGCTTTCTGCAGTGTGGTCGGTCACTCCATAAATATTAACAAATGAACAAATGGAGATCTCAGCTGCTTAAGTCTGGGAGTCACTCAAAGCTTACAAAATTAACCATTAAGTCATTCTTAGCATTATACTCATGTCCTACATTGGATGCCCCAATTTCTTTCTCCAAAAACTGTTCTTAAGAGTAAAACTTTTGTTTATTTTCTAACAGTTACCCCAAATTAAAGGCACATAAGATCCTATTCACCTATGCTCCAGTGATACATTGTATGAATTCAACTGGTTAGAACCAATAGCTCAAACATGGTAGGAAGGACCAACTCTAGACTGTGCAATATGATAGTTAGTAGAAAGATGTGACTATTTGACACTTGAAATGAGGCTATTCTAGATTGAAATGTTATGTAAGTGTAAAATACACACAGGATTTCAAAGACTTAATGTGAAAACAAAACAATATATAATATCATGTCAATAATTTAATATTGATTGCATACTCAGTTAAGTAAAATAGGGTATTGAAATTATTTTTACCTGTTTATTTTTAAAATATGGCTACTGGAAAATTAAAATTTGCATTTGTATCTGACATTTGTGTCTCGTAATATAATTCTGTTAGCCAGCGCTGGAACCACATGTCCCAAAGGTTGTCAGTTCTGTTAGGTTCTTTCTTTACATTTACTTTTCTTAAGTTCAGACATTTGCTGAGGTCACTTTCCTCAAGTAATTAAATCCCAACAGACCACAAGTCAGTCTTGAAACATCCGCCTGTGGCCTAGAAAACTACCTCATGAATGCCACAGCCTAGCCCTATTTAGTGTTTTTTGTTTATTTTCAACATTTTGTGTCTTTTCATACCAAAGTTAACTCCTTACCTCCCATCAACTGAATTCTCATGGTGAGAAATAATTTAAGGTGTATCATATCCATTCCATGCCTATGGAAGATATAACAGTAAGTTCAACTAGATAAAAAAAGTAACTTGACTGATTTATCCCATCTTGACACTACTTCATTTCAACATGGAAGTATGTAACTAATTTTCCTGTTGTCATTCCTCTACCCACAGCATTATGATTACTACCCTGCTACTTCCTGATAATTTTTAGACAAAGAAGTTTTTTAAATTAAAATAAAAAGAATATATTTATTCTTTGGTCCTAAAATCACATTTCAGGCATTTTATCTGAAAGAAATAAATGTACAAGGATAAAAAGATATGATTTTATACAAAAGATGTATATTGACATTATTTTCAGGTTTTATACATTGTAATATTCTCAGTTCTATCTATATGAAATAATACAGTACTGCTGAGTAACTTGCCATTATTTTATTTTTTTCACTTATCAAAATACTGTACATATCCACCACAGTCAATACATACTTTGACCAAAATCTGCACAGTATGCATGCAAAATTGGTTATTCAACTATGTAATTCATATATTCTATATATTCTATTTTTTTCTTGCTGTTTTTGATGGTTAATATTATGTGCCAACTTGGGTAGGCTACACTGCCTAGTTATTTGTTCAAACACTAGTTTAGATGTTTTTTGAAGGTATTTTTTAGATGCTATTTTTAAATTTGTAGAGTTTGATTAAAGCAGATTATCCTCTATAATGGGGGTGGGACTCATACAATCAGTTGAAAGCCTTAAGAGCAAAGATTGATGTTTCCCAAAGGAGAATGAATTTAGATTCAAGACTACAATATCAAATCTTATCTGAATTTTCAGCTGGCTGGATTGTACTACAAATTTCAGACTTGTCAGAGCCCAGTTGTGTAGGCCAGTTCTTCCAAGTAAAACACTTTCAGTCTCTGTTTCTGTCTATCTGTCTGTCTGTCTCTCTCTCTCTCTATATATATACATATATATATTTATATGCACACACACATATATGTATATGTCATATATTTGTATGTCATATTGGTTCTGTTTTTTTGAGAACTCTAATTAATATACTACTCATTTTAATCTCTATAATTTTAAATACATTTCTTAGTTGATGTAGGGCATAAATTTTGGACAATCTTACCCATAATTTCAATAAAGTATTATGACAAGGTTTTCATAATCATATTTAGAATTCAGAAATATCATTCTATCTGTAATATAGAAAATGTGCTAAATTTTATGGGAGGAACGCTAGAGACCAGTGAGTTTGGGAACTCTCAGGAGAGAGTGATGGTGTTCATCCCAGAAAGGCTATGTGGTGGTAATCAGAAAATGATATATCTAAATTTTCTTTTCCACATAGAAAACAGTTATTTACAGTGACATATTTCAGGGTATGATCTTATGAGTGGATGGTTAGAGTGGGGAGGATGAATTATCTGTAGTAATATTTTATATATCCATAATTAAGGTGAGATTTGAGTAGAGAGAAAGATGTGAGAAAAAATGGGGACAATGAACAGAAAATTGGTACACAACAGTAATAAGAGGAGTAAGAAGTAAGTAAGTCAAATTCCCATTTCATAAATGAAACTAGTATAAGGGCAATGTGAGAAATAGTAAGCAGCATACAATGTAGGAGACTGCCAGGGAAGCACTACCCTTAGGCAGGAGTTAGCTGTTGGTGATAAGAAGGGAGGAAGAAGCATTCATGAACCACTTGATGATAGAGTTGATTTTTCTATGAAACAGATGTTAAAAGGAGATTGTGGACTCTTTGTGGATGACTTAAATACCCTATATCATATGTCATCGTATCACATAGGTGTGTGTTTCAAAATAGATGTTGAATAAATATTAAGTAAAGGAATACATCTATGAACTTACACTGCCACAAGTTTATCCATTTTACTCTATGATTCCTTCTAGAATTTATTAAGTATCATCATTGTACCCATGACTTAAAGTAGCCTGACTTTGGAAATGCTCTAAAGGAAGCATCCAGTCTATACATTCGCAAAATTGGTCATTTATATTTAAACTGAAATTTCAATGTGACTTTCTAAGTGTATGACAGGCACAAAATGAAAATCAATGAAAGTTACCTGAATTATTTAGCAGGGTTGGAAGATTCCTCATACCTTGATAAAGTATGGGTATTGAAATGGCTTACTTTAATTAAGAGTCACTTATATGTTCAGTGACATATAAAAATGCCTCAGTTAAAACATGGAGTCAATCATTTCAAATTTCTTACTTTCAAATTCTTTATGCATGAGAATAGCAACTTTGATTTTATAAAATGTAAACCATAAAATGCAAAGTCAACAAATATATTTCTTACCTTCACTAAGAAGCATTTTAATATGGTGGGAATTTAAAGCACTTCTAGAGCACACTGTAGAACCTCATAACTTGAGTGCAAAAACACCTCAATGATTTTCATCTTTGTGATTTTCAGCAAATTGTAGCTTCTCCATGCCTGTGTTTTCTCATAGGTAGTATGGAGCTAATAATAAAACCTACCATCCTTTAGTGATTTAATACATGTAAAGTAATTCAGACAGATGCTGGAATATAATAATGTTTTCTAAGTATTAGTTATTTAATGTAGTCTTGAAAATAAATTATGTTTAAATTCATCTATATTATTAGAACATTTGTGTCTATTATTATATTGTTGTATATCGGGGACTATACATCTCAAATTTATTCAGTAAGGGAGTTTATTCCATAAATGTGATCAGATGTAGTTAATGGAGAACAAGAATTTGAAAGAACACATTCAGTTTTAATCACTTATAATGATTACCAAAATAAGTAGGCCTACATTAAAACCAGTGAGATTCACTTTTCTTGTGAAAATAATATTAAGAATGAGAGATGTGCAAATAAATGTGGGCTGGAGGAGAAATTACAAAAACATGGGGATGATATATAGTATTTCTTTTTCAGATCCTAAAAATATTTCTTTTAGCTGCACAGAATATTTAATATGAAACTTTCTAAAGAACTTAAGTTTGGAAAATAACAACGAAATGAAGACAACAAAGAATAACTTTTTAAAGAAATGTGTTTACTATTTATTTTATGTAAAACTTTAATTGTATTCTGCTTTGAAAATATTGTCTAAACAAGTACAAATCCCCTTCCACTGAATGTGATAAATTTTGGTACTGTTATTCAAGTATTTTTAATAAAAACTAGTAAATAATTCAAGGTATAAACACTGCCAACTTGCAATTATTGTTCTTTGCCTCAAATTTATTTGCCAAGATGCTGAAAGGTTTGAAACGCTTTAACTGTGCCAAATATTTATAAACTCAAGAAACAACAATATTAACGATTCTCTTTCTTTTAATTATGAAAAATAGAGCCAAATAATTGTCACCGGGATCAACATGTGAAGTTTGGATTTAGGAATTTTCAGTGGAAGAGTAATAATGGTCAAAATGTCATTATTTTAAAATTTTGAAGGTGAGTGAATAAAAATAATATAATGTCACATAATTTGCCAAAAGACATATGAAACTATGTGGAATGGGGGTACATTTTTAGCGTGTAAAGACCTTTTAAATATTTAGAAGCCCTTATTAGCTACCATAATCCCACCTTTCTCTCTCATGTGCTTCAAATTTTCTCTTTTGCAAATTAAGTAACTCTCTTTTTCCAACTATTCCTCACATATCCATGTTAGATCCTTACTCTGGCAGTCTGTGAATGAACTACATTTCTCTCTCTCCAAGATGTACTCTACAAAACTAACCACTTAACACAGGTACAATCTCACAAGCATGGGGAGAAATAGCCTCATTCCAATAAAAAGACGAATGCAAACATAATTTTATTTTTTTTAAGTCAGATTTTATTGTCATTCCCCGTGAGCATTACATCAAGTGAAAATGCTGTATGTTGTTATTGATAATGCACTTAAGACACATGCTTCATTTAGTTTTAGGGCCATGATTAAAAGAAGGCATTCATATTAATTTTATTAATTTCTTTCAATGTAAATATTTTCTGATAATTTTGCTCAATATATATTTCTATCCCTCGTGACTACTTCTCCTCTGAAAATCAACACTTCTTCATTTCAAGTACATTATAAATTAAAGTTTAAATGGGGAGTCAGTCATAATAAAACTTTATTTGAAAATGTTGTGATAGCTTGTGTAGAAAATCATATGAAATTCACAAAGAAAAGTTAGTGGAAGTAATAAATAACTTTAGTAAAGCTGCAGAATTCAAGATTAATATACAGGAATAACTATATTCTATATGTAGTATTTAACAAAACATGATTGAAAATAATCCATTTATAATAGTATAAAAAATATACAACATTGAGGAAAAATCTGATAAAAGATGTGAAATAGCTCTAGATTGAAAAATACAAGTAGTGCAGAGAAAAAATTAAAGATGACCTAAAGAATTGGAGACATATACCTTTTTTATGCATCAGGGATTAATATCATTAAGATGTCAAATATGCAGTCACTGAAATTAGATATTTAATTATGTGATACGTAATTTCTTTAATTTTAGACCCAGGGACCATGTTGCTTCTCTATTACTTATCAATAAGAAAATTTTTAATTTTGACAGAACTTAGTGACATTAAAAAGTGTGCAGCTATCAAAATTATTTTAAAGAACATAATTTGAAATTCTGGATTTTGATAATATTTTCACAATATCAAATGTTGTTCTATGCCTTCATGGTTCATTCACATTTGACTCTATTATTCCAGATGTTTCATTTTCCTACAGATGAATTAAGAATTTTTAGGTATTAATGGATTTGAAAAAACTTGAAAGGCTTAATCTTATTGTAACACAAACTAAGAAGAGAATATATTTTAACTGTGATAGAATATATCCAATTTCTTCTATTCTTTTCATTCCTTCTTCCTTCTTTCCTTCCTTTCTTTCATCCTTTCTTCCTCATATTGACATGTTTTGTGTGTGTTTGTGGTTTATTCTCAAGGTTAAAGACTTTTAAAACATATCTCCTTAACCAGTATTGAGGAATGAGCTATCTACTAATAGCCAGTGAATAGGGGCTATGTCCTGAAGACAGAACATTTCTTCCTCTGAAATGTTGCCAATAGAAATCATCATGTGAAAGATGGAATTTGCCATCTACAGAAGTTACCATTTGGAGATACAGTTAGAAATATTCCAATTTATGCTTATATCTTAGTCATTAAAAAATGACTGAGAATTTAAATTAACATAATATTTCCTGCAGATGCAGTCTGTTAGAAATAATGCTTTTTTAAAAAGTTAGATGTATTTTGTGGAGTCTAGAAATCATTGGGAGGTGATAAAAGAGACAAGTTTCCTCATGATTGTTTCAAGCACAGAATTAAGCCTGCGTGTAGGAAGATAATACATATATCATTGATACATGAAAATATTTCTTGGGTTGCATATTTTTTCTCATTAAGCAACATCCTGGTCTATAATTCGAACTCTGTCATAATTGATTTTCTTCCAGGAGACAGTGCAATTAATTAAATTTTTAAAATTATCATTCTGAATTAATAAATTAATGTTCTGTGAAATAAATAGATATTTTATATTTTAATTCAATGTGTCAGTCGCTTGTGCTTATTTAACAATGTGTTATTTGGTAAGATATGTAGATCACACTTGATTTGGTCTTAGGCTAATAAATGTAGTACCTATTTAAAAACATTTGCATAAGGCACCAAACTTTTCTCTAGATGTTATTATATCCATTTAGTTCTGACAGTATGAAACATAAATTGAAATCCAAAGAGTTCTCTCTCTTTGTGCCATATTCCTTCATGTTTTATCTTCTTGACTTACATTTTGAGCTTAATATCTTCCTCAGAAACTCATTTTGTGATTTTTTTTGTGTTAATCTTCTCTGATAATCCACATAGGGAAAAATATTCATGAAGTTTTACTTTCCTTCTCACACTAGATGACTATGTTCCAATGGCAGAGGCCATGTTTGCCTTTGGTAGAAAAGCAAAGGTGTACCAATTTCTGCAGGTCATGGAGCAGATGTTTCAACTTATTAGCTCTTGGTAAAAAAAAAAAAAGGTGAAATATTGGAGATTTGGGTATACATGTTTAATTCCTTTTACACAGAATTTTGTCCTGATTTCCCTGACACTTAGTTCAATATTTATATCCTTCTGTTTTCTATCATATTAGCTTTCTTCCTTCAGAGCAACTAAATGTTTTTGCTAATTGCAAAAAAAAATTACTGGCAATTACTAACACCAGCTCCTCAGTACACCTACTTGATTGCATCCCACACAGTAAACAAATGGAAAGCTGAAGAGATGTTTACATATAATAAAATTTTTTGAAATTTTTAGTCAGGAGTTTATTATGCATATATAAAATGTGATGTTATTCATTAGGATAAATACTCCCAAATGATCAAATTTACATTGACTTACATTCCTTCAAATTACAACATTAATTACTGAAAGAGAGTAATTTGCTTCTTGCACATTCAATTTTTATATTTCCTCCCATACAAAAATTGTCTAGAAACATAAATTTTAAAATGTTAGCTTCAAACAAAGCAAGTTGATTTAAATAAATTTGAGAACTGCCTGGTGATTACTTTTGGGTTTGTTCAGTGAGCATGAGTCCAGGGCACCTGTGCCAATGCTTCTTTCTAGAGCTCATATTCAGTGAATAGAAAATTGACAATGTTGGAAGTTACAGGTGATTTGTTGTAGCACAAATATTTGGGGCTTGGTTTGGTTCTGATTTTGTTTGTTAATTTTTGCTTTGATAGCATGTTTAGATTGAACTAAAATTTATATTATCATCTTGGTATGTGTGACTAATAAAATATGACTGGAGGAGCAAATGGTTTTGAAAGAAACCTTTTCAAGAAGTGTTATATCATCTTGGTTATATTTAAAATTCCACCATGTCCTTACTGGCAGTATTCTGCTTTTCCATCCACATTCATGATTAGTCTTTCATGTCTTCTTTTAGTCTTCACCACCTCAGACACAGAGACAAATGATAGATAGATAATGCTATAAAATTGATTTTCAAAGTCCTACAATCCTGCACATAGAATCTACTGTACCGAATATATGGATTTAGTTCCCTTGTTCAGAAAATCTCCCTAGAATGACAATAGTGAGAATTTTTAAGAGATGACTATTCAAAGAAAAGGAAATTATAAATGAAGAGCACAGCAACACAATATCAAAATCTAGGAAGCATAACTGACCTAGAAAGCACAAGAAAATGGAATTCTAAACTGATAGTGGAAAAAGTCAAGGTGCTACCTGATTTGCACAATGAAATTCCAAAAAGGCTTACGAGTTAGTGGCCTCAGATTTACCTGAAAGTAAGGTCAAATGTGGCCCAAATCAGAAAGATATGTGGATATCTATGAAAGAAGATTTCATAGTCTGATCTGCACCCTGAAGTCACTTCTCCCCTGTCTGAAGACTGGAAAGTTTTTCTCTGGAGATGAAGAAAAGCAGATGGCCTCTATATTGGAGGCTGCTGGGGATGGTTGAGAGAAAGGGTACCATGCTGCATGCAAGGCATTAACAGAAAATCGATCAAGACACATCCTATATGTGTGTAGTCTGTGCCTTGTAAAAATGTAGCTTGCAGAAGAGAAAAGGGACCACCGAAGTCCAGGGATTCCACATCCTTTTGCCCTTAGGGCTATGTTTGCACAGATATGCTGTTCTGTTCTAATGAACACAATGTGCAGTATAATGTTGTCATATTTCTGAAAACTACATACTGAAAATTGGGACATCAGATTTTTACCCCTCTCTTTTCCCCAAAACAAATACTGGGACCCAGATTTGTATGTACAGGCAGAAAAGTAAAAGGTTTTTCTGGAGGCAAACATTTTAAATTTTAAAACAAAACCCATAAGAAACTAACAAAACTATTGTTTCCTTACAACTATATACATTGATAATTTGATGGAAAATAAGAAATGAGTAACCAATTATTTAGATACAACCTCTCTACATTAATACTGTTCTTTCTTGGACTTTCTGTGGACTTCAAACAATCAGCTGTATACTATAGATTTTGGTTTATATACAGCTTTAGTACCATTTCATGTACTTTGTAGAATTTTCCTGCTCTTACAACAGTTATTCGTGGTGGCCCAAAAGGTAATAAGAAAAGTCTTACTTAAATAAAGTATAAATGATATTTATTTAAATAATATTTATCTTTTAAAAATTATCTAGATAGCTAGCATTTACATTGATACAGTCTTTATACTAAATTTCCCTTTTGGAACAACTCTATTTAAATCCTTACACTGACCTTGATCTAGAATTTTAAGATTTTCATGTAAGCTATAAATATTATTATCCAACCATAAATAGAATGTATGAATCCTATCTATACTAAATACTCAAATGTAGCCTATTCTAAGACAGCTTCAAGTGGGTCAATCTTTCTGATTCACTTACTACATTGTGAACTGTACCTACTTATAGAGGATACTTATTAAAGTGAGCTAAGAACTTCCAATCAAGTGATCTAAATTTTCTTTAGAGGGCCAGAAAGAGAGACATATGTTTCTTTTAATGTTTGAAACAGCTGGAACAGCTACCATAGCCTCACGTGTCTTTTTTTTTACCACATAGGCTATCAGTTCTCATGTGACATGGAAGCGAGTTACCTCATCATCTGGGTCAATCCTTATTAAATTTTTAATTTTCAGATATTCTTTTTGCATATATTTTTGTTTTTAAGATTAGTGTCAGAAATAAATGCCAAATTACTTATGGCATCATCAAAGCACAGTTAATTGATATCATTTTCATCTTTTTAGGTGGTAAGATCTTATTAACAATTTTGGCTAGCTTCATTTCTTCATACCATAGCCAAGGTGTTGACACATTCATTGAATAATTTATAGTAGTGCATGCTGAGTTTATCAGGCACAATCTCTGTTCTCCAGGAATCACCATTTGTTGAGGAAAACAGAATGAATACACAAATGAATAAGATCTGTGTCAGTTCTTTTTGTCGTGAATGTTATCAAGTAATTAATGAAATAAAAATGCTGTTGGAATGGTATATTTCCCTTTCTAAGAACACCTAATACCTGAAATATCAAATAAGGACATTTATCATAGTAAAAATTAAGAAAATGAATAGAGGTGGCAGAGACTATTAGCTGTCTATCAAAAATTTTTCATCCAACCCTTCATCATGGGCACAGAGTTAGGTTTCCTTCTTCAGTCTAGTTTGTACTCAGGTGTCATCATTTGACCAGCCAATACAAGGTGAGAATAAGTGTCCCAGTTTTGACCAAGGGCTTTTTAGTCAGCAGTATACTACATTCACACATCCTTTTTTTTTTTTTTGGCATTCTGTAGCCTACACATGGCAACCAGGTCTCAATCATGCCAATAGTATGTAACCTGTAGGAGAGCATGGAGTGACAAGATGAAATAGTTCTAAGTGCCTCAATCAACACATGGAGAAGAGTTGCAAACAGACTTAGAACATCTGTCCTGAAGCATTAGGTGAGAGAGAAATAAGCCACTAGATTCTCACCCAGTATCTCACACAATAGCAGTTTAGTGTACCCTCACTAATGCAACAAAAAACCAGTAAATTATATGATAGATATGTCACACAAAAATTTCATAGATTAGCATCTGGGACGTATGGATGAAGTTGCATTAGGTGACAGAATTGATGACTCACAAGCATGCATCAAGTACAGTTTCTCTAGCACAAAGCCTACACTTCTTTATGCAAACTTGATCATACACATACACTTTTATATATTTGCTAGGAAATATTTTATAGGAATACTATGGATACTAAAACATTGGTAGTTCCATTTAGCCTAGAGTAAACAAGAAAAGCCAGAAATTTGTATGGCAAGTGAAGTGAAAATATATAGTATTTTAATTGGAAGTAAACAAAAAATAACAATCCTGACAGTCCTCAGGGGGAAAAGAAATGTAATACATAGATACCATTAAAATGCATATTAGGAAATACAAATGCAATAAAAACTTCTTGAGGAGTTTTCGAATATAACTTTTTTTCATCAATTATTTGTCAATATGTTTTTTCATAGTTCTACTAAGAAGATTTTTCTGTTAATGCTGTTTGAGGGATTGGCTCCTTGAAACCACCTTAAAGTAAATTTACTGTAATTGTTCCCTTTCTCTCTCATGATATTCAATTTCATGTTTCATCTGCTTCCCCTATTTCCTGTTGTTACAGAATGAAATGTGTTCTGATATTCTATTAATAAAACAATGCATGCAAATAGACTTTACCAAATGGACAGTTTTGCAGGATATAATTCATACATTAAAGGAAAAAAAGCTAAAGATTTCAGTAATGGCTTTGCAACTGTAGTGAGTTTATATCACTTTAAAGAAACTTAGTTAAATAAATGAGTTTATTTTATACTCTAGATTGTACAATTTCCCATGTTATATATTGAAATAAAGTATTTTATAATTATTTTAGCTTGGAAATGACCTATCAGGTTATTTCTTCTAAAATGTTCAGGCTAATTATTAACACAATAATTCATTATATTATGTAATACATATTTGTATAAAACATATGGACATACTTTTATCAGGTACTTTCATAAGCATTTAGTACTTAATACTCAAATATTGTTACAGGAATGTGGCAGAGAGTTGAAATAACTTAGTCAAATTCACATTTATTAAAAGGCAGAATCAGAATTTAACCAATCAATTTGACCCTTAAGCCCATGATTTAAACATTACTCTATGAGGTCTCCCAAAGTCATACTGATTTAGTACAAGCCCATCATTTTCCATAAAAGGAAATTAAGGATCATGTAAGAAACATGACTTTTCTAAGAATAAAATAATGACAGTTTCTCTTCTTAGAGTGTTTTAGTAGGTCTTAATGTTCCATAACACAAATTTAAAAATTAAGAAACCCTTTATTTACACAAAATGTTTTAACAGTAGTAATTTTAACAAATAATATAACCAAAAAATTATTATCATATACATAGTGCAATAGAATGTAGGAGATGAGAATGAAATATAAATATGTCTAATATCACTATTTGTACTAAGGAGCATATAGCTCACCATAAAATATGCAGTTAGGTGGTGCAGTAGGTTAAAAGAATTTATAAAATGTAATCTAGGAATTTCCATTTCACACAGTGAGTCCACAGGAAATATTTCATTAAAAAGATTGTATTAAGCATCATAAATGATTTGTCACTACATCATGTATAGACTTGTGCATGCTTATCCATTACTGAATATCTTTATTTAGAAATTACCAGCTCAAAATTTGAACAGAATTAAGAAGAATATATATTATTACCACAAAAATTAAATTACTAGGTATCTATCTAGCATTTGTTGTTTTTGTCATCTCTTTTCAATGACTTCAAACTATACTACAAGGTTATAGTAAAAAAAACAGCATCGTATTCACACAAAACTAGAGACATAAACCAATGGAAGAGAACAGAGAACTCAGATATAAAACCATCTACCTACAACCAACTGATCTTTGGCAAAGCAGACAACAATGCATGCTGGGGAAAAAAAACTCTATTAAATTTTATAAATTATGATGAAACATCTTGTTTTCCAATGTTATCTTAGATCAGTATTGAAATCACTATAATTTTGAGGGTTGAAAATATGTCTCCTTTTAATGCTGAAACCACATACGTTCTTTCCATCTGTAGTCAGGTCATGTTTGTGTGTGTGTGTTTGTGTATGTGTGTGTGTGTGTGTCCTTGTTATCCCTACCTTGCAATAGCAGGATGGACCCTTACCCACAAATTGGTTATGTCAAGACTGATTATGCCACCCACGCACATCAATAACAAAAAAAACCCTCTATTTCTTATCCAATGGAGGTCTCTGGAAATAGCAGGAAAGGCTTCCAAAGCAGGTCCAAAGTGACCTGTGAGAGCAAGAAAGAAAACTGCCTTGGGTTTTAGTATGGTTAGAGAGATGGGCTGGTATCAAGGTTCCCACAACCAGGCAGAGGCCTTTGGTTTCAATTTCCTGCCTGCACCAACAAAAAGAGAACCTAGAGTTTCTTATCAGCTTGTCCAGATATGGAACAGAGAGGAAAAGAGAGAGGCGAGTCTTAAAATTTGTCAGCAAACATCAAAACCTGGAGTCAGACCCTCTTATTATTGTCCTCTAACATTTAGAGAACATGCCAGAAATGGACGTACTCTTAAATATATCTACACCTTACTACTCTTGAATGTAGTAAGGTATAGTACACTTACCATACTTTATTTACTACACAAGGTGTAGTAAGATGGCACTCAGAGTGGTGGGCTCTGGCTAGAAGGAGTATCCCTGGTAATAAGAAATAAACTAGGCATACAATCTATCTCCAGATACTTGGATAGGTGGGCTTCTCTCTGGCCAGGACTTCATCTACCAGAAAACTTCAGGGAGGCTCACCAGAGCCTGTTACACCTTTCCCGCTTACAACCACGTCTCTCTTTAACATACCACTTGTCTCTCTATTTTAACTATCTAAAAGTGAAATTTAGGCAGGGGTTTGGGGTGGAGGGTGG
This sequence comes from Cheirogaleus medius, assembly GCA_008086735.1. NCBI lineage: Eukaryota > Metazoa > Chordata > Mammalia > Primates > Cheirogaleidae > Cheirogaleus > Cheirogaleus medius. The sequence goes on along the minus strand of VBSM01003157.1, from coordinate 46,160,233 downwards.
AGGAAGAAACTATAAATTAAAATTGATTTTGCCCACACATTCTCCCTGAGACATAATCACGATTGATCCCAGCATGTTTTTAAAAGCTTATAAATCATATTAACCCTGTCATCGCAAAAGTCTAAGGTTCTGTGTTCCTTCATTATCAAATGGATTCTTATGCCTATGATTTTTGGCAATACATCAATGCAACACCATCTCTAATGCCTTTCTGACCCTTCAAAATCTTCCAGTGTACTCTCTCAAATTCACAGTCTGTCACTTGAAAAATTCATTTTATCTTTTATTCTTTATCTTTTTCAGGGTGAGTTTTACTCTTTTTCTTATTGAACATAGCTATTCTCAATGAATATTACTTCTCTTATAGCTTTATTGAAAATGCCTTTTACCACAGGAGGTACGATAAATGTTTTACTCATCCTTGTGTGGTGTTTCCAGGCGACTATATGAATTCCCTGAGACACACACACACACACACACACACACACGTTGAAATGCATGCAACCCAACTGTGCCATCTGCTATCCCTCCAAAGAAGGATGAAGCCTACTGTGTTAAGGATAGCAATTTTTATGTGGTGGAAATTGGCTTGGTTTTCTTTAAATTTCTATTGTCTTTTTCTATATCCTATACTCCATAAATATCCTAATAATTAACTTTTTAAAAACCAAATCAATGCATTTATATTCTTTCAAAAGTAGACAGTACAAACTAAAGCTAAATGATTAACTATATTGTCCTTGTATGTGCACTTGAGGCATACTTGGCTGCAATTATTCATACTGTGCGTTTTCCACAACCGACTGTTAATGGGCACAATGAAAATAAAGATTAATTGTTTTAAAGCTTACTGAATCTTCAGAGAATTCACAAGCTCTGTTGATTTATTCTTTGTGTTCTTTCATAAGTTCAAAATGTAAAAGACTTTAACATTTGGGAACTTACGTTTTTTCTTTATTGTCTATAGTATATGGCATGTTTCTATATCACAACCTAAATATAAAAGGTCACACATTTGTAAATGATTTTAAAATTTTAATGTGTTTTATATAAGGTTATTAATGTTCCAAGTGTATAACTGACATTAGGACTGTGATTGACATATATACAGGTTGAAATGTTGAACCTGAGGCTTTTAATCTCTCCTCGATTTGGAACATGGTGTAAACATGTTTCACACTCACTAGAAGAGACCCTGGCTCATGTACTGACATTGACTCAGATAAATACACAGCTCCCAACTGCTCTGCTTCAGAAGCTATCCAAGCAATTTTAAAATCAATTTGGTATTTGACAGGGAGCCATTGCAGTTCCCATAGGAAAGCAGTGACATGCTGAGGCCACTTAATGTGAATAAAAATTTGACAGCAGTATTTTGCTGAAGTTGGAGCTTTGGCGGCTTTATTTTTTTCTAAAAGGCCATTTAAATAGGAACATGATGATGGTCTAACCTAGAGGTTAAAGCAGCAAAATCTATTGTTTCAATCTCAGCTGGAAGGCAGTCAGTGGATGGTTTCTTTTTTTAAAGCAATGATACAATTAAATTATTGTCAGAGATCTGAAATTACAATACAAAGGCAAAGGTTGATTCCAAATTTGCTGTCAAGGGTTTGGCATTAGCACAATGACCACTGCCTTTAAATTTAGTGAAGACAGAAAGCTTCAGGAAATAACATACATCAAGCAGCAATTTTAATTTAGCCATGTTGGCATCATTGCCTGTATCATTTAATCTTGAATGATAATACTAAATCAATGCATTCCATTCTACATATTTTTACAATTTCTATAAATTTTATTTGAATTTAAATCACCAGCTCTATATTGCATAATATTATCAGTTGTGGCATTAATCCTACTGAATGGTAGAAATTAACCTTACCTACCCAAACCTTAGTAATTCTAGTCCCCTTTTTGAAGGGGACTTTGAAAAGTTCATGGGAAAATAGAGTTAAAAGTAAAACATATGAACTTTTTTTTTCAACATAAGCTCCATTAAGTTCAAGACACTTTTGTAAGCAATGACATCAACCATTTAGTACATCGCTAAAGAACTAAGGGTCCTGGGAATTTAACCATGTCAATGTAGTCTTTTTAACGTTATTTTTTGAAGAAAAATGGGTGCCCTTCAAAGATTATTAGGAAACAAAAATAAATGAGAAGGAGCCAAATTAGAACTGTAAGGTGGATGCCTCATGATTTCCCATGGAAACTATTGCAAAATCGTCCTTGTTTGATGAGAGGAATAAGCAGGAGCATTGTCGTGGGAGAAGGATTCTCAGGTGCAGCTTTCCCAGGAATTTTTCTGCTGAAGCTTTGGCTAACTTTCTCAAAACACTCTCACAATAAGCAAACAACCACCAATATTTTTCTACCTCAATTGTTTTACCTTAATATTTCATATGAGTATAATGATATACTATGTGATATTTTAAGCCAGCTTCTTTCACTTAGCATAATACTTTTGAGGATTATCCATGTTGTAATATGTATCAGTACTTCATTCATTTTTATGGTTGAGTAATATTCCCTTGTATGGATATGGCGCATTTTGTTTACCCATACATCTGCTGATGAACATTTGGGCTGTTTCCACTTTTGGCTATAGTCAATGGTGCTGCAATGAACATTTGCAATAAGTATTGCAGCAGCTGTTTTCAGTTTATGTGCTCATTGGTCATTTGTACATAGTTTTGGAGAAATGTCTACTAAAGTCCTTTGCATATTTTTTAATTGGGTTGTTTGTCTATGGTTGTTGAGTTGTAAATACTTCCTATGTATTCTGTATACTAGACCCTTATCATATATATGATTGGCAAATATTTTCTCCCATTTTGTAGGTTGTCTTTTCACTTTCTTGATAATGTCTTTTAATAAGAAAGGTCACTCAGAAATGAAAATAAAAAGTCCACTACAACACAGAGGGCCAAAGATAGGGCATGACAGGCTTCAAATAAATCCCCATTCCAACTCAGCAATCTCTGAATATATGTGCATAATTATAATAACATATTATTGTAGTGAGCAGTGCTGCAAATCCATTTTTACTCCATTTTAGAATCTTCTTTGGGAAGCCAAGAATTGAAGTCTACTGCTCAAGTAGATTTGTAAGAGAATGCTACACTGGTCTTGAGAATCGGTTAGTACCTCAAAGCTCATCACAAGCTTATGATAGTGATGATGCAGATGTAAATAGCATTGCCCTAGCATACCCTACAGATAGAATTTTAAAAGTGTTAAATACATATTGCTGAACCAGACTAGTAGAATATTTTTCCATACAATTCTGAAAATATTATTTTATTTAAATTTTAGTTCATAAAGTCTGTTTCAAAAGCATACATGCTAATCTCAGGTTTTCGTTATTGAACATAAACTCATACTGTTAGTGTACAGTAGAAAATAAATTAAACTAGAAAATATAGTCTTATAAAATGACTGAGAAAGAAGAAAGTAATTAAGGATGCAGTGTCAACCTTTACTCTTAATTTCCTCTCAAAATATCTAGAATTATCATTAAATCAAAATTTGTTGAATTATTCATGTTATTCTCACACTACTTATTTACTATTCCAATAATTTACTTATTATAATATATTATATTGGAGATCTTACTACTTCTACAATAGGTCCTAGTAGATGTATTTTTCTTCATTTTTAGCATATTTCTGTTTAACTATGCTAACGACAATTCCAAGTATAAATGTTTTCCTTTATCATACAGAATAAATCAATAATTTCAGTTTTTATTATATATGTATAAGCTACAGATTTATTATAGGGGGATTACATTAACTTCATGATATTTGGCTTTAATATTTTGTGTGAAAGCCTTTTACTCTGCATATTCATAATTGCATATCTCAAAAAATTACTAGAGAGAAAATGTTACTATATCTAGTTTTATTCTGACTATGTATGCCTTACTCCAACTTTTTATTTAGAACCATAACCCATCAGGATCTGTTCCCAATAATGATTACTGGAAAGACAATATAATCAGGATTATTTATTTGAGGACCAAAAATATACCAGACATATTTTGTAGTTCTAGAAAAGACTAACTTGACTACTTCATAACATACAAATTGTGGCTATTTGTTTTTCATTTACTCATTTCACAGACAATTTTTACCTACTTAAAATAATTACTGTATAATTATTTATGTATATTAATAATCAATTCATCTAACCATATAGTATTACAAGATAATCAATTGAAACAAAATGCAAATCCAATAGTAATCTAATTAATCTTCTGTGCACCAGGGAAAATAAATACCACAAATCTCAAGTGCACTATTGTAAAAGAGAGGTAGAATGGGGTATCAATTGTCCTTGTATTTAATGACAAATGTATTCTCTTGTGATCAACTTGTAATTTGAGTATTTCAGGATGGAGGTTTTTTATAGAGATCATTTTTCATTCATTTTGTTATAACATTTGTTTATTTCTCCCCATGGATGAAATCACTATGTAACTGTTTCATCAGGTGAAAAAAGATTGATATCAACTGGATTATGTAAATTGAGCCATTTAAATAATAGTCCTGACAATATTCAGTTTGTTCCATGATTATAATTCTTAAAATGCCTCAGATGTGAAAAGGGAGCTTTAAATTTGAGAAACAAACTTAAACTCTAAGGGACTCCAGATACAGCAGATACCCTCAGATTGATTAGAACTGGGGTCCCCTACAGCCCTGTTAGGGACCCAGCCGCAAAGCTCCTCTTCTGCCAGACACCCTCCATGAAACTGAGGGAAGGAGGGCACAGCAGGAGGTAAGTTTCCCAGAAGCTTCATTTATATGTACATATTTACAGCTGCTCCCCATCAATTGAATCACTGCCCGAACTCTGCCTCCCCATCCCCTGGCCTCTTGTCGCCCCCTGCACACACTCCCCCTTCAGTGGAAAAATTGTCTTCCATGAAACCGGTCGCTGGTGCCAAAAAGGTTGGGGAGCTCTGGATTAGAAGGCCTAATTCTGGAGAGGAATTTACTGTGGAAGATCTTCCTTTGTCATGCTTTTTTTTCCTCTCTCACCTGTCTTGGCCTTATCAGATGATTTTTCTCATCTTTCCTCATTTCTAGTCAGAACTAACACTCCAGGTTGAAAGCAAATGAAGCAAGTATAAGCAAGCTTCTGGCCCCTGAGATTCTCTTTTTCTTAATTCCCTGCACAATATATTCCCCTTAACTTCAGGGTGAAAGGGGGATCAGAAGGGATTCTCAGAAGAGTACTCAAAAGAAAAGAAAAATTAATGTTTCCAGAAGGATGATGATGCCTAATTGCTAAAAGACAAACAAGATTCTGTCAGAATTCAAGACCAGGTAGGATCCACCTGGAGGTGCAGCTGTCAGCTATCTAATCTCAAAAGGTTAATGTTATAGCTGATGCCTACAAGGGAGTTTGCAACGTAAAGAAATAGAAAAAAGACATAAGAAAATAGCTTTCATAGGAAAGAGGAAAGAAACAGATAAAGAAGAACCAAAGAAGCAGGAAGAGAACCTAAGAATTTATCATGAAGATATTAAATGTTCTCAGAGAGTTATAAATTCCAAAGATGACATTGGAAACTTTAACAAGGGTAATGAAATCTTTAAAAAGAACTAACTGTAGATGATATAAGATGATGGACTAAGTGCCAAACAAGAGAGTGAAATATAAAATATAATGACATCTGTGACAATGAGAAAATTCAAAAGACTCTGAGAGAGAAAAATCAATATACAAAGAAAACAGATGAACAACAGACATTCTACTGGATACAAGGAGATAGTGAAGTCTATTTTCAAAGTATTAGAGAAAACATTTAATCCTATAATTTTATAGCAATTATAATATTTAAAGAAATAAACATGTAAACATTTACTCATACAAACATTTAGAAGGTTTATAACAAGAAGATTATCTGAAAACACTCTTGGATGAAGCAGTCCAATAAAAACAATTAGAACTCTCAGGAATGCAATGATGAATATGGAGTTAACAGATGATTTAAAAATCTTAGTAAATTTAGTTGTTCCATAAAAAAACAACAAAGGTCAAATAAAGAAATGATAACAACATTAGACAAAAGGAGTAGGGGAGCTGAGGAAGAAGAGAGAAATCAAAGTATGCCACAGTACTTCCTTATTTTGGGATAGCTGAGCATCTTCAGGGGAATATAGATGCAATAGCAGAACACTGAAATGATGACTATGAATTACACATCCAAGATCAACTTCAGCTACCAGGATGGTGGAGGGAGAGGGAGATATAAAATGAAAAATGGAAGAGGGATATGATGAGTGTCATTTGAGCCCAAGACCAACTGCAGCAATGAGGGTTGTGATTTTCTCAATAATCTCCATCTTCTGAGTTTCTCCTCAGAAAAAGATGCCCCCTGGAATCTTGGAGGAGCTGCTCTTTGAATGTATGTGGAGAAGTAGATACACGTATTTCAAGGAAAATATTGCAGCAGCAAGGATATCTATGGAACAAAGAATTTGCCAATGAGCTGTGATGAGTGCAGTTAATTGACAGCCTCCAGCTGGAGAGATTTTGTATTTTTGTTTTGTTGTATTTTTAAGAATTGTATTAATTTATTTACTGAGTTCTTCCAAGAGTTATTTTCCTATCACAGAGTGAACTCTTTCTTGGTGATAGAAAAGTAAAAGTGATATGCTCTCTTATGGTCTTATATGTTATATTTCTCTGCTTTTACACAAACTGCCCAATGTTTCATCACTATAGTTTTTTCTTATACTTGAAAAAATTGTATACATTTATTGTATACAAATTGATTTGAAATATATATATATTGTAGAATGGCTAAATTGTGGGCTAAAAAACGTGTCACCTCACCTACCATTTTGGTCTTGAGAACACTTAAAGTCCACTCTCAATAATTTTCAAGAATACAGTACATTAACTGTAGTCACCATGTTGTACAATAGATCTGCAAAACTTATTCCTCCTATAAATGGAATGTTGTATTCTTGGTTGAACATCTCCTCAAATGTTGCCCCATTCCCAGGCCCTAGTAACCACCATTCTACTCTCGACTTTTATGAGTTCAAGTTTTTTGGATTCTACATATAAGTGGGATTATGCATTATTTGTCTTTCTGTGTATGGCTTATTTCACCTAATATCCTCCATGTTTATCCATGATGTTGCAAATGACAGGATTTCATGATGTTTTTATAATCGAATAGTATTCTATTGTGTATATATATATATACCACATTTTCTTTATCCACTCATTTGTCAATGGGCACTTAGGTTAAATTCTTATCTTGGCTATTGTTAATAATACTGCAAAGAACATGAGAGTGCAGCTATCTGTTTAACATACGGATCTACGGATCTCATTTCCTTTGGATATATACCCAGTAGTAGGATTGTTGGATCATATGGCTGTTCCATTTGTAAATATTTGAAGAACCTCCATATTATTTTCCATATGGGATGTACTAATTTTCAGTCCCACCAACAGTATATCAGCATTCCTTTCTCTCTGTATTTATGCCAACATCTATTATTTTTGGACTTTTTAATAAAAGCCACTCTAATTTGTGTAGGGTGATATCTCATTGTGGTTTTAATTTGCATTTTTCTGATATTAGTGATTTTGAGCATTTATTCATATGCCTGTTGGCTATTTCTATGTCTTCTTTTGAGAAATGTCTATTCAGGTCCATTGATCATTTTGTAATGAGATTATTTGTTTTCTTCCTGCTGAGTTGTTTGTGTCCCCTACATATTTTGGATAATAATCCTTTATGAGCTGTATGGTTTGCAAATATTGTCTCCCATTCTTTAGGTTGTATTTCCACTCTGTTAGTTGTTTTCTTGGTTGTGCAGAGGTTTCTAGTTTGATATAATCCCATTTGTCTGTTTTTTGCTTTGTTTCCTGTGCTTTTGGGGACATATCCAAAAATCATTGTTCAGATCAATGTGATGAAGCATTTGACCTGTTTTCTTATAGTATTTTTATCCTTTTACGACTGATGTTGAAGTCTTTAATCCATTTTGAGTTGATTTTTATATATGGTATAAGATTAGGGCATACTTTCTTCTGCATATGGATATCCAATTGTCTCAAGACAATTTTTTGAAGCCTATACTTTACTCATTGTGTGTTCCTGGCACCTTTGTCAAAATCAATTGATGAAATGTGTGGAGTTTCTTCTGAGCTGTCTATTCTGTTCTATTGGTTTATATGTCTGATTTTATGCCCAACATAAAAATACTTTGATAGCTTAAGTATATTTTGAATTTAGGTTGTGTTATATCTCCAGATTTGTTTTTTTCTCAGGATTTCTTTTGTTATTTGAGGTCTTTTGTGGCTTCATACAAATTTCCTAATTTGTTCTATTTCTGTGAAAAATTTCATTAAAATTTTAATTGAGATTGCATTGAATCTGTAGATTTCTTTGGGTAGTATGGACATTTTACCAATATTAATTCTTTCAATCCATTAACTTGAGACATCTTTTCACTTATTTACATCTTCTTCATCTGTTGAATCAATGTTTTCTAGCTTTGAGCATAGAGGTTTTGTACCTCTTTGGTTAAATTTATTCTTATATTACTTTTTGTAGCTATTGAAAATGGGATTAATTGTTGATTTCACTTTTTGCATACAGCATTGTTACTCCATGACCGTGCAATAATGAATTGTGCTGCCATAAACATA
>VBSM01003157.1:46055541-46151448 GCA_008086735.1 Cheirogaleus medius | reverse complement strand
TGAGGTCCGGAAGACTGATGCCTCCCAGATTGTTCTTTTTACTTAAGATTGCTTACATGTTTTGACATGTAAAGAAACAAATGACTGATTATAACAAATGTTCCTTTGATTAATTATAATGCATATTCCTCTTCAAGTTTTGTGATTATTTCTTCTAGTGTCAAATTTCTTGAAGAGTCTTCATGCTGTCTGCAGTGGAATGTATCTACTATTCAAAGATTCTTGGATAAAGAGGATTTTTTTTAATTCTCTTATTCTTGATTCTAAATCATGATTCTTTTTTGCTCATGGGAGTCTAAGTTACTGTTGCCCTGTTTGTTATTTCTCTTAGTTCTATCTCAGATATACCGCTAGATTTTATATAATATGTGAAGTTGGGCAAGATATTTTATTTTGTGATATTTTTCACAGTTTAGGGTCGTTTACCTGTTTAAGGAGGGCTATAAATGCCAATTCCAAGTATGTAGATTTGTTATGGAAAATTAAATTATTGTTCTTAATTTACTCCTTCCTAGCATGTTACCTTACAGGATAATAACTTGGACACAATATATTTCCCTATCCATTGAAGTTTTGCTCAGCAGTGGGATTTGTTTGGTCAGTGGAATTGGTAAAGAAATTACAATCTCATAGTTCTGAACCAAGATCTCAGAGGCTGTTTGTATTCCTGCCTATCTTTCTGCACTGTGTGAACCACAGTGAAAAGAATGTCACATCAACTAGCTGTTGATCCAAAGGGAATATGGACACATGTGTGCAGCAGATCTAAACATGACACAAAGCCTAAAGTCAAGGACAGTTGACCCAAAACCTGAAACAGAGCTCCTCTACCAAACCAACAGACAAGTGAAAGAGTAAATTAAACACTCTGGAGATGTTTTGTTATATAGCATAATTTTAGCATAAACTGATGAATAGAGTTAGGTAATCAAAATCATGTATCATATTTGTTCTTCATGTTAAAGAGAAATTTAGGTGGAAAGCCTTTCTGCATACAATTTTATACTTATTTGATTATAAACAGCTAAATAGCTACCAAGAAGACATATCAGGAGGAATTATTGTCAGTCTCAATGCCATAAATTTGGAAGATAAAATTTAAAAGAATCTTGCTCACAGTCACAATAATTTTGTCAATAAGATTGGGCCACTTTCCCATGAATCTACCTCTAGAGATAGCAATTTTATGTACACAATACTTATGCACCAACTAAGACTAACTCTCTACCTGCCAATGGTGATATTCTGCTATTTCAAAGGGGCTAGGTTTGTTGAAAAACTAGAACATCCATTAACATAAGCTCATTCCCAAAGAGATGAAAGAGTTAGGATAGGGATGATAGGTTGTATTTTTTTCAAGAAAGTTTTTTTGTGGACAAAGTTCTAGCAATTTATTTGTGTTTTTAGAGTGGAAATGACTTGAGTCAAACCAGTAACCATTTATGAAAGACTTAGAATTCAATTTGAATTATATGCTTGGTTATTTTCCTAATTTTTGTGAGTTCTAATCAGTTTTAATCAGTTCCCCTGTAAAGTTAAACTCATTAATATAGAGCAGTGTATACTTTTCTCAATTAGTGGATATTTTCATAAGGGTGCATGGATTGATTTAGCAAAGTTCAGCCTAGTAAGATTTTAGTGAACTCATTAAGAATTTTGGAAACTGCAAGGCAGAATGAGACTGCTTATGACATGTCAGGCAGGCTCACATTCAGGGTACTAATTAGCTTTGCGATGTAATATATGTGAATGTTACTTCTTGGCAACCTCAGTCTGGCAAGCCATGGTCATTGCACTATAACACTGTATTTGGTGACAGTCAAGGTGAACCACTTGACTAAAGGCATCTGCATCTAGGAAGATATAGCACTGGGAGAAATATAAACAGTAAGAAGTCATTAAACAAAATATGTTCATAATGGCAACAGATATAACATAGGGAAAGGATACAGCAATTTCCCATTTCATCAAAAAAGAATGAGTCTCTTACCATGTTTCCCCCAAAATAAGACAGGATCTTATATTTATTTTTCCTCAATAAGACACCCTAGGGCTTATTTTCAGAGGATGTGTTATTTTTTTTAAGTACGGTACAACAATCTACATTTATTCAAATATAGTTAAGTCGTCTTATTCTGGAACATCATCATAACTCTCCAAACCCTGAATTCCATCCTGAATTTCTTGCGACTCTATTTCCTTTAGAACCATTGGCCCCAATCTCTCATGTTGAGCAATAGAGCTCTCATGGGGCAGATGAGAAGGGCTGCTTTACCGCTCTGCAATGAAATGCATGGGTTGTACAGATAGGCTACGTAGCCACACCCATCACTAGGTCTTATTTTCGGGGTAGGGCTTATATTGAGCAAATGCTTAGAAATCCTGCTAGGGCTTATTTTATGGGTAGGTCTTATTTTTGGAGAAAAACGGTAATATGGAGCTAATAATCTGAAAGAAAAATAGTCAAGTAGAAAGTCACTATTTATTAGAAGAGCCAGTTATTAATAATTGTTTTTTAACTCCATACCCACTACCTCAGATATATTTAAACTTTACTCACTTGGAAAGGAGTAGCTGATAGTCAATGATAGTAAGGGGTCTGGAAATGTTTCTCTTATATATGAATAAGATTTTTATTATGCATAAGTTACAATAACTTACAACATAGGTAGTAAAAACTAATGTTATAACTTTGAATATTACCTATTATAGAAAGAGAATAGATGAGAATAATCTGCTGGATCTTTCTCATGGTGATTTTGTGTGGCTCAAATAAGCATTTTCTGTTAGGATTTTCCCCTCATGCTCAATAGCACAAAGGAGGTTGCCTCAGGTTACTAAATGTCACATTCTTTATCTAACAAATATTATAATTTTATAATTTAATTTCTTACTGATACTGCGTCTGTACTCTGTGATGATAGATAGTAAGCATGATTAAATCTAGAAGAAATTTGGGATTTCTTTACAAACATTACTTTGAAGTGAGTCTCTACATTGCCTCATATGGAGAAGATATTCCCTCCCTACAATGAGTAGGAACAATTTTAGGTAGGGACCTGAAAGCAAATATTATTATTGTCAACATAGATTTATTAGTTCAATGTATATTTGGTGATCTGTGTTTCACACTGAAGCAAGAGGCTCTGAGTTCTAGAAATACAAGTGAAGATAACTGTAAGATAAAATTTGATTTCTAGACTGTGCTAGCAGTATTATAAACTGACAAAGTCTTATATATACTTTTTTTTTTTTCAAAAAGTGCTTTGGAAGGTGGTTGACAAAATCAATTAAAGCACTGTGTTTCTACTGTCTTCACTGCCTACAATAATACTAGACACAAAGAAGAATAAAATCCCATGAACCATTTACGATTTCATTGACTTCCACAATTTTGATAGAGCCTCCTTTGATCTTGATGGTCCTACATTCCTTTTTTCTTTTAATTTAAGAATGTTAAATTGAAGACCACTAGTTTTGACACTGAACCTTCCCCATTTTTTGACTGGCAGCTTACAGAGTAATCAATCATTTGTCTCAGTCTGTGCTGTCTATAGCTCAGCTCTGCTCAGTAAAGCAATTTAAAATTGCTTTTGCATTTGGGGGTAGAGGCCATAGACAAATATGGCCCTTAAAACCTGAGCACATTTTCAGTGGCTTCAATCCCAAATGGCATTCAAATATGTTAGTTATTCTTCCAATTTAACCTCTCTTTTACTTTTGCTCAGTTTATAAATTTTTATTTTTGTCCAGTCTGACCTTCTGGAGCAGAATGCAAATAATGCCTATATCAATTTCTCTGAGGTTGCCTTTACAAATTCTTATTTTTCAGATCATTTTTTTGTTTATGCAGTCAGCTTGCACATATAGTATAGTTTATCTTCTGGGAAGACAACTCTGAATATGTGGTTGAAATCCTGCCAATCAAGTTTGTAACAATAATAAGCATGGATATCAAGGAAAGAATCGTAGTGACTGATTCTGGTGTAGAGGAATCCAAACTGTGACTTTGAACGGTTTTCACTTAAGTAGTTTCTGCCTGTTTGTGAAACTGTTGACTAAAACACCCACCACACTTCCACATTCTGCTATGTATTCATGATTACACTGAAACTAGAATTTGGGCTCCCGTTTCTCAAAGAGCCTATGTGTAAAGGATGAATCTGAAGCAAAGTCTCATTACCCACTATGCTGAACAGTGGAATTGGAGGGCTTTGCACATAGGATTGAGAACTGGTTCAGTTTACAATCTCTCTGAAAGGTCTAGGCTTCTAGTCTTAGTTTAAGATGAATATATTAATCAGTTTAATTTTTCTTTCTACAATGTTACACAGATCAAATCACATTATATCCCATAAATAGAGACAATTATTATTTTTCAAATACAAAATAAATCTATAAAATTTTTTTTAAAATGATGAAATGTAGAGGAGAGATTATAACTACTAGGTGGCTAACAAGTGCTCCAACTTATTATTTTTTATGAATCTGTAACATCTATAAATTGTGATTCTGTGTTTCTTTAACACATAATTTTGTTCTTTATCTCCTAGCTGAACGTGATCCAGCCAGAATTTTAGATCATAATTTTCACCCACTTGGAGGTGAGTACCTTGACTTAAATCAAGTGCTAGTCAGTACAAACAAGTTTTATTTTGTTATTATTATCCCAATATTCAATTTTTTTAGCACTTAGGTGTATATTTTCTATAATTACATAAAAATTTCTACACTTAATGTCTAGTGGATATGAGAGTGAGGACAATTTCCAGTCACCATCTGATGCTAACATCAATTGACAAAAGACATGTTTATAACTGGAGTAGCAACCTGGAGTTTTAATTGACTTATAGGAAACAGAGTATAATATATTTAGAAGAAAACCTGTACATACCTGTGAATTTCTTAATCTTAAGACATCCTATAAACATGTATACATGAAAGAATAGATGATCAATACATGACACATTTTTAAACTATTTTTGTTTTATTGCTATTATAACTCTAATTGTAAGTATTTATGAAAATAATATTGTTTCACACTTTATTGTCATTAGTTATAAACCAGGAATTATATTGAGAGATTTACCTATAGGGACCTTATTTTTCCAGAACAACATGAGATTGATGCAATCAAATATCAAATATATTATGAATTGTACTTTATGCAATTGGAATCTATTAATTAATTCATGTACAATTTGATCTAAGATTTTCAACCCCTAAAAATGTAACACTGTGGAAATCAATGACACCGATTTTTTAAAATTATTCTTTGTAGAGCCAGCCACTTGATCCTGTACAACTGGAGATATTTATTTTATTTTGTTATTGATGACAATGTAACATTTTATTACATGTTCAATTTATTAAGCTTTTAATTAGAAAGTCTAAACTAATAGAAAATAATTTATAATCGACATTTAACCACACAAAAGGAAATGTGTATTATGGCTTTCTTTGGCAAATTTATTTTTCATGACATCATTAATTGAGATTTTCTTTCTCTTATAATAGTTATTATTTATGCACTAAAGAAAATGATAAAATATTTAAAATCTATTAACATAGCATACTACTGTGTTGCCATCAGATAAATTAATAAATGTTAATATTTATCATATTTATTTCAGCTAAATAAATATATTTTTTCTATATATCATTTGTGGTATAGCCATAGCAATCTCTAAAACCATTTTCTTTCATTATCACTAACCTAGAAATAATGTGTATCTTTTATTATGTGTAATTATTTTTAATATTAGATTCTGACATTGATAGTTTTTGAAATATTATTACAATTTCCTTTGGGACCTTACATTAACTCATTAATTAATAATACTTCCTTAATTAATATTACATATACAGATTTTTATCCCTCCTATGCTGCATTGGAATGGTTTTATAATTAAATAGAACCTTAAATCCTACATTTGTGAGAATTATTTCAACAATTTTTACAAAAGTTTCCTTTCCACTACACATGTTCAAAGTGTCTTCTTGAATAAGTACATTGTTCTATGTCAACTTTAATAGGTTTTTCTCTTTGCCCCTTGGTGAATGTTTGGATGAAACAACTCTTCCTTCCAGCTGTTAATCCCACTCTGATGAAAACTCAAACCAAATTGACAAGCTAATAGAAACAGAGATAGATGATGAAACTCTAGCGATTTCTTCCTCTAGAAAAAGTGACTGATAAAAAAATATATAGGCTTCCTTTGGAGTTAAAGGAGAAATGATTCGATGCTTTATTTCCCAGGGGTCAGTATGTTATGTGCTAGTTTTTTCCCCTTTGAGGAACTATATCCTATTTATGAATAATACCTTTTGAAACCCCAGCACTCATTTGATAGAAAAAATAAAGGCAGCACATTTACAGAAAGGTTACAAGTGTGTCACAGAATTCTGTTGGCCTATATTCCATCCCTTTAAAATCAGCTCTAGTTGAATGAACATCACTCATCCAAGTAAGAACCTTATCCCACACTACAACATGTGCTTAAGAGCTTATTCCCAAGCATAACTCCCAATTCCCAGCTATATTCTGAGCAGTAGAAAAGGCAAAGTCTAGTCACATTTTTCCCACACTTGTGAAATACTGAACATTGATGAGCACACTCCTTTCTCTCCAGAGAAATATGATATTCTATTGCCTACTCAACTGCTTGTTTATCTCTATTAAGCTCAGAAAAAAACAATGATTTCCCTGAAATTATTAACACCAGAATATTTAGAGACTACAGTGACATCTTTTATCAAATGTTTCTTATTTATAAATGATATAATGTAACATTTCTTTCAAAGATCATTTAGCAATTGGCATGACATAAGGAATTATTTTAAAAAATCAGTATACTTTTCTTCTAACATAAGATAACTTTAATGTGCTTATTTTGGCTTACATGTTTTTATCAGCATACACTAAGGGCTATTTTTTTCAGTATAACAAAGTTCTCTATTTCTTGAGAAATAAAGGATTGTGGCATAAATATATCATCAGCTCAAGAGAGGGTTAAAATATAGTTAATTACATTTAAATTAATAAATATGGCACAATACCTAATTTAGGCTCAGAAGCAAACAACAGCAAATAGATTTAAGGAAAGCAATTGTCTTATCAGATTTTTGATGTCTAATTAAACTGACCAAACCTCAGCTCTTATAGGAAGAACCAAGGTAAGAAAATGCATGTGTGCATAATTAGGATGTAAAGTTCATTCAATAGCAGGAAACGTAGACCTTGCAGAATAAGGGTGGAGGTGGCAGTACTGAGACAGGTGGTGAGACTATAACAAGTCCACAACAATTCATTAAAATAGGAATTTTCACTGAGGTATACATTATGTTAGAAAAATCAATTCTGAACTGTCATTTTTCTATACTGTGCTTTCATGCCGCTTTGAGCATTTAAGACTCCTCACATTGCATCATGTTATTTGTGTCTTAATATCACATTAATATTTTATTATCTTCTACTGACAACCAAACATTTTCTGGAATAAATAAGAATTACTATACTAGCTAACTCACCTAACTCATCTATTACTCCTTCTATAATGATAAAATGTATTTTAGTTCTGTTCCCATTCCCATACATTTGCTGGGGATGATGCCACTGTTTTGTGTATTTTGAAAAAAACACATGCTAATTAAAAGGTGCCAGTTATAGGCAAAATGTAAATTTATCAATCACCTTTGTATAGCGAGTAAATTTAAAAAGCAATGAATGTTTTCTTCAGTAGTAATTATCAAGATTAAATTATTATTTATTTAAAACATTTATATGCTTATTCTTTTGTTTACCCATCAAGTATTATGGAATGCATACAATATTCTGGACACTTCAAAAATTTGGATATAGCAGAAAACAAGTTAGAGCACATGGAACTAACTGGAAGCAAATATATCAGTATCCTGTTAAGTATTTGAGAACTTATTAGCACAGAATATAGTCAGTACTATATTTTACTTTTTTACTCTTACGCAATTTTTTTGTGACTATATCACTTACTATTAATGAAATTTTGAAGCAGTCAGATTATACTTTGCTACGTGGATAGTTGCATACTATTTTTTCCATCTTTTTCCTTTTTCCCTTTTTCTAGATTTTTCATGATTATATTTAAGTTATCATCATCTAGGATTTATAATATAATTTTGTAATTAGTAAAAGTGTAGATTGCAATGAATATTATAATTCTTCATGTGTAATATATAAATATTACAATAGTATATTCTCTGTTTATTTCTTCCCATCTTTTGTGCTATTGCTGCTAAACATTTTACTTTTCAAACATTTCATACAACACATGGGTACTATTTTTGCTTTGAATACTCAGTTTTTATTTAGAGAGATTGAAAATGAGAAAATGTGTTTAATATTCACCTTTATTTTAACCATGTCTATTGATCTTCATTTCTCTCTGCAGATTCAGATTTCCATTTAGTATTCTTTTTACCTGACGTTCTTTTAACATTTTTGTAGTGCAGGTCTCTTGGTACTGAATTCTCTCTTTGGTTTGTCTGAAAAAGTATGTTTCTATTTTTTGGTGAAAAATAGTTCCACTATATGTAGAATTTTGTGTTGGCAGGGACTTTACTGTTTTTTCCACATTTTGGAAATGTTCATCTATTATATCTTATGACTTAAACTTTATATATTCCTTTTCATATAATATGCCTTTCATTTTCAAGCTTCCTTGAGATTTTCTCTTTTTAATAAGCACTTTGAATATTATGTGTGTGTGTGCCAAACATATGTGTATGTATGTTGATGTTTGTCTTCTTTAATTTGCTTGGCTTCCTGGATCCATAGTTTGACTTCATTCATTATTTTTGAAAATTTCTTAACCTTATATGCTCAGAGTTTTTTATACTACATTCTCTCTCCTGATTCTAGAATTCTATTCACAAGTATGTTAAATTGTTTGAAATTTTTCCAAAGTTCTTAAAGCCTCATTTTGTTTGCTGGTTTGCAAGGTTTCATTTTTTTCTTCCTTTTTCTCTTTGTGTTTTAGTTTGGGTAATTTCTATTTATTTATCTTAACTGATTCTTTCTTCAGCTATGTCAAGTCTATTGATCTGCCTGTTCCACTTTTCATTTCTGCTTCCATTCTTCTAGAATTTCTATTTGATTTTTTCTATAGTTTCTATTTCTCTACTGAAATTCTCCAGCTGTTCTTACATTCTTGACACGTTTACACTAGAGCCTTTAGTATAATACATTAATCATAATTATTTAAATTTTCTAATTGTTAACAAAATCTAGATTATATCTTAGTGTAGAATTTATATTTTCATTTTATCATTGGAAATGTGCATGCATATTCTGCTAGAATGTAAGTGTGAGGAATTGAACTAATTTAGTCAACAAGTGAGTTGGATTTGAGTTTTGTTGTTTCAGAGTATCATCAACTTCAAATTCTTTCACTGTTAATTTGTGTTTAGGGTGGGAGCTGGTTTGTTGAAGAATCTTTTTAAATGACTTTCCCTGCTTTAGACTTTCTCTGTGTGCCTGCACCTCAAAATGGGTTTTTATCTATGCATTTGTTTCTCTCCCAGCAGTAGACTATTGATGCTTGCTGCTCATCGCTTGCTAGCCTGATTATACGGAGGGCCGTTCTCTGTTACCCTCTGTCTTTGGAAGCCAATGTGTTTTGGGTCTTGGGACTGATATCAGTGATCCAACTCCTCCTTCAGTGAAAAGAGAACTCTAATTATCAGTGACCTTTCATAGTTTCTGTCCCTTGTCCAGGGGTAAAAGTCTTTCTCTCCTTTCCCCTCCAAGTGTCAACGGGTCTTCACATGTACCTCAGGGCAGCAGAGTTTGTCACCCACTCCCAATGACTTATGGCTTCTTTTCTAATCTACCTGTTCTACCTAATCTAAACTGTTTCTCATAGACTATTCTCTAGAGTCATCATGAAAAATATTATGGACAGTGCTGACACAAAAGAAATCAATCAGGGGAAATGGAGGAGAAGGGGAAGGGCAAAAAAATCCATCAAACAGGTATAAGGAACACTATTCGGGTGATGGGCACATTTATAGCCCTGACTCAAGCCATGTATCTAAAAAATCTGTACTCCCTTGATATTTTGAATTAAAAAAATGAATGATACTTTTCTGTTTCTGTTTTACTGAGCACATAGCTTTCAAAAAGCAGTGGTAGTCTTTGGTGAAGAAAATTCTAAAGAAAGTCTGTCACATCAACAGACCTGAGGTCCCTGATGTATATGTAACTTGTTATATGTAACTTGTGATACCCTGTTTCAAAATAAGGGAATACAGCCAATTGAAGTTAGTTAATTCTCTAAAGGGCCACTTTATATCATCAACAATAGTAGATAAGGGGAAGGGAGGAGGAGATACTCTCTTGCTGAATCGGTGGTGCAGGTATATGAAAAATGCTGTGTTGCTTATGCATCCATAGATAGCACATCATGATTGGTAACATCAAGTACATTTATTAATGAAAAATCATAACTCATCAGTATTTCTTTAAACTAAGCTAACTCTATTATTCTCCAGAATTAAAGCTCTTTCCAATTCTAGGCCTCCCAATATTTCCTTTGTTTCTTTATTCCAACAGATGCAGCTAAAGCTTCAGTACCCACTTTGGGTCTGTTGCTGTTGATCTTGCATATTTTTTGTGTAATTTCCACTCAATAATAAAATGTTTGCCTCTGTCAGTTTCCAAGATTGTCCAAATGCTGAGCTGGATTCACATCATTAGGTCATCAAACTGCTACACTAGAATAAATAGTACTACTTTTGTTTCAACTGCAACCTAATTTTACAATTTTATTCCAAACCAGCTTGTTCTACTTGTATCTTGATTGCTTTGTGATATGTTGTGTTCATGCTCCATTACACAAATGCCAATGCTATAATTCATCTATGAGGGACATGGAGATTGAGAGTAGCCCCCAAATTTGCTCCCCAGTAACATACTATTCAAATGTATCTCGCTAATTGCTATGGAGAGGTTTCCTGCTGATTCCTTTGATTGTTTTTATTCTAAGAGAGAATCATGAGAAAATTATTTTGCTCATGAATAGCACATAAAATCTTTCTTTTGTTACCAAATATAATCAATTATCAGTGGAGGAACATAAAGACAGGGAGATATATATACATACATATATATATATATATATTCTAAATAGATCCTAGACAAAGGAAATTTTTAAAAGTGAGAAATTTACTAGGATAAAAACATATGCATATGATGATAAATGAAGCTTTTAGAAATCTCCCATTTATTTCAGTTGATTTCCCTGAATATTGTTTATCTTAAAGTATAGTGCTAATGTTTCCAACATTTTTTCCTATGAATGACAAAGGCTTTGTCTTCTAAAGGGCATAAGATATACCTTGATGATAATGACCCTACATGTATGAATTTTGCTTGTATATCACTTGAACTATATTTTACAGCACATCATGTCATTTTTTCCTTCATGTTTTGCTATACTTAAATATCTCTTTCTACTTTCTGTTTTGTTGAGTAACTAATCATTACTCAGGCTTATGATTAATGTAAATAATCTCATAGTTCTTTATGCTTTCTCCTTCTACCTAAACCGACCATGTAACTTACTCTCTCATGTACCCATTATTTATTGTTAAAATGAAATCATAATTATTCAAGTAAGTAGTTTAAGTAGCTTTTGATACAATTCATTCATCTGGCAACAGATATTTAATATTTACTTATATAAAATACTATGTTTCCGAGTGTTGATGTAGGCAAAGAGGTGACTATATCAATAAACTTTCTTTAAAAATATGTGTAATAAGAAAAGCGAAAATTAAATAACTGAAAAGGAAAACTATAAAACGTCCCATATGATAGGAAAACAGAATACAAAATAAATTCAAAAACAATTTTTCACTTTAAAAGGCAAAAGATTTATATGATCTGAAGAGAAACCAGAGTGTGCAAAGCTCTCACTTTAGATGGGCTTTAATTGGAGCATGCCATGATAGATAAAACTGTGACAATTGAGATCAAAAAAGATTATTACATGTGAAAACTATAACATGAGCAATGATCCTGAGGCACAAAACTTCAAATGTATTTGCCTAAGTAACTATTATGTACATAATTCAGCATATAGAAGAAAGTATGTTTAAGAGAGGTTTATCAATTGTGCCAAATATTTCATTGATTAAGGAGGATAAGGACTAAGGTTGATTAATGGTGGACATTTCAAAATATCCTGTAGGCGATATTTTGTGGTTGACGTCAAAGACTTAAGTACCTTTATGTTCTCCAGTCAAGTGCAGTCTACCTTACTATATGCCCAGGATATTTGTTCAAACATCTATTATAAGTGGAAACAGCATGTAAGATTCACACGAAGTTATAGAGGGCAAAACATAGCCAAGCGTTCTTTGAAACAATTGTATTTTGGATTTTTGAACATGTTTCTCCCATATCTAAGACATGTTCTTTTATTTTTCAATCTGTAATTTTAGTGGAAGAGTGAAAATCTGTTCTCTACAGGGAAACAGTGTTAAATGGGTTTAAACCAAAGATGTTACTCCTCTTTTCCACACTTCCTTCTTTGAGGTGAATTTACTCTTACTCAAAAAAATCAAATAGTTTTAGCACTACAAGTGGTCCTCTGTGGTAAGTAGGCTACTGCTCTCTTTATTCTTTGTTGTGTTTGTTGTGTTGTTTCAGGACTGAGATTCAAAAGGAAATATTTCACATTACTAGGTTAAGTAAGAGCTTCTTCTCCCAAAACGTGTCTTTTAATTCACCCATTTACTCACTCACTTTACTCACTGATTCACTAATTTTTCCATTTAATTATTCACTCATTCAGGGAATTGTGCATCTACCACCCTTTGTTAGGAACTAAGCAATGAGAACACAACAACAGGCAGAAAAAGATAACCCTTGAGTTCACAAAAAGCAGGTTCTCATGTAGATCACATTAAACACAGAGTAGTTTTGAAGGCCAAGCAAGGTATTCCAATGCTGAAATTCATTATATGAGTTAATTACATTATTTACGTCCCCTTTTCTTATGTTTTTCATACTTGACTCCACTGTCATGTCATTGTATGACATACGAGATAGAAATCCACAAGGAATCACATCATGTTCTATCTTGATCCATTCACTGAATGTTTCTGCTTTCAACTTTTTCATCTTATCTATTTCTATCTTGGGTTTTCCAAAATTTAAATGTTAGAAATAAATATTTATGGACATATTGCTGTAATGTTTTTACTCTGAATGATTTAGGAGTTGATGATTTTTATAAGCACCCAGAAGACATACACTGTTTTTCATCCAGTAGAGAAAATAAATAGTAGTTTTATAATATATTCCTTAGTAGAATTCAATGACTAACAATAATAACTAATATTTATTGTTTTACATTATAAATTTGGTATCCATTTCCCATTTAATTTTCATATTTACTCTATCAGAGATTATCCTCATTTAAAATTGAGGGAACAGATTTTGAGGATAATTTATATTAAAGAAAACACATTTTAAAAGGTCACCAAAACTGCCTCTTGTTGATTATTTGTCATGTTACTTTTCTTCATTTTCATTAAAACTATGAGGCAACCATACATTGTTGAGAAGGGCAGAGATTCTAATTTGCCAAAACATGTCTTTCCTTTGATGTTTGCTTTATCTAAGGAGAATTGAACAGACTCAATACCACAAACTCAGCTTTTAAAGGGAAAATATTAACTGTCTATCTAGATATATCAAATTCCTGGACCTATCTAAGGGTTTGGAGCCTGGCAATAAGTTAGAAACTGAAAAACATAAGACTTCTTTTAGGCTAAAAGAATGCATTACATTGGTAATGCCATGTAGGAACTGGATGGCTTCGAATGCTTCTGTGCTCTGCAAGCCCAGAGGGAAAATAGAGTGATTTTCAATAATGCTGTAAAATAAAGGACTCAATTCTCCCCTGCATCTCAGGGAATGTGGGTTTCTTAAATACAAAGAAACGTATCTCTGCCATTTTCATTGCCCTGTTATATCACACAATTGAATCTTTCCAAAATTAGATTTTAAAAAACCCTCAGTGTTTCAAACCAAGCAGAACACCCTAGTCTTCTGTATTCTATGTATCCTTTTAAAATGTAGTACTGGTATTTCAAATTTCAAATGTTGGATTTTTCAAAAAATGGCATGGGAATAAATTTTAGGTAGTTAACATATTTAACTTTAAAAGTGAAACCATCAAATCATCTTTTAAAATATGCAGAAGATGGAGAATTTATATAAAATTTTAATTTACAAGAGATATAACAAAAAGGAAAAGGTAATGTCAATAATAATAATGGCATAGTTTTTTACATTTTCTGGCCATTATGTTAATTCCTTCCTGATTGTACATCATTTAGTTTTTACATAACTTATATATTGTAGGTAGTTATTATTATCCATATTTTACAGATGAGGAAGTCATGCTTATAGTAGTAGATAGAATTAGAATTAGACTCTATTGAATCTGTATCTGTCTCCAACACCTAGGAAGTTAAACACTACTCAATAACAGGTGTGTGTACTGTGTATGTGTATGTGTGTGCAACATGGCTTCACCAAATTTATATATATATAATATATATAATTTATATATATAATATATATAATTTATATATATAAATTTTGGATATATAAGATTATTGCATATATATATAATTTATATAATTATTTTTATTAATTATTTATAAATTTATAATAATTATTATTTATAAATGTAAAGTGAACATACCTCACCCAGGTGCATACATAGAAAATACTCTTGTATTTGTACAATAGGAGATATGTGTAAGACTGTCTATAGCAGCCTTGTTGATAATTAGGGAAGAAAATGGGAGGCGAGTTAAATATCCACTGAACAGAAGATAGTTAATCAAGTATCCTATATTCACACAAGGAAATATTATACTGTAGTAAAATTGAACATAATCCAGTTATAACATGAGTAACTCTTAGTAAGATAATGTTAGTAAAATTAACAAATCACAAGAAATACACTGAGTATAACTTTTTAAAATTTTGAAGTAAGTTTAAATGTAAATAAAATTAATACTTTGTTTAGGCAAATACACACAAACATACACATACAAATCTGTTAAATTTGTCACCTCAAGGATGAAGTCAGATGAACTGACTGCCTGGTTGAAAGGGTCAATAAAGCTTATTGGTAAGTTTAATTTATGGTGTTGTATGATGAGCCTTGCTTATTGTATTTGTAAAATAAATATATAATAAATAAACAATATAAAGTTAAATAAAAGTAGATGATAATTTGAGGACAAAACATGATACTGCTTAGTGAAATAAGAATTATGATTTGTCTTATACTATGTACTTACCCTACTCCTTATACAAAAGGGAAACAGAAGAGTTGCTGAAATCCAAATTTCCAAATTGCTTGGGGCTGACTTCATTCAAGATAAGATGTAATCATAGCCATCCTTCTGGATGCATAAGTAATGTCCTATGAGCCATGTCTACTCTGCACACACAGCTTTCCCCTTGTCTTATCCCTAGTTCCTTGAATATCAGGATACATAAAACACATATCTCACACTGTATTAGGTCATTTCACAAGAAACAGATTCTGAGATCGAGGTTTGTTTACAGGAAATTGATTTGTGAGTCCTCTTAGGAAAAACAACTCTAAGAGAACAAGCAAAGCAAGTTTTGGCAGAGGAAGTGGTTAAACTACCACACAGTTTGTGGCAAGAGCAACCTGCCAGGAGCTATGCCAGATGGCCTTTCTGAATTTTTCTAAATAGAACCAAGGGCCTTTGTATTCCTCCATAGACCAGTCATTGGATATTGACTTCCCAGGGTAGGGGCTGTAACCTTGGGTGAGTTGCCTCCTATTGGCAAAAGAGAATTTCTGGAGAAGGACTCCGCTAGGAGCGGTCAGCAATAGAAACTCACAGCAGCTGGGGATGAGTGCCTGGATCTCGAAAGGAGGCTCTGAGCTAGCTGCAGAGCAACTTCCACACCACAGCCCCACTGAGTTTCAACTGTGTGTAGAGACCATGTCTCATCTACATTCTAATTTGTTACAGTGCCTAATACTGAAACTGACAGGCTGACTCAGGGTGACTGACCAAAGAAGGGTTGGTTGATTTATTAGCCATTATGATTCTGTGCTCTTTAAGTTTTCAGATTTTAATAATAGAATACATCATTGTAACTGTATCACAACTCTTCATGTTCAATAAACTTATCTTTCTGATTTACCATGGTGCAAACTGAGTTCCTAAATGATTAAATTATTTGCCTGTTATAAAAATATTGATGGTGACAGAACTACAACAGTCCTATATTCAACTGTAGTGTTCTTTTATAAAATTAAATAAAATTAACTTAGATTAAAAATGTTAAGACAGGGACTCATGGAGAGCTTAAGAGAAATAAATGGCAAATTATTGTCCATAAATTGTATGACAGTTCAACATCAGGAACCAATTTCTTGCTACTCAGTTAAAAATATACCGTCCCAGAGAAGCTTTGTAAGATTATGTTCAAAGATAATATATGAAAATTCAAGCAGCCTACTACCCCTCCTTACAATATTAGGTCTGTCTGGGAGTTCTCTGGTTCCCTGTGTCAAGAATGTGTACTGGTACCCAGTTGAGGCAATGAGGGAGTGATCACAGATACAGAGCAATTCCATGCAAACAGCTTATTATGGGAAAAAGAAAGAAGCTGTACGAAGTGAAAGTGAAAAAGGAAGCTACACAAAATGACACAAAGTGAAAATAAAATATGTTCCAGAGGGAGGACTGGGTTAGGCTCTAGGAGAGGAAAAAGAATCAGAAGTCTGAGCACACCTGGTCTTTATTATGCTCACTAGTTTGTCCCACCTTTTCTCCTTGCGGGATTGGTTGCCATTTCCTGCCTTTGAGGTGATTACGGTTGGGGTTATATAACAGATTATATAACAGTTTACATAACAGGGTAGTTATGTAACAGTTTCCCTTTCTGTGCATGTGCATTCATCTTCCCCAGAAGCCTTCATGAAAACTCCACCCATGGTATGCTAATTAGATGGTAATGAGTCCCAGGGCTGTTAAAGGTCACTAGGAGGTCCTTACTGTGTATGTTCCCACCAGGGATCAGTTCCTAGCTACAATTCAGTTCTCCTCTCCACCCTTAGCCACTCCCTTGCCTGCCTTGCCACCCATTTGCCCTCCTCCAGGCCTAACAACACTACTGACCCTACTATCACAACATCCCTCTAGAAAGTTATTTTTACAAAAAGCATCCCATTCTGAAGACTGAACATCTGAAATAAAAAGTACAGAGTTTGACAAAGAAAAAAACTGCAATAAATGAAAATGTAGATATAGAGCAAGGAAGGCAAAAAGAAAGCCCAGAACAAATTATCCCCAAATAGCTACACCAACAGATAAGTGAAAGGGGGAAATCAGAATAAAATGTAAAATGTAAAACATATTTATTTTTTAATTAAAAACAAAAAAAGAATAAAAAATTTAAAGGATTAATGATAAAAATAACAGATGGAGATAAAAAGCAAGCTGGCATAACTGAGGAAAGAAATGTGGAATGAAAATAAAACCAATGCCGAAATGACTGCAAGTGCAATAATACTAGACACTAGGGTGGGGAACTTTAAAATGTAAGCAATTTTAATTGGAAAATAACTGAAGTAAATTATGTGAAGGAAACTAAAAATATTGGTTACAGGCAAAAGTAGAGTTGAATAAGACTATGGGTAGCTTCTCACAAAAAGGAGAGAAAATAATTGGGGAAAAAAAGAGTAAAAATATTTCTTAAAACAAGTGTTGCCTAACAGAATTGGCCTGAATATATAGACTAAAAGAGCAGAATATGAATGAGCAAATGTGACACAGAATATTAAACACATCTCAAATATGTAGAAACAACTCAAAGGATAGCAAACCGTCATTCCCCAAGAATCACATATATAAGGAAAATAGCTAATGAATTTTAGTATAAAATTAATAGAATTTTTTCAATATGTAACAACGCATGTCATAGCTATTTCCTGAGGAATAAAAATTGAGAATTCACTAAATCACTAAAGGTGTAACCATGACAGTGAGAATTGAATTCCTTTATCTCTTGAACTAGGCTAAGCACTGGAAGTGACTGGATTATAAATATTACAAACTTTACGATAATAAAACAATAGTTTTGTTATTTTTTCAAAATTATGCATGTTTATTAAGAATATACAATATATATAAAAAGATTTTTTTTTCATCTCTCTAATGTCACTGCAGAGAAATAGAGCTGGGGGAAGGAATAAGTCACTCACAGCAATGTGATATTTGGTTCAATTGTTAACCATTGCCAGAGTGGAAGCCCCCAGACTCTTCTATCCTCCTCACTTCTGTTGTGCTCCTGAAGCACATGTAAGGCACTCAAGTCAGGTTCCTGAATACACTCTCTCCCTTTCAATCTCTCTCTCTGCCTTTCTGTGGGTGTGTGTGTCTCTCTCTTTTTGTGTCCCTCTCTGACTCTCTCTTCCTCCCTCTTTGCTTGCTTCCCTCCTTCTGTATCTCTCTCTTTGCTTCTTTGCTCTTTGTGTTTCTCTGCCTCTCTCTCTACCTCTGTGTGTTTCTCTCTCTCCCTCACTGTGTTTTTCTCTCTGCCTCCCTCTGTGTGTCTCTCTCTGTCTTTGTCTCTCTGTGTGTCTCTCTGCCTTTCTTTCCCTGTCTCTGTATCTCTCTCTTCCCCTTTCTCCCTCTGCGTCTCTCTCTGTCTCTGTTTCTGTTTATCTCTCTTGCCTCCCTCACACATGCCTAAGTGAGTAGTTATTTTCATGGTTTCTTTATTAAATGAATGTTTTAATAAATGATAGCTGCTACCCACTGAAAAATTATTTACTTCTCAGAGATATCAAAAAGTATTGTATGTAAAGGAATCTTGCTCTCATAACTTTCCATTGCAAAATATATTTTTTATATGTGCACATGTTTTCCACTAACATTTAAGAAGCATGGCACAGGATAAAGAATTAAGTTTGAGGAATACGAAGGTCTTATTTAAATTTTATTTCTCCCCCAACAACTAAAGCATTTCAAGTCACTACTTAGACTATGTGGGTTATGTGAGTGGATCCTTCATGAACAGATTAATCCCTTCCTGGGTTGGGGGGGTGTGAGTAAGCTCTTGCTCTATTAGTTCTCGGGGAACTTAGTTGTTAAAAAGGGGCCGGCACCTTACCCCTCTCTCTTTTTTGCTTCTTCTCCCCCAAGTGATCTCTGCACATGCCAGCCCCACTTTACCTACAGTCATGAGTGGAAGCAGCCTGAAGCCCTCACCAGATGCAGGTGCCAACACCATGCTTCTTGTACAGCCTGCAGAACCATGAGCCAAATGAAACTCTTTTCCTTATAAACTACCAAGCCTCAGGTATTCCTTCATAGCAACACTAAATGGACTAATTGCTTATTTTAAAAAACATTTTTTTCTTTTGCCAGTATAAATCTCTCTTAAAAGTTATGAGTAGATATAACAAGAATACTTAGAAGAAGCTTTTTTATTTGGAGTATTACATATTTCCATCTAAATTTTTTTAAAAAAACATTAATTCTAATGAATGGATATAATTTTTACCACTGGGATTTGAGAGTGTTCAATTAGTAGAAGAAACATTTCCTTATCTGTGCTATTTGCATACAAACTTTTTGAATAGCAGTAATATGTTGAATAGCTAACACATTTGCCATTGAGTTTTAACAGTGTTCATGATGAAATCACTCATAAATTGAAATGTCCAACTCTTTCCTACATTAGAGGCGTCAACCAACTTTACAGTTGAGCCAATGATATGTTTAAATATATTTCTACATTAACAATAAACTAAACATATGAATCAGTGAATGAGGACTAGACAAAATTGCATTTAGAAAGTTTCTAAATTGTTATATTTTAAAATATAATTATCTTTTATTATATTTCCTTTTTGGCATGCTGCTTCTGAAACATCACATCAAATTCTATTTGTGAGTACATGTGTGTTGTGCTTTAAGTATCTATTTTTTTTCCAACATCAGCTAAAAACGAATCACAAATGACTGAGAATTGAACAAGAAGAGCTAAATAAAACACATAAAACTGGAAAAAAACAGTAGGAAAATGAAATAGTGAATAGCTTTCAAATAAAGTCAATGTTTTTTTAAAATTTAGTGTTGTGTAACAGTCATTCTTGAAGGTTACCTGCAGACCAAACTCATTTGTTTGTTACTCAGGCTTAATTTAAAAGAGAAAAATCACCAGATTTGTTTTTTTATTAATACTATATTTTAAGTATTCCTTTGGAATCTTAATGAACTAAAACTTAAATACATCCCTATTTCATTACATATTTAAAATGTTCTACATGGGGTCACTGCATAGGTTTTCTACAAAGAGATAATTGAAACCTTAAATCAAACAATTTCAGAGAAGACGTTTTCTGTAATGGTTGGTGGCATTCTATTCAAAACTATTTCTCCTTTGAAAATGAAAGTAGTAGAGTAATTCAAAATATTATCTGGAGAACTATATTTCTATTAGGTATATATTTAAAGGCAGATTTGAAACTCATCTTTTTTGTGATTTTTTACATTTGTGCATTAGTATACATTCAATATTATTTTTTTATGTTCAAAGGCTTTCAATAATGCTAAGAACAACTAGGAAAGTTATTGGCCAATATGACTTAATTTGAATAAACATAGCTTTACATAAGCCCAGAAAATGCTGCAAAAATTATTCAAGTGACAGAGTATTCTATAGAAATAGAAATACTAAAAATGACATTTTCTTCTCATTATTTGTACTTTTTCTGATGAATAGTGGTATTTTAAATCAAAATAAACATGTACTAGAAGGGATGTGCTATCATGGGTTCTAACCAAGACTGAATTGCTAAGCTTCTGCTAAATATAGAACTAATTATGCAGGTCCATAGACACATCATTTTTACACAGTTGCATTGGAAACTACAATATGGCATGTTTTGCTCATGCAGCATCATATAGATATGCTTCTGTTGTAGTAAATTAGAAAAAATAGATATTTGACCCATGTGACATAACTTATTAAAAGATATTTCTATAATCGTACAAATAATTATACTGGAGTTTAAAGTTTATTGTGTCTGAGATATAAGAGGCTTGATAAGCCTTATTCAGTGGCTTAACAAAGACATCATAAAATTTAAATAGCAAACCTACCTCATCTCCATGAAAAATAGGGAAGGTTGAGAAGCTGTGCATACACAACATCCGGAAGGCTGACATATTCATTTTTACCTTGCTAAAAATGTACTACTGTGCTCAATCCAGTAAGTTAAATTTAAATACTAAATTTGGCAAACCTCCAAAAAAACTCCTCTGTAGATATATTACCACATAATGCTCCTGAACAATAAAACTTGACACTATATCATAAGAAACAGTAAAACTTATTATTTCTACAATTCATATGGTAAAATTAATAGGAAATTTTATATGGTAACACTCTGTCCTTGAAGCCATAGAGATGAGTAAATAGAATGATAAATCATTTCATTGGTTAGGAGAGGAACCAAAGAGTACATCAAGACTCATCAATTGACAAAGCATAAAATATAAATACTGTCCAATATACACAATCATATATAGAAAAAAGAGGCAAATTGAAGGAAAATATATTTTTGGTTTAAAAGAAAAGCTTAAAATCTTGCTGTTATTGAGATTTACCTTAAAACATATATATAATAATTATTTTATGTGAATAAAAGCAAATTATATAATAAAGAAAAATGACACAAAACGACAAAAAAAGAACGTACAAAGAAAATCAAGTCTCTCTTATACTCAGTACCTCCCATTTTCTACGGCAATTATCAATTATGATTTCTAATACATCCTTCTAGAAGTTATCCATTTTTCTAATAAAAAAGCTTTGATTTATCATTGAATGATAAATCTTAAAGAATGTTTCACAAGAATATATAAACCTATCTCCTCTTTTTAAATAAGTTTATCTCATATAATTTGTCAGTTGTTTACTGGTGGATATTTAGGTAATTTCTATTCTTTTACAATTATATACAATAATATGATCCAGAACAATGTTATTCTTGCCAAAAACAAAGGCAAATCTCATCAAACTCTGGGTCAACAACCAATTTACAGGAAAAATAGAAGACAGAAAATATTGTTAAAGTTTACTATGCAGTACATTAAGCAAAATATACACTATTTTTAAAACAAAACACAACAAAACAAAACCTTTTGAGGACAAGAAAAATAAAACGATATTTATAAAATCAATTTCAAACCAAGCTCAGTGGCATGCGCCTGAAGTCCCCTGGTGGGGGTGGGAGGTTGGGGGAATTATAGTTAAACCCTCTGTTTTTAACTAGTTTGTAAGGGAAGATAAAATCTCAGTACCCCCAAACTCATTATGCCAAAGAGAGATTTGGTCCTGGGAGCTGAGTCAGGCAGCACTGCCATCATTTTCCCAAACAGATAGCTGTGACTTCACAACCCTCCTTTTTCAAATGTTCACCTTATCTTATGCAAAATGTACATTTACTCAGCACCAACTTGAGCCTCTTGAAAAGAATGCAACCATTGGCCTCACTGCCTACTCCCTCCTTTTTTTTTTTTTCCTTTTTTTCTTCTGCATGTTCTCTACTCTTAAATACTGAGTTCCTAAACCCCTCTTGGGAGAGCACAAGTCACAGATGTTTCTGTGGTATGTGCTTTTCCCAAGCGCATCCTCAGACTTTGGCTTAATAAACCTTAACTGACTGTGATGCTCATCTCAGTCACTTATGAAGGAGCTCAGGAAATTTCACTCCAAAATATGACTCCTTGGTATAAAAAGTATTTTGAATTAAAGGCCCTTGGAAGGGGCTTTCCCTCTATATGCATAACAAGAGGGACCCACCAAAAGAACAATGGTCTTCCCTTCCCTTCCATGTTATCTCATATATTGCAGGAAAGACTGTCCAGAATGCAACCAGACCTGGCCCAAATCATTTTAAACATAATACTTGTTTCTCAGGTTAATTTATAAGTCAATCGATTCCTCCCATTCATTCTTCCTCTCTAGCAACCATTTATTGCCCCTAAACAGAATTACATATATACCTAATCTCCCTCGTCCTCTAAAAAGTGTATTTAAAAATATCTGGATCCTATCGGGATACTGGGTAATCACTCTGTATTTCTCCCTGTGCTGCATGATAAATAAGCCTCTTCTTCTTATTAATCTGCCTTAATTGTGAATTGATCTTTCAGCAAACTTTCAGGGGAAAAGACATGTTTCCCTTCACCCCTACACCACACTGCTGTGAACTAAAGTATAATTTTAAGGCTCAACCCCCACAGGCTGACTGAATGGACCCCCTCATGGCCAAAGGAATATCTTAAAATTAAATTATCTGCCAGGAGGAAGGAGGTCAGAAAGGCCTCATCGTGCCCCCCTCCCTTCTTGGGGACCCATTAACAGGCCTAAGGGTATGCAAGACAAACCTGTAGGCCCTCAATTTACACAATAAATCTATGTCAGGTGGCTTATCTCTGAGAACAGCTCCTTATGTTAAAACATTCCAAGCCTTTAGACAAAGCTTCATGTCTTTAACCAATTACAATCCAAAGAATCTTTAAACCCACCTATAACCTGTAAGCTCCCACTTTGAGATGTCCCACCTTTTTGGGCCAAACCAATGTATGCCTCCTACATATTGATTTATGACTTTACCTGTAACCCCTTTCTCCCTGAAATGTATAAAACCCAAACTGTAACCCAATCACATCGAGTCCACTTGCTCAAGGCCTCTTGGCAGTGGCTCTGGGTCATAGTCTTCAAATTTGGCTCAGAATAAATCTCTTTAAAATTATTTAACAGAGTTTGGCTTTTTTTCTGTTGACACTGCCATTGGGAAACAGTAAAAGTCCTGACTCCATTAGGCCTCTCTGACACCATCTAAAAGTAGAAAGAGGGGTCTCATCATTGACCCCCAGGAATGAAAATCCTGCCTCCTTATTTAGCTTTCTCTGATACTGCTATGGGGAGTGCCCTGAGGCAGCTCATTACAGCCTTACAAGGATGGAAATCTAGGCTCACTGCTCAACCTTTGCTGAGATGTCTATGGTAGAGGGGCAGAGCTCTTTATGAGGTGATTGGCTAGAGTAGTACTCACAGTCTCAATGTTTTCTGTTTAGCTAGGTTGTTTCTTACCTGGTTTTTGGCTAGATCTTGTTGGAGTGCCTGTCTTTTCCAGATTTCCAGCTTCTTTGACTATAAGTCTGCAATATATGAACAAAACAAAAAATATATAGAAAATAGACAATTGTATCATTCTATGGTCTCAGGTTTTCCTGGCTGGCTGTTTCTCAGCACCTTTCAGTATTTTCTTCTTCTTATTATTTTTTTAATATGAAATGACCATAATTGTAAGTTGTACTTAGTGGGAGAAGTAGGGGAAAGTATGTCTATTCCATCTTCCCAGAAATGGAAGCCCTATATAAAGTGGAGTAATAGACATAGATGACTCAGAAGGATGGGAGGATGGGAGAGGGGTGAGGGATGAGAAATTACTTAATGGGTACAATGTACATAATTTGGATGATGGTTACATTAAAAGCCCAGACTTTACCACTCCATGCTATCTCCATATAACCGAACTAACTATACAGATACCTCCTTAATCTATAAAAATAAAAAAATCAATCTATAAAAATAAAAAATTAAAACAAAGGAAATGTATGCATGTTTTCTGGGGAAAAAAATGGAAGTCCTGTCATAGCATTCTGAAATTAAAAAAAAAAAATGAAGAATGAAAAAAGAAATACAGGAATAAGTCTTTCTTTAACTTTATAAGGAGACATCACAGCAATGAAACCTCTTCCATATGTCTTGTACTCATCATCGCTTTTACTCTTATCAGTATATTCTAAGGGATATTTTTATTACTATTTTGTGTATTAAGAAAATGATGTTTATAAAGATTACTTTATAGCAGCTGGTAGTATTAGAGGAGACAAAATTTAAATCTAGAGAATTGACCTTAAAACCTGTTTTATAAGCATAACACCCCACTATCTTTTATTATTTAAATGAGTATATTTTAATTATGGTACTTGCGTTTAATAGCAAATCAGAAATTTGAACAAAAGGAATCAGTGACATTTTCTTAGCATACAAAGGAAAATAATATTTGTAATAAGTATAAACACTGTAAAAAATATATTTGAAGATAAAAATGTTAATTAAAAACATTATATGCAATATAGTTGTATTAGATGCATTTAAATGCAAATGTGGTGAGGTGACCTAGCCTAAAACAAGGTTTGAATTAATGAATAAAGTTTACAATAAAGCAGTATTCTATATTTATTTCTATGAGGCACATTTATGTCACTAAAACATATTAGAACATCCAACCATACTATGTAGTCCAATATTAGAATTTCATCTTTCAAAATATAATGCTTTTCAATTACTCATATAATTATGTTTACTAAAAATGTCAGTGACCTGTTTCATCAATAAATTTTTCTAAATTAATTTGGATGATGAGGGTTATTATTTTCAATTTCTAGGTTGAAAATATTTTCCAATGAAAGCAAAAATAAATAATATGAATCTCTAGAATTTAAGTCTTTAAAAAATAACTGTTAAAAGGAGCTATCATTTCTCTTCTTCCCATTTCCGATTATTCAAAAATGTCAGTAAATTTGGTAAATCATAGCAATGATTAATAGCATTTTCCTAGATATTCTGAAGAGACCACGTTTTTACCTATAATTTTCCTTTTATTTTATTCCTCCACATTTTCCTTCTTTTCTTTCACTGTACTTACTCTAATTGTATAAAGTGGATTTTTTAATTATAGGAGATGTAAGGAACAATATATATTACCCATAGTTTTAACACACATATACATTTTAAACTAAAGCCTAGTCATCAAAATGTATCAGGCACATGTGATTCTAAATATATCAAATAATAGAGCTATTTTTAGAAAAGGGAGGAATAGAAATTTTCATCTGAACAATAATCTTATTAATGTTATGATACTACTTAAGCATGTTCAATAATAGCTTAAGTATTTGCATTCATTCCCTCATTTGCCAAGCAATGATTAGTGTCAGAAATAATGTTAGTCACTAGGAATATAATTCTGAGTGACACATATTTCCATCTCTTAGCCAACAGGAAAAGAATTTTAGTCAAAGAAGATATTTAATCTAATTATTTCACAAATTTACTTATTTAAAATAATAAAAAGTTTCAGATATGCATGTGTGTTAAAGATATGCATGTGTGTTAAAGTACAGTTGGAGGGTGTTTATTTGTTTTAAAAAGAAGTAAAATATAGGCCATCATAACTCTCTTATCATCTGAAGTTTCTGTCTCTCTCAGAGCTTGGAATCATTCTACATACATGGTTTCCTCTAAGTTGCAGGAAAAAGGGCAGCCACAATCCTAGTAACTGGGCACTCTCCTGTCTTAACAACTCTGCTTGTTCCTCACTCCCCACCCACCAAAAAAGAGATCATTTTTCTACCAGTGTCATTGCTGAAATCTTTGGTCTCGGCTACATGTTTTTACCCAATGATTCAGAGATGTCATATGATAACTGGCCAGGCCCATGTCATACACCACCCTCCCCTCAGGGCCAGCAGGCATATGGGACTCACCAGTAAACAGATAAATTAGGCAAAAGCAGTTAATATCATAATGATATGAATGGGAGCTAGAAGTTCTCTACTAGATATAAAAGAAGTACTAGGGAAATAATAATTTTCCATTCTATTTGCCACCTTAAAAATATATAGAGATAACCATTTAGAGAAAATAGACAACCTACAGTATGGGAGAAAATATTCACAAGCTACATATCTGATAAAGGACTGATAACTAGAATCTATATAGAACTCAGGAAAATCAGCAAGAAAAAATCAAACATCCCCATCAAAAAGTAGGCAAAGGACATGAACAGAAATTTTTCAAAAGAAGATAGACTAGTGGCTAACAAACATATGAAAAAATGCTCAACATCTCTAATCATCAGGGAAATACAAATCAAAACCACAATGAGATATCACTTATCTCCAGTGAAAATGGCCTTTATCAAAAAGTCCTTAATAATAAATGTCGGTGTGGATGCAGAGAGATAGGAACACTCCTACACTGCTGTTGAGACTGCAAACTAGTACAGCCTGTGTGGAAAGTAATATGGAGATACCTCAAAGAGCTACAAGTAGAACTACCATTTGATCTAGCAATCTCATTGCTGAGCATCTACCCAAAGGAAAAAAGGCATTCTACTAAAAATATGTCTTCACTGGAATATTTATAGCAGCACAATTCACAATTGCAAAGATATGGAAACAACCCAAGTACTCATCAATTCATGAGTGGATTCATAAAATGTGGTATATGTATACCATGGAGTTCTACTCAGCCACAAAAAACAATGGTGATCTAGCACCTTTTGTATTATCCTAGATAGAGCTGGAGCCCATTCTCCTAAGTGAAGTATCACAAGAATATGAAAACAAGCACCACATGTAGTCACCATCAAATTGTTATTAACTGATCAACACTTATGTGCACATATAGTAGTAATATTCATCGGGTGTCTGGCAGGTGGGAGGGTGGGGATGGTTGGGTATATACACACCTAATGGGTACGGTGACTACCTTCTGGGGGATGGGCATGCTTGAAGTTCTGACTTGGGTGGGGCAAGGGAAATATATGTAACCTAAACATTTGTACCCCTATAATATACTGAAACAAAAAAGAAATTAAAAATAAATAAATAAATAAACAGGATCACAGAGCTAGGAAACGGTAAAACCACCTATAAATACTAAATCAAGGGAAATGATGTATCATAACAAGTGAATCATCTGCACATTTAATTACACAGATGAGATGATATGATTACTATCTATACCACTGTTTTTTCCATAGAGTTACCAACACTGGCCCATAAGTGAATCAGGAAAGAATTAGTGAAGAAAACAGGTGTCAGTTCATTTCTTTTTTTTATCACCACAAAACACATTTCCAGCAAGTTGCTACAGGAGAGTGACTTTGTCCTTATAATCAATATTCCCAGTAGATAACATGATGTCTATCATCTAGGGTTGTGTGATGCAAGTTTGTTGGCTGAATGAAGAGCTTTCTTCAAAAAGATGCTACTTAGGGTCCCCAAAAGGATAAATACTTTAGCATTTACTGATTAACGAATGATTGACAGATAGATAGACAAATATAGATAAGCTACTTTGGGTAAAGAGCAAAATAAAAATATATTTCCAGTTGTTTATATAAAAATATTAAATGTCATCTTTAACATACTATTAATAGTTTATTTTGGCATAAATTCCATCAGACTTAGAGAACTCACTCCTCACCTCTGTCTATGTTTATGTCTAGACATGTTTTCATCATAAACAATGTTTGTACCACAGGAAGACATCTTTTAGGAAACAAAACTAGAAACAAGCAATCAGAGATGCTTATTTTGATTCTAAGGAGTGTGTTTCCTGTCTGTATCATTTATTTAGAAGTAGTTACAAAATTTAATTAAACATTAAGAATGGGTTAAAGTTGGGGCATATAGCTTGTTCTGAATTTTGACACTGATTTATTTATATCTCATTTGTCCATTGTTTTCAAAATAATACAGAACATTTTCATCATAAAATAATGTTGACATCTTGACAGAGTTTAAAAGGTACTTTAAGTTATTTGTCTCAATCCCCATATTTTTCAAATATATTTTGAAAGAAATAAGGAAGTCATCTTTCCTATATGTTATTTCCTTACAATATATGATTAAATACTTGGTCAGCACCATTTCTTTATTGAAGGTTTCCAGATAAGTTAAAAGAAAAAAGAAGTTAAATCCTTAAAGGAAACTAAAAATCAATATTGCTCACCATCCGGAAGGGTGACTCATTCTGGTAATTACTTGCAAAATATCTTATTGCAGGGCTGCACCACTTTTCAACTTTCTGTCTACTAAGCATTACTCTGGAAAGATTTGGTCATGTCAGTGAAAACCAATTCGGAAATCACGCAATTATAGAACTTACAGAACAGCTTGAGGCATGTCATCAGTGTACTTGAAAACAAAGGATTTTCAACTGTCAGCATGCTTTGCTATGATAGAAATGCATCTTCTAAGTTATTGTCAAAACTTTGATGAGCTATTCAAGAATATAAATCTTACATTCTCCAGTTCTTTTGTATAGGGATGTATAATTCTCCAAATTTGATTAATTATAGTACTGTAAAATCCTAGATGTTCAGAGAATCTCAAGTCACTTAAGAGCAAGCTCCTCCAGTCTTATTTCTGGACACTCATATTGGATATCCCTCTCCCTATTCAACAGTCATCCCCACAAATATGAGGAAAGAAAACATGTTTGAATACTTTGCAGGTTTTATGCCACATATTGCTTGGCAATATCAGCAGTCAATAAGTAGTCTACTTTCAAGTGATATTATAACATTTTACATATGGTATGAGAATTTAAAAATATTTCCTTTTATATTTTCCTTTCCATACTTTATGCTATGATGGTCATATAATTTATGTATACATATGTTATAAACCTTACTGTATCTTTTTATTATTGTGTTTACATTGCCTATTAATCTTTTTAAAGTATTTAAATAGGAAGAAAATGTTTTATATTCAATCATGTACTTACTTTTTACAATGCTATGTCAATCCATGTTTATTTCATGTCAGTTTTGTTCTACCTGAAAGACTGTCAAAAACTTTTCTTAAATGTGGGTCTGTTGGATATAAATTCTATTAATTCCATATGTCCTTATTGTACCTTAAATTTTGAATGATATTTTTGATGAATATAAAATTCTCAGCTGATAGGATTTTTAAAAATTTTGTTACATAATTATTTTTTCTTCCAGATACAAAATTCTAGATTATAGATTTTTTTCTTTACTTTAAAGATATTCCTTCTTTCTTTTGCATTATTTCTAATGAGAAATCTACAATCATTTTTACCTTTGTTCTTCTGAAGGTAAAATGTGTTTTGTCTCTGATTGATTTAAAGATTTTCTCCTTATCATAGCCTTTGAGCAACCTAATTATAATATGCAATTACTTGTTTAATTTTCTTCCTGCTTCTTGTGTTTGAGGAATATTGAATTTCTTGAATCTTTGTTTTTGTACCTGTCATAAAATTTGAAAAAATATTTGGCCATTATTTTTTCAAATATTTTTATACCACCCCTCCTTCTCTCTTCTTCAGGAACTCTATGGACATATAAATTATATTTCTTGAAATTCTTCCAAGTTAAGTAATACTCATTATTTTATGTTACTTTTTCTTTATCACTTTTTTCATTGAAATTCCTTCAAGTTCACTTATTTTTCTGTCCGAAATATTGATTCTGCTGTTAATTCCAACCATTGTATTATTGATCACAATCACTGTAGTTTTCATCTGTAGAATTTCATTTTGACTGTTTTATATATTACATGCATTTGTTTACTTTTTTAAAATCTGCAATATTGTTAGAATAATGGTTCATTTTCTATTCTGATTAGTTGAACATTTATGTAGGTTTTGATTCAATTTTGATTGGTTGATTTTTCACCTCATAATAAGTTGTATTTTTCTGATATTTCTATGCTTGTTAATCTTTGATTGGATAGACATTGTGAATTTTGCCTTATAGGGTATTGGATTTTTTTATGTATAATGTATGTGTATACATATACACACATACACACACATATATATGTATACACACATATGTATATATACTGAGATTGGGCACTTCTTTCTCCATCTGAGGCATTTTCCACATGAATGCACCCACATTCTGCTGAATACTTGTGAAGAATCCCACACAGCTCTCAGAATTTTTCACTTTATATAGCTCTCCCCTTTCTAGTATTTTGTTCTGTTAACATTAAAAACATTTCTCTTCAGCCTTGCAGCTTATTCTCCTCATTCTGGCACTTCATGCCCTTACCTACTCTAGAAACTCTCTCAAGGCTATATGCTTGGGCAATAATCAGACTCACCCTGTTTGTTTCCCATCTCTGAGGGATGCGCTTTGTCATTGCCTGTTGTCTGCTATATGAAAAAAAAATGACGTTTTGTTTTTTTGGTTGTTCAGGAAGAAGGGTAAACTGATCCACTTTATTCCATTTTTCCCAGAAGCACTAAATATCATTTTGTACTTCCCAACTTATAAAGAAATTACAAATAGAGGACAACTAATTTAATAGGTCTACAATTCATTGGCATATAAGGGACTATCTATTGTTCTCATATTATTATCCACACGATTTAGCATGATATCTTGCATATAGAAGATGCAAGTACTTATTATTTACTTATTCATTCATCATGTATTTATTGAATGATGCCATAATGAACTTTGGATGATGTTTGCTAAATATGATAAAAATTCCTCCCTCATATTTTTAGGTGATACAGAAAATAAATAACTATTAAATACATCCATTCATCTATTCGGGCTTACATTAATATTAATATAATTATGAATGCTATTAAAGTAAGTTAGGTTGTAAAATGGTAATTATTCTTAATTAATAATATTAATGCTATATTATGAGTTAGTCAATAATATGAAGTACTATAATTTTATTTTATTTGGGTTAAAATTAAAGTTAGGTATAAGTGGTTAACCTGAAAACACTGCCAGAATTCTTCAAAATATATTACTAATTTGTCTAATATTAAGGATTTGTAAGAAAACACAAAATGTCAATTAGGTTCCTGACAGGAAGCTGTATTGTATTTTTTCAACAAAGAAACCTGACATTAGAGTATTAGAGATACCATGTGTATTTTCAATCACTAATTACACACACTATTCCACAATGCCATGCCTTATTATCTTTCCTTGATATGTACATTTTAATGACCAATTTTATTAATATACACTGATCAGAAAAAGTACAATGGGTCTTATAGAACAATCTTCTACTATTTTTCATTGGTATGGAATTTGGAATTTTGTATCTGGAAGAAAAAATAATTATGTAACAAAATTCTTAAAAATCCTATCAGCTGAGAATTTTATATTCATCAAAAATATCGTTCAAAATTTAAGGTACAATAAGGACATATGGAATTAATAGAATTTATATCCAACAGACCCACATTTAAGAAAAGTTTTTGACAGTCTTTCAGGTAGAACAAAACTGACATGAAATAAACATGGATTGACATAGCATTGAATTTGGTATGGAATTTGGAACTTAAGCAGTAGTTGTAATTTTTAAAGACATTTAAACTTAGAATTTTAGGATTAACAACGCTTGAGATGGAAGATGGAAGAAACTCAGGAAGTTAAGCAACGGATGATAGTAATGTATATTACTGATAAGATATATAATAAAAAATATAAAATACTATCTTATTGCAAAATTATGAATATCCTCTTTGTAGGCCTGGTTAAGTATAGCATTGAGAAGAATTGAATACTTGTGAACAGTGATTAATAGGATAACTCATATGTGAATAAAGGGTAAAATATAAATTCACTTAAAAGTATCTAGACTTGAGTGTAAGTTATACTAGAAAACAAAATTTTGTATTTGTGGTTTTAAAATAATAATCTAAAGGAACTAAAATATTGTATTTTTTTTTCTTTTAAAGCTCACATATTCCCAAAATATAATTTTCAGAGTCAATATGCTATTAATATTATATATTTACATACAAGTGAATAAAATTGTGTACTGTTAGGAGGGACAAAACGATCAATATTAAGTGATTTGATATTTAGCATTAGAATTTTGAAATATCTTTTCCTAAAGAATCATGATATAGGTAATACAGGGACATGGTTAAAATAAATTTGTTAGATAGTATTCTCCTCTGAAGACATTGTAAATGCAATTCAAAAGATGACCTACTTGCTGTTTTCCATCTGTAAAGATTTTTTCCCGGTGGTAATTGTATCATATAAAAATGTCTACATTGCTAACATGAAACATTTTTGTTAGGAAATAAAAGCTGCCAAAATTTATTCTAATATAAAAGTTTAAATAAAAGTATTTTCACAGAGAACACAAACATCTATATCATCTATCTATATCTATATTATATCTATAATATCTATGTATATCTATGTCATCTATCTATATCAATATTATTTTCAAGCTGTAAGCTCTAAGGATAGTTTACTTTTACTGTTTGCATTTTTATTAAGGAATAGTTAAATTAACAACTTACATATATATTGTTAATCTGAATTCAATGGGGAAAACAAAAATCATGATAGGTGACTCAGTTCAAAAAGAAATTTAATACAGGTAGCTTGGAGCTTATAAAAATTATCTGATGCTGGGAAATCATGTTCTAAGTCATGCATCTTAGAACTATTCCCAGAACTACATGATGCTATCTCTCAGATCTTACAACAATGCAGCCTCTAAACACTAGTAGGCTGGAGAATGTGAATCCACAGATAGAACCCCAAGGTTCATGAGTTTTACGAAGAGGCTGCCTCTAGAGTCACTGTTTCATCAAATCCAGGACAGGAACTTTATCCAGAATGAACATTAGAAACTGTGGTAAGAAACTCATGAGCTTGCTAGACAATTATAACTGCCAGCAATCCCAGAATGATCATCTCCCCACCTAAATTCTGTCTTCAAAATCCTGTAAGTACAACTAATTGGTACAAACTAATTCATATCCAAGACCGTATCAGTAAGAGAGTTCATTAAATATAGTTTTTATATTTTCACCTTCTTCGAAATGTAAGAGTTAAGTAGAACAATCCCAGTATGTTTCACATTATTATTTTCACTTACATAATGTACACAAACAAGTGGGGCATCTTTTGAGAGAACTGACACATCTTTTACAATTTAGGACTAATTCAAAATTATTTTTGATTACTTGAAATTCTGGAGACTTATTATTAACCACTTCGGTACGGCGCTCACCGAGCAGGAAACCTTGCCCACAGTGGCACTCATAGTCCGCACGATAGCTTGTGCTGTGCATTGACCACGAATCTGTTTTGCTCTTTTGTGATGAAGAAAGCTTTAAAGCACTGAAAGCTTGTTTTACTTTACAGGCAGCTTTACTTGTAATGTAAATCAGAATAGGTAACATATACATATATGTTTTCATTATTTTTAAATGTTCACAATTTTATTTTGATAAATGAAAAATTAGAAAAGTCATATCACAGCTGTCAGCTAAAGTCGCTGTGGGGTTCATCTGTGGCTATAGTCTATGCTGGTACCAAAGTGGTTAAGTAATTCAAGCAAGTAAATAGTGGCGCTG
This sequence comes from Cheirogaleus medius, assembly GCA_008086735.1. Classification (NCBI taxonomy): domain Eukaryota; kingdom Metazoa; phylum Chordata; class Mammalia; order Primates; family Cheirogaleidae; genus Cheirogaleus; species Cheirogaleus medius. The sequence continues at coordinate 46,117,127 of VBSM01003157.1, read as the reverse complement.
TTTATAAAATGTATGACGAAGGTCTAGATATAAACTATAAACTTCATTTAAAGATTAAAAGCTAGAAGCAGTGCTTTCTTATACATTTTTTAATCATGGGAATATGGATTTATAGAAAACATAAGCAAAGAACTCTTTACCAGTCACGATGCCAGAAAAATTTGAATTTAATTGTGATGTAGACAAAAGTTTTTACAATTATTCTGTACACTACGTCCTATTTGGTACTGTTACTATAACAAAACAAACTTAGATATCATAATATATAAAGAAACATATGTTTTTGTCATTCTGAAGTCTGTTTTTCACAAGTTGCCAGGCCACAATCTAGACAGTTCTAACTGAATAACATGAATGTGAATGTTTCCATGGTAACTCAGTTCACATGACAGTTAACAGATTTTTCTTGCTTTTAAGGTGATATTTAAGTAATTCTGAAGGTATTTATACTAGAGTCAGACATGGCCTATGTGATGTGAATTGGATTTGGACACATATATAAATAGAACTTACATGAACTATATTGATTGAATATCTTCATTCCCCATTATAAATGTGAACATATACCTTCTGGTTGGGGTGAAACAAAGTAAGCATAAGACTTTTTGCATTGGACCTCAGCACTGAGCTTGCCACAGGAAACACCAGGCAGACTCCACCACCCCTGACTCCAGGCCAGTACTCATGGCCTGAGCTTCTAGATCTGCCCCAGTACCAGGCAGGTTTAAATACAAAAGGCAAGCTAGCAGACATGTTGTTTGCTACCTCTAAGAAGTGGCTAGACCTGATAGGTACAGTCTTTACCCAATCAGAGAGGCCCCAAATGTCAGAGTATCAAGAATACAGAAAAAATACACACACACACACATAGGAAGACTGGAAAGTATCCAGCCATTGTTAATATAATCAGAATGGTTTTCTTGACACTGATGTAACCAGGAGCCAAGGACAGTGGACTGGGATGTGTATGCATGAACAATGATGACTACACTGTACTAGTCAGTAGGGCTCTAGATGCCATTGTATGACCATGTGTACTGTGTGGCCATGACATTCAAAATGACTGAGCAAGTAGAGCAACAAATCTGCATCAAATTTTATGTTAAGCTTGAACATTCCTCCGTGGAAACTATTTGAATGATTCAGAAGGCTTTGGGCACGATGCGATAAGTACAGTGCAAATAAAATTGTGGCACAAACACTTCAGAGATGGTTGAGAATCTATTGAAAGTGATCCACGTTCTGGAAGCTCTGTAACAAGCAGAACACCTGAGAATGTCAAACGTGTACGGATTAGGTTAAGAGATGGTGGGAGAACTGTGTGAGGTCCCAAGATGCCTACTTTGAAGGGGACTGAGGCATCACTGCCCTATGTACAATGTTTCTTGTATCTTGTATCTTCAATAAATATCTCTATTTTTTGTATTAGATGATTGGATACTTTCCTGACAGCCCTCGTATATACAGCTAACCAAGTCACATAGGAACTTCCTTGAGTTCCATATAGGATCCCACTGAAGGCTGGGGATAGAGCATCAGGAAAAGAGAAAGTTATATCTGGACTGTAAAGTAGAGGGATAATCTATTTAAAAGCTGGTGGCACAACGTAAAGCGTAAAGAGAACTTTGGATATTTGCTAGCAATCTATTTATTAAAGTCCTGATCCCGCCTTTGGAATATTTGAAGCCTATGGTAAACTGAATCTAACTTAAGCTGCAACAGAGCCCAAGCCAGTTCAGTGAGAGAAAAGATTGCCTCTGACTCCTCTGGTACCATACTGACAGAAAGAAAATAATATTTACTTCAAACTCCATTATTCCCTTTACTGCCAATATTCGAAATGCAGTTTTTAAAAAATGAAACATAAAAAAGCAGGAGTATGTGACCCAAAATCAAGAGAATCAAAGGCAATAGAAGCATATGAACAGAGAACCTACATATTTGAAATAGTAGACAAGAGCTTCAAAGTAGCCATGAAAAGTATATACATGATACGTTTTTCAAATTTCCACTTCCAAATTCTCTGTGTCTTTAGTTTTAAAGTGTGTTAGTTTTTTATATTGTTTGTAAAGTTGTTTAATATTTGGCAAGACATTATTATAATTTAAAAATGTGTAATATAAACTTGTATAGAGCAACTACTTAATTATGGAACACGCACACAAAAATATCTAAAAGGTGGATAGTAAGAATAATATGTAATGACAAAAAGCACTCAATTAACCCAAGAGCAGGCATGAAAGGGAAAACAAAGGAACAAGGACTAGATAGGACAAATAGAAAATACATAGCAAAATGGTCAACTTTAAATTAAACCTATCAATATTTATATTAAATACAAATTAACTAAACATTCTGGAAAATGTTTAAAAATCTAGAATTGCATCACTGAGTGACAGAGGAAAAAGCCCAATTTCATGCTTTCTGGAAACCTTTCAGAAGTTAAAAACACATATGTCTAACTACATTTTGCTGGGCAGCACCCTAAATCATTCAGAGATCCCATCAAAGGGTCTACCTTATCTAACTGCATTATCTTTGATCGTTATTCATTCATCATTCAGTATTTTGTGTCAGAAGAACAATTCGAAGTTAACTAATATTTCTGTGTACTATACTTTTTACATGTGTTCAGCCATTTAAATCTTACCAGAAAAAAAGAAATAAAAATAATCTCAATTTCATATAAAGAAAATTGAGACTATTAAAATAATAAGTTCATAAATCATAATAGATTCATCCAATATCATGCCCTTAGAAGGTTTAGGAGATGGGATTTAATTCTTAGACTTTCTATTTCTACATTTTTTTATCCTTCTGTAATACAATGCCTTATAAAAGTAAGCATACTGCATTTGAATTGTGAGAGTTAGACAAGGCATCTGCAAAATATTATTTGTAATCAATGAATTTCTACAGTTATAATATTAATAAATATTTTGATCCTAAATTCAGAAGTGAAAGAAAGCCTAATAAAAACTACAAATCATTAGTTTGAAAACTGTAAATAACAAAGAAAAAATATTTTTAAAATAGGGTGTGCTATTCTATTTTTTTTGTTTTTCTAACTCCCCCATCTATTCATTAGAAAAAGTTTTAAAATATGATTAAATTTAAACAGATGATAGTAATTAAGGCTAATTATGTGAGCATCCTAACTGTGTACCACAATTGTCCTATAATACACTATGATCCTAACATTTGCTTCAGGCCACATTCAAAACTGTGCTGAATAATCTTTTCTACCTGTAATGCATTTACTAATTGGCAAAATATGTCTTTGCCAATTGAGCTCATTCAAAACTATTTCAATTCATTACTTTAAAATACTGAGTTGATTTTCTTCAAATTGCTATAGATTTTTCTTAAACAAAAATAAATTCCATCACAAACATCCTCTCACAAATCTTATTGAGGATATCCTTAGTCTTATTTATCTGACAGTTCTGGAGTGAGGATAATACACTGAATATAAGAAATGATTAATTTTCCATAAGACTTGCCATTTAATAGCAAGGTACATATTTTTAAAGCTGTACATATTAATTGTTAAGGAGATTGTTTTCTATATTAATGAGACATTTAACCTGTGTAGGGATGAATCAATTAGCCAAGTGTTATACAAACTTATTAGCAGATAGTTCACAAATAATTGACAGTTGTTTTCCATGCATGAATTAAGAACATTTTTTCCTGTTATTAAATGTTGCCTGTTGTCTTCTTCCATTAGTCTTAATGTTTTGAAACATTTAATTTAATTAATATTTCACAATTAATGAGCACTAATTAGCTACCAGGCACTGTATTAAGCACTTAATTCATTATCTCATTTTATCCTCATAATAGTTTATTTAACTAATTTCATACTCATTTTTGTGGTGATTAAGTTAGGAAGAAGCCAAATGATGTCTCCAAAGTGGCACAATTACTAATTTATAAAATAAGGTTGTGTATCTCAGCTATTGGAATCTTAACCAGTAAGCTGTGCATACCAATAGCATTCATCTGTTCAGTGATGAATTCACCAAACACTTATGGAGCACATTCTGCAGAGCAGGCCCCAAACCAAGCACTGGGAAAAAAATTCATTATGACATGGAATAACTTACCTTTATGTAGAAAAATAGATGACTCAATAAATAAAGTTAAGCATATAATTGTTTGGATAGACTTGTACAGAGTTATATAGCATCATAGTGATTAATTTTAAAACAATTTACACATACTTTAGTATATGCCAGGCAATGAATTAGGCAGGAAAGATCCCATGTTAACAGTATACAGGGTTTCAATCCTCATAAAATGCAGTCAAGTTGGAGATGGCAAAGAAGTAAAAGATAACGAAACTAAAATATTAGAAAATAAAAGTTGTGAAAACAGAGAAAAAGACAACCAAATTTGAAATCTGAGTGTCAGGTAAGGGTTTTAGGAAAAATTGTTGCATGGAAATTAATAAAGACACTAGGGTAAGAGGGATAGGTAGAATGTTCCAGAGATTAAGAGTATGTGCAAGAAAATTTAACATAAAAAGTAGTTTAGCACTGAATATAGTTTAGCATAGTTGTCACACAGATTATGGTAAAAGGAAGAGTTCAGAAACATCTCAAAAGAGACATTAGCCTGGTGACATACTGGACATCAGGCCACACTATCATAATATTATTGTAAATAGCATTGATTTCTTAATTCCCTTTACATTGTTCATTGAAATTATGTAGAAATGCAATTGATTTTTTGTGTGTTGATCTTATACCCTGCAACCTTGTTGAACTCAATTATTAATTCTAATAATTTTTTTGGATTCTATAGGATTTTTTATATATAAGATTATGTCTCTATTCTATGAGAATGGAAAGAGTTTTACTTCTTCCTATCCCACCTGGCTGCCCTTATTTCTTCATCATCCTCTTCTCTGATTGCCCTGTACCTGCAGTATAATGTTGAATATAAAAGGTCAGAGCAGATACACTTCTCTTGTCGTTAATCTTAGAGGGAAACATCTAATCTTTCACCAAGAAGCATTATGTTGGCATATAAGAAAAACTTGCTTTTCCAGCTTGGATACCTTTTATTTCTTTTTCTTGCCTCATTGCTCTAGGTAGTGCTTCCAGTACTATGCAAAGATTAGTGGCAAAAGTGTTTTGTTCCTGATCTTAGACGAAAAGTTTTAAGTCGTTTACCTTTTGTGAAAGTGTGGTATCAGTTGTGTTTTTTTCATATGTGGCTTATTTTATGTGATGGTAGTTTTCTTCTATTTCTAATTTGTCAAGTGTTTTTATGTTGAAAAGTATTGCATCTTTGTCAAATGTGTTTTCTGCATTTATTGAGAATATCATGTGACTTTTGCTTTTTTTAATTCTATTGATATGATATATCTTCTATTCTATGGAAGAGTTAGTAAATAATTGTTACAGTTGTTTTTTAAATACTTGGTAGACTTCAGCAGTAAAGACATCTAGGCCCGGACTTTTCTTTGTGGGTAGTTTTATTTTTTTATTGCTTCTTTAATCTCTTCACTTATTATAGATCTATCCAGATTGCCCATTTCCTCTTGAGTCAGTTTTAACAATTTGTTTCTTTCTAGATGTTTTCAATTTCATCTAAGTTACCTAATTTGTTGCCATATGATTTGTTTATTATATTCTTTTATAAATAATAAAGGAATTCCTTTTTATTTCTGCAAGATTGGTATTAATATCCCCTTTCAATTCTATCTAGTAATTTAAAATTTTTTTTTCCTTAGCCAATCTAACTAAAATTTGTCAATACTGATCTTTTCAAAGAAGCAGCTTTTGGTTTAATTGGTTTTCTCTATTGTTTTTCAATTCTCAATTTCATTAGTTTCCACTCTAATCTTTATTATTTCCTTCCCTCTGCTTGCTTTAGGTTTAATTTGTTTTTTTTCCAATGACTTAAGGTGGAAGGCTAAATTATTGATTTGAGGTCATTCTTCTTTCTTAATACAGACATTACACCTATAAACTTACCAAAAAGAAGTTGGGATTTAGTAAACAGAGACACCTAAATAAAACAATACTTATATATGTTAACTTGCGATTGAGTTGATTTAATTTATTTATTTGAAATTTACTTTGAATTATAAAATTCATATTTCAACTCAACAAGCATGGAGACAGTTATAAACATTTATAAATAATATCATAAATTAATAATTTAGCTTTCTTTAAAAGTTATATAAATAGCAGTTAAAACTACATTGTTTTATATGCAAATACTATGGGCAGATTAAGGAACATTGAGGAAAATAAAAAGAATATAGGTATGAGCACAGAAACAAACATTCCTTAAAAAAGTATACTAAACAGTGAATTTTTACCAAATTAACATTAGAAAGTTATGCAGAATAATGTTGGATCAGTTATCTGTTGGCAAATGATGGAGGCTGTTGAAAATGAATTAGCAGTATAAACTGAATATAAAAATAATAGGAAAACTTTAAGTTCCTAAGGGAACTTTACAAACAGGACCTGATGAAATACTCACTGACTGGCTTGGACCATGCAGCAGCCCTGCACTTGCTTCCAGGCCTCCCCAACCTGCCGCCGACCCATGCTTTTAAGCTTTTGGCAAATTATTCTGATACTATGTCATATTATACCCACTGTTCATCCTGATTGTCTGTTTTGCAACTCTTCTGACCTTTATATTTTCCTAAGTTTCATCTGAATCACATCTGTCTGTACTCCTAAACCCAGAGGCCTGAGATTTTTCATTATTTTAACAAATATTTAAGATTAAATTACCTCATCAATATATTTCATAAAAAATAAATAATTTTTATTGTCCCTTTTAAAATGTTTTCTGTTTTAATTTTCTAAGGAAAATTCATTCTCCAAGGAAACTCACATTTTCCAAGATGCATTTTCATTGTAACAAAAATCCAAGCCCTAAACTAAATGTGGGTAATCAAACAGAAATCATATATCCAATTAGATGACAGAGACAATAGGCTTTCTCGCAACTCCTCAAATTTCACTCACATTGTTGCACCTTATTAGGAAATTTATCTCATCTCTAAAAAGTGTTCCAACTACTGAATACTCATATATCAGTGCATAGTAAGTGTGGATACTTAGGCACCATCATAAGCAGCTAATAGAACAAGTTTTTCAGGCAGACTGAAAATACATTCTGGCTTTAGATGGAACAACCAAGGTCACCCAGGAAGTGTAATTCTCTATAATTAGGTAAGATTCAATTAAGAGAGACACATGGGTGAAACAGGTTAGGATAATCATGCCTAAAATGACAGTGGCAGTGTAATTTGCTGTTTAAGAATTCATTATTTAGTTACATTTTTTTTTTTTTTTTAGTAACAGTTGACCTCTCTAAAACTGTTCACACTACTAGAGTGGTGGGCTTTACTGCAATTTTCCCTGTTCTTCGAAGATCATGGAAAAAAATGAATAGAAAAACTTACAATATGGTTCTATTCATAGTGAGGTTATATGAGAGAGTGCTGTAATATAACAAGAGCTGAAAGAGGACATATGTATCATCAGATGTATCACCACATAAAAAGCAGAGATGAAGTTATTAGTATTTTACTGTGTCCAGGACCACTGGTTTCCTGGCTGTTTCTTGAGCACACTAGGCATACATCCACCCCTGGCAATTGCTTATGCCTTTCCTTCTTTTCCAAATGGACCCTTCAATCACCTGGCTTACTCCATTACTTCCTTTAGTCATTGATCACATGTCACTTTCTCAGTGAGGTCTACTCTGACCACTGTATTTAAAATTGCAAACTCCACTCAAGGCTCTCCTATCTTGTTCTTTTTAAATAACACTTATTACTTATAACATAAAATGTATTTATCATGAGTATGAATCTTTGTCTTCCTCTTTTCATTGATTTATTCTAAGTTCCTAGAACTTTGCTCGGTATATTTACTTAATCAATAAGTATTTGATGAAAAAAGAAAAAGTATTACCAAAAGAATTACTAAGAATTTCTCATGACCAGAATACAGGGTGACTCAGAAATAAATTAATCCATGCAATGGTAAAGTGTGTTTAAGATAGTAATTTGTAGTAAATGTGAAAAGAATCAGGAGGGGCATTATTGTGTGGAGGAGTAGGATGTTAAATTAAGAAAGGACTGGTACACTGAAAAGAGGCACTATCATAAAGAATTGACTAACTAGAAGAAGGGAGAACATGTCTAATAAGGAATATAATTTTTCAGGCTGGAAACCTGGTGACCATCATTTTGATATAGCAATACATTAAACCAAACTGTTACCTTCAGTGTTTTGGAAAGCAGAACTATGAATCCTGAGGCTGTTATATTATAAGAAATTTATGAAAAATTCAGAATGTTAGTGTGCATTGGCTCCTTCTTGATGCTTTCAACAAAACCCTATCAGTGAGAAATAAATTGAGACTGGAGCTTTCCAATCTACTAATAGAGATAGAAGGAGACGCCACTTTGCCAAGAGAGAAGCTCTCTGCCTATGGCTTACAAAATAAGTTGCCAGGGAGTCTATAATTTGGAATAATTTCAGCAAAATCCAATTGCTTCTATATCTATATTGAATCAGTTATGAGCTGTGGACATGAAACAGCAGATATAGTGGGAAATAATACTGGTGCCTTGCCATACAAAAGCAGTGAACTTCCTAGCAAAGATGACAAATGTTTCAGATTGCCTCAAGGCAGTGACTGCTGGGTGAAAAGAGAGGGGAGTGAGCTGTCAGAGCTTAAGGGCCAAATAGTACAAGTTTAAAAACTATGAAAGAGTAGGTTTTTACTTTGTTGTTTTCACATAAAATTATAAAAAACAAATAGGGTGGATATCTGCTCTATTTTTGAATGAATGTATACTTAGAAAGGTATCAAACTCCAAAGATTAAAAAGAAGGAGGAGGAGGAGGAGGAGGAGGAGGAGGAGGAGGAGGAGGAGGAGGAGGAGGAGGAGGAGGAGACATAACATCATACATGAAGAATCTGCAGATGTGGTAGAAATACATAGTTTTTCTATTTCTTCCTCTTCTTCCTTAGTAATAGTTCTCAGTTTTATTGTGTGTAGCAAGAATTGCAGCTAAAGGATTTCATTTCTAATTCTTGCTGACAGCTAGAGGTGATTAATTAAATACAAGTCAGGGATGTTGGGTGGGTTTCTGGGAAGACTATAGAGATGATCAGCTTGGCTGGTGGTTACTCTCATCTGCTCTTCTCACGCTTGCTCTGCTTCAAGCTAAATTGTGAACTTAAGGGTTAGAATTCCAGCAGACATCTTGGACCACACACCAAAGTTAGTGGTACAGAAGCTCAGGGGTGCTGGTATAACTGCTCTGTTTGGACTGACCCAGTTTGCTTGTTCTTGTTTTGCCTTGCTTTTTTCTGTTTAACATGAGAGAAGTATAAACGTCAAAATTCAGTTGGCATGAGGCTGGTTTTGGCTTTGCCCTCCCACATTCTTTCTCCTATATAGAATTCTAGCATGATACATCTTGCTGAAGTTTTATTAGCCATTCTAATCCATGAGGTGAATTTAAATTTCAAAGTTAGGCAGCAACATTGGTAAAATAAAATATAGGAGATGGCTAGGTATGGTGGATCATGCCTATAATTCCAGCACTTTGGGAGGCCAAGATGGGAGGATCACATGAGGCAAGGGGTTTGGGACCTGCCTGAGCAACACAGCCAGATCCCTATCTCTACAAAAAATGGAAAAGTTAGCTGGATGTGATAGCACACACCTATAGGCCCAGCTACATGGGAGGGTGAGGAAGAAGGATGACTTGAATCTAGGAATTTGAGGTTGCAGTGAGCTGTAATGACACCACTGCACTATAGCTTAGGTGACAGAGTGAAACTTGTCTCAAAAAACAAACAAATGAACAAAAAATATAGGAGGAATTTGGGTCCTGGATGACCACAGAGACAAAACATCAACCCTAGATACATTTTTTTCTTCATTTCTGTGTTAGAGAGGTACACCCGTATATTAATGAAATGGTTTACTTTGGTTTTATATTATGTGCATCTAATTTTAAAATAAAAATAGAAAAAGTATATATAAGGAAGAAAAAGAATTTTAGCCCTAGACTTTTTCACAGTTACACTTATGCTACTACATAGCATAAGAAATATTATCTTCAAAGTCTCTAATGTCTAGGTGACTGCAGTTCCAAACACAGGTGGCTGAGGTGGGAGGCTGAGAATTGCTTGAGCCCAGGAGCTCAAATCCAACATAGCGAGACCTCATCTCTTGAAAAAAAGTAAGGCTTGAGAAATCAAAAGTGGCCTAAGAAGTATATGTGCAAATTTTCTTTTAAGAATCAAAGCAATAGAATCATTCTTAGTCATGAAATAATTTATAGAGTTCAGTACCTACCTTTCTTGAACAAAATTTTAGTTAAAAAAATAGAGGAAACAAAACATAATGTTTGAAGATGGAGACATAATAAAATGAATGGGTGGTTACTATTAAGTTAGAATTAGAAATTATATGACAAAATAAGTGATGATGAGAAGATAAATTATTGATGAGAAACGAGGAATGGTATGTATGTACTTACATATACATGCGTATATATGAAATAAACATATAAATTGAAGGATTCCCATATATACACATATATTTATATATAAATATGGATGATGTAGTCTGTTGGTATGTGTAGTAAATGCTCAATTATAGTTAAAGGGAGTTATTTCAAAAAGATTTAATGACGTTTATTACTAAAAATGTATTCTAGCTCAACATGCAGTTAGAATATTCAGAGAAAGGGAAACAATTAGATATGTGTAAATGAAAAAGGGTTTGGAAGGACAATACGATAATGAATATTCTAAAACATTCATCTAATTGAGCATGGACATCATATGATAAAATATATAATAGAGTATTTTGGGGGCAAATAATAAGTAGCTTATTTTCACGTGACATATGAGCATCTTGAAACGTAAAGTGACAGAATTGAAAACCACTGTAAAATTAACAATGACTAAAAAGATAATAAATAGCAATTTGAGTAAATCAGCAAAAATGAGGCAAAAAAAGTAACTCACAGAGTAAAATAAATAATAAATTAAGATAGTTGGAACAAATTAAAGCAAGTATTTTTGTATCATACTTCATGTGAGAAGATATGATTTTGTCAATAGAAAACAGACTGTTAATATTTCATCTTTCAAGAAACACATTTAAAGAAGTGCTATATAGAAATGCTGAAGATAAAGAGATAGGTAAAAAGATTCAAAAGATTTCCAAGCATGGAAAAAATATGGCAATACTAATGTAGAAAACATTAATGTAAAATAAACATATTCTAAGACCGAGGTAAGCTAAGATTCATTGTCTCCAGCAAATACACACTATAATGAATGCTAAAAGGATTTTTAAAGCAGAATTGATGATATAAAATAGAATCACAAATTCCAGAAAAGACATATATCTATATCCACATCTTCTATCTATGCACACACATATATAGTTTATACATACATATATTCATATGTGTTTATATGTAAATGGGCAAAAATATCCAACTAAACATCATGAATTTCTGAATTGCTAAATTAAAATTAATAAAGACTATACGAACTATGCTTTTTACAAGGACTAATAATTAAATATACAGAAGTAGATGGTTTTGAAGTAAAATATTTGAAAAAAAACAACACACTATAATCCCTAAGAGACCTGGTTTGATTGTGTGATAACCAAAAAAAGAAAAAAAAGAAAAGACTTCAAAACAAAGTGAATCACCAAAGATTGAGAAAGACATGTTATAATTTTTAATGAAGCTATTAATAAAGAAGACATAAAATGGTTTACATACCTAAATATTTAGGGACCTACAAAGTAGTGTTTCACAATATACAAAACAATATTTTACATGACTAAGGGAAGAAATAGATAAATCCACAAACATAGTATGAGATTTTAAAAAGTATCATGGCCAAATTATAAAAACAAACAAGGAAATAAAATCAATAAATTTATAAATTTAAACGCTATCAACCAATTTGATCTAAATAACATCTGTACCAGGCCACAACCAAAAGCTGCACAACATACATTTGTTCTCAGTGCACTTGCAATATTAACAAATAATTATTCTGAGCCATGAAACAAGTCTTAATGATGACATTTTGAAATAATCCACTCTCTGAATATATTTATATAAATTAGAAATCGATATAATTAAGATACAAAGAGAATCTGTAAATATTTGTAAATAAAGCAACCTACCCTTAAATAATCCCAGAGTCAAAAAAAAGAAATCATAGGTTAAATTTTCAAATATTTCAAGCTGAATGAAAATGAACAAAGAACATATTACAATTTGTGATTGAACTTTCACCTCCACTTAAAATAGAAAATGCTTTAAAAATAAAAGTTGCCTCTAACTCAACAATGGGAAAAAAAATAAAATCAGCTTTAATTTCATAGCATTTCTTATTTTTATTGGAAAGCTTAAGTTAGAAGGTAATGAAGAAATCTGAAATCCAAAAAGGTCCAAATTCTTCCAAGTGGTGAAGGGACATGCATATTTTTCTTTTCTCACCCATGATACAGCACAAGAGAATCTGCAGCTGTTCTGGCCACAATATAAGCAAATGATATTTGACTAGACTAAAAACCAAGTGGGAGTTAATAAGTCTGAAGTTGCTAGGGGCACTTAGCAACTGCTCTCACACAACTCCTTAGCATTTCCTCATGTGAAATTCCATTCCTACTGTATGCTCACAGGAGAAATTGAGAGCAGGTGAAAGACCAAAGATAGCAAACCTGAGCGGGTGGGATAGGCAGGAGGTGACACAGCTGTGATGTGACAGGTAAGGAACATTTCCCACTTTCTGAGTCCCTTCTTTTATACCAACCTTTTACTCTCTGGGGGAGGGATAGCAAACCTTTTTTGCCCACAGAAGGCAAAGAAGGTAATCCTAGATTGCAGGTGACACAAAGGAACACACTGTCTGTTTCTCCAAACTTTTTCTTCTGTAAAGCAAAAAGTTTACTTCACTAGGAAAAGAAAAGAAATCACTCCCTTATGTAGTGCTCAAAGAACGTTATCGCTTGCTACTGGGAAGATAACAACACAAAACCCTGCCAATATCCCTCATAAATCAACCCTATGGAGCAAAAGATACATAAGGAGAGGAAGGACTCAAAGGAAACAGCACCTATGAAGATTATAAGGCAGTCGGACAGTCACTCCACCCACACTGATATTCTATAGAGCAAATCTCAAGTTGTGGGGGAAGGGGACACCAAAGGCCCTCCTGTGAAAGGCACAGGCAAAGACTGTGGATGAAGGAAGTTTAAAGAGAAATTCTCTACGATAGACGGCCAAGTATCTATCTCAGGTCTAATATTCTTTATTGATATGGTCTATATGATATCATCTATATTGATATGGTCTCCCCTAGCTAGAGGAGGTACGAAAAATCCCCACCCAACACCAACTGTGGACATAAGGCTGACTTGACTGACAAGATCCAGTTTGAAAAATATAAATGAAATGTAAGAAAAAGGCTTTGGTTAACTTATTTTAGATCAAAATTACAATTCAATCCCTGGATTAAGAAACTATATTAAGAAACCAGGGCCAAAGTGTTAAACACAGTAACTGAGAACCAAGTTCTATACATTGAAACTATTCCCAGAGATGAAATGGCTTTGATTTATAAATTGTCTCAAATACTTTTCCACACTCTCAGGGATTAAAAACAAAAACAAAATTCTTAATTTTCAAACTGCAAATCACTGTATATACATTTTAGAAAACATTGACCTTAATATGTGGACAATGTAATCATTGAATTAATAAAATAAATGTTGAAGTAAAGAACTGTAGTCATACTGATGATATAATACTACCCTGAGAATTAAATATTTGAGTATGTGAAAGTCCCAAATCACTGAACAATATAAAACAAAATATTTTGCCTGAGATATTTTTGGTAAATTTCTTAAATTAATTGTGTTTTGCCCTGAGGAATTTAATAAAGGTAGCAAAGTAGCCAAGTGCATTGTCAAAGCTTAAAGACCAAATAATATATGGCTTACCTCCCAAGACTCCCCTTCCCCTTAATTTTCACTGACAATGGAAAATGCATTATACGAACACTCTTTGATATGTACACTCATATGAGCACTGTAACATAGCCAATTCACACATCTGTCATGTTTTAGACAGACATGTTGATAATGCTGTTGCTGCTGCTTGTGAAGGCTAAAATTACATTTTTTCTGGCAATGCATGAGTAACATCTCCCACACCTATTTTAAATCACACATCATTAGCATAAACCCAATTATTTGAAAAACTGAGAACGTGAATTAGGAGTACATATGCAAAATTTAGAAACATTCCTAATTGTTTTAGAAGTCTATACATAGTGCCTGCTAAAAAGAGTTGGGTACGTTTTTCCCACAATGACTTCATTAAGTCAGAGCAGACTGCCTGTAAGTCAAAGACAACGTAGAAATATGTGTGGTGTTTGAGTGTGTGTATCTGTGCATGTGAATCTCTGTGTTTATGTGTATAAAAAGAGGACATTGTAGTGGATACTATTAATAAAATATTAACAGTAGTTATAGCAGCATACCTATTAATAGATGGTCACAAAAGTTACTGAAACCCAGGCCATTAGCAAAAAAGAGGTTTTTTCTTTGCTTGGGAACTTGGGGTTAATTTTATCATTATATATAGGCGTGTGAGTATGTGCGTGTGTATGTGTGGGTTGGTGGCTGGTGATACTGCTTCTATCAGAATTGTCTATATGAAACATATAGTTGAACTTAATTGGAAGTAGGCAAATAGTCATTGAGTACTAAATTCCAATTCTGAATTATGCCAAAATATCTTATTTTCTGTTAAAAATAAAATAGTTTTTCTCCTATATCTAATTCAGAGAGGATATATACAGAATGTAGAGGTCTCATTATTTATTCATGCAATTAAGAGTTTTTGTGTTGCTGTTGTATGGCTGTTTTTGTGGTAAAGACAGAGGATAGAAGGGAGAATAAGAGAGTTTGGATTCTTCTCTGCCTGGAACTATAATCTAGACAGGGAAATGAAATTAAGCACAGCATGAAAGAATAATAGATAATTATTAATATATTCATGAAAAGTGATATGAATGAAAAGTAGACAGTGCCATGAGGTAGTGTTATGACAGGATGAAGCCTAGTTTGGCTGTCAGGTAAGCAATGACATTCAGACTTAAATATGAAGAGTGAATTGGTTTGAGCTGTTTGCTAAGGTGAGAGCAAGGAAAAAGAACACCGACACATATACGTCCTAAAAGAAGAGATAGAAGTAAGTCTGCTTGAGATGAAAGAGAATGAAAAGATTTTCAGGATGTAGGGGTGTTGAGTATGCCTTTTTATATGTTGAGCAAATAGTAGATTGTATAGGTAGTTTTGAACATTATATATTAGAAAGGAGCATTATCAGAAAACAAAGATTACACTGCCACAATCTCCTTTGACCAAGAAAAAAAATGCATGAACTTAATAAAAATAGAAGGAGAATGTCACCAGAGAAGTTTGACTGGTGCTTGACTTCGCAGAAATTACTCTTTTGCCCTTTTGGATGTCCCTAAGGAAATTTCAGCACTGCAAATGATAATGAAAGCATATTAGCTTTTGATGCTTAAATAGTTTTGAATTAATTCATTAGTATGTTGACTTTAGAAACAAACAGACCTGTTTTCCTCTTCTAGCATATCCAAGCTTCCAATGTAGTTAGCTAGCTAATGTGTCATGCTCATTAAGTGCACATTTGTATTGTTTTTGCAAATGTCATCTAAATATTTAGAATTATAGAGAAACTGACAGTGGAAAACATAAATGATTTTCCCCTGGAATAGGAAACTATTGCTGCCAGAAATTTATCATTTTGACATTAGAATTGATGGATTGAATATAATTCCTGTCCAAAACAATAGGCTAAGAGGTCAGCATTTCCCTAAGCCAAGATACCACAGTGACATAATACAATCCATTGTGTTCTGGGCAAACATGGTAACGATTTTCTACCTAGAACTCCATCCATGAGAGTTGCATTTCAATTCATTTCTTTCACTTAATTAGTTTGAATTTCACATAAAACAAGTGATGACATAAAATAGAAAAATAAACAGAAGATGGAATAAATATAAGATATTCATGATGAAAATGTGTATTTTATTTTATCAACATCCAGGAAAAGTATTAGCAATGATAAACCTCAACTTATACATATGAAAATATTTATGATGCTAAGGTGAGCAAGAAAAATAGATATTTTCTTACACTTTCTGTTCTTCATTTTTATTTCTCTGCCGTATCCATCAACAGGTATTATTTACCACTTGCTATTCAGCCAGCAGTATTTCAGGTGTTTTTAGAAGAAAGAGAATTAATTGGTCCTTGTACTCAAGACATTTATACTTTAGTTAGGTGGGATAGACTGAGTGGTAATAGCATAGGGATAGGAAACAATCTGAGAATATCATACATGAATATATAATTTAACACAATAATTTGCTATATTATCAAATATAAGTGGTGTAAAGGGAGACTTTTAAAAGCATCACAGAGAAGGGTATGGTCCATGGGAAAATCCTCTGAAGACACAATAGAGCAATTAGCTAAGTATAATATACACACGTGTGTGTGTGTATAACCTCTGGATTTTAGAAATGCATCTATAGGGTAATTTAGAATGATAAATACCTCTTGGTACTGGGTTGTCCAAAGACATATATTAAAGTCCTAGCTCTGCAAGAAAAACGTTAAGTGGGTGTGAAATGTAAGAAAAGAGTGACAAGATAATATAGTTTGATGGACATGAGGGAGACTGGTTGACGACGTGAATTACAAAGACCCCCAAATTAGTTCCACAATTTGGTACAGCTAATTTGGTACAGAAGGCAAGTAACATGTGTTTGGTACAAGGTAGCAAGAATTCCAGATTCCAGAATCCCAGCACAGAAGCTAAGGAGCAGAAATGTAGAACCCAGGATAGAGACTGGGGGTAGGGCAACATTAGAAATTCTGCATAGCAAATCACCAGGAGGTGAAGTTCTATAACTATGGGAACTGTAGCCTGTATTTGGCTTTGTCATGGAGGCAAATCTCTGCCTACTTACTCGCTAATGGGTCCATTATAAAGGAAGTATGCATGAAGCCTTACCAAAAAATTAAGAATATGCTTTGCAATCTGACAAACCTGTGTGAAAATCAGAACACTATGTCTTACCATGAGGTTTGTAATTGTGGGCAATTTAGTTAATATCTGCATATATAAGCCCCTTCGCTCTAAAAGAAATGTGGCTATACCTACCTCATAAAGTTGCTTTTAAGATTAAGTAAGAAAATGCATGTAAAGTACTCATGCAGTGTTTGATAATTGGTAATTAAATAATAAATCATTCCAGCTTCCTCTTCTTTCAATGTATATATTTTTGCTCAGGTCAAAAACACATTCATTTAGTCCATTTTAAAGGTTTACTACCTTTCCCAATTTGATATCGTATGTGGCCTGGAAAGCTGCAAAAAACATCCTCTTTTCTGCACATATAGTTTTTGAACCCTAGAATCCATTCGCCACACAGCACGCAGAGAGTATCCTATCAAAAAGAAATCGCATCACCTCACTAACCTAAAAGCTCTCCCATGGCTCCAACTTGTCCAAAGAATAAAATCCAAATTCTCCACCATGGCTGAAAAGGGCCTAAAAGAGCAACTCCTTGCCTTTCCGCTTTCCCCTATCCCTCTGCCCTTCATATCAGTATCAATATATTAAGCTAATTTGTAAAGGAATTCATACTGGTTCTTTCTTCTCACTGGAATTCTTTCTCCCAGATTGTACTTTCTTGACTTCTTTTCTACTCCCATCTCCTCTCCCATCCCCTCCGACCCCTGCTCCTTTTTTCTAATCAGATGTAAGTACAAACATCACTTCACTAAGGCTTCTCTGACTTCTCAAACCAAGTTAGCTCATGTTACCCACCCAGACATTCCCTAGATTATTTCACTTAATTTTCTCCATTCTTGCTATCTGAAATTCTGATTTTTTTTTTTTTTTGCTGTCTGCACCCACCAATAAATTGTACTCTCTATGAGCACAAAGGTGTTAGCAATATTATCTCTAGGACAAAGAAAAGTTCCTAGTCATAATAAGCGCTCAGTAAATATCTGAAGAATGAATGAATGGAATTGAAAATATTACTCCAACATTTAATATAGCACCTATGTTAAATACAAACAGAAACTCTAGCACCATTGTAAATAATGGAATAAATTAGGCTACCAAAAAATATTAGTACTCTGGTAACATATTAATTTTGCTTATAATTTCCACAGACATTATCTAATGTTATAGCTAGATTCTTTTTTAGAGATCATTAAGTTTGTGATTCTAAAAATAATAAAATTAAAACCTAAAAATTAAAAACCTAACTTAAGGAACAAGACCCTAGTTAGAACTGAAATCAACATCTAAGTCTATGAAGTCCCTTTCAATACTATTTTTTCTATATAATAATGATTCTGTGTTTTTTTCTTCTTTTCATTTGCTTAGACCCATCAAAGAACTTGGACTAAAGAGCAAATTTATATTTAATTGATATGAGAAGTAGGATATAAGCAAATTATATGAATACATGTGATAGATGAGCAACAATGAAAGTAAGACCTGGACAAATGGCAAAGACTTAACTAGATTTCTATTTATCTCCATCAGAACCACGCTGGAAGAATGAAAGAACAACCAGAAAAAGAGAAGAAAATGAAATCCTGGAAAGAAGTTCTGTTCCTTACTATTTATATGCAAAACAAACAACATCAACAACAACAAAACATTTTTAAGGAAGTTGACATGCCACCACATTAAACATTCAAATACTGTGTTTAGAAATTTTCTAGAAACATTTGCTATGAGTATTTTCCTGTCTCTGTTTCAATTTCCATTTTATATTTGGTTATAATTGACTTAGGATTTCCATCATGGAAGATATTTTATTTATGTATGGCAGTCATATTTCTTTAAAAAATCATATTAATTTAGTAAATAGTATAAATAGATAATTAAATGGTTGTGTTTTTGACATCTCATGTCAAAAATAAGAAAATAAGTTTCTTTCAATTGACTTATTTGAAGTGTTTTCTCTTTTGCATTAGTGTGATAATCTGCTACTTTGTCTTCATCTATATATGTATGCATCCTTTATTTGTATTTATCTATATGTATCTATGTAGCTATCCACTCATAAAGTGTGCTTTGTTTCATTGATATATTATGGTCTTTTGCCTACAGTACAAAGCTAAAATCTCTTTAGAACCCTCCATAGGCTTCCCTGGTGTATCTTTTCAGCTTTATCTTATACCTCAATACTCCTATGTGAAATACAATCTCTAAATCATTCCTCATAAGTGGTTTCACAAGGACCCTGACAACCTTGACATTGATTTTTCCTCCTCTATTTTTTTAATGTTTTTCTCCTTATCTGGAAGGTCTCCTTCCTTTTATTTTTGGGGACAATAAAAATCTTATTTAGCAAAAATATCTATATATTTATACTAGTATATTCCACCTTGCTTCCCTTTCATTATTTTCTCCTTCCCTCCCTCTTTTCTTCTTTCCTTCTTCCCTCCTTCTTCTCTTTCTTTCACTTTTCATTCAATATTTCAACAAATAAGTATTGATGACTTACTCTTTCCCAGTCACTGATCTAGATTTTTGAAATAGAACAATGAAACAAACAAAGATATTTTGGAAAGTAACTAACTCTATGAAAAACACAGAGAAAAATAAGGGACATACAAAATGTGGGCTGCAATTTTAAACACATAATAAGGGTAGGCCTCATTCAGGAAGTAACCTATGATTAAGACTTGAGGGACCTGGTAAAGAGCTCTTCAGATTGAAAAAACAAAGAAAAAGCTCAAAGACCCAACAATATTAAAGTAAAAGTATTTGAAGATTTGCATGGAGTCCAGTGTGGTAAGTGAATGAAAGAGTACAAGAATGCACATGTGGCCAGATTTGAAGAACTTTGCAAATCATTGTAAGAATTTTTTCATTAACCTTGTGAGCGTAGCATTTTTAATATTTTAAGTAAATGATTGGCAAGATCATAATTTAATTTGAAAGAAGCATCTGAGATGCTATGTTCAGAATAGACTTTTGGGAGTTAAATGTAGAATTAGATTAACAAGATAGAAGACTTCTAGTAAATTACAAATGAAAAATAACTTGAACCATGAGGCTATTAGAGTAATTAAGATTAGAAATTGATATGATTGATATATATAGATAGAATATCTCATATCTTTTCTATATAAACAGTCTTTATTTTTAAAAATTCATGCTTCTCTTTTTTTATTTCTGTTGAAATTACCCTCTCAGAACTTTCACAATTGCAATATTGATTTACAGATACAGTTTGCATAAATATTCTTCTAAATAGAGCTCATACATGGAAACAAAAACTGTTCTCAACCTGCCATTTTCTGCATAAATTAATGGCCATAAACTCATTTCCAATTATAAAAGACAAATTGTAAATATTGTTTAAAATGAAGAAAGGCACAATTTCCTTTCAAAGATTATTTTACCAAACAGCCTTTACCTGAAAACACAGAAAATAAATGGAATGAATAGCCTAATTCTCATATTTTAAATAGTATTTAATAAATTTCTCCTATGTCTTAGTATATCGTTTTTATTTTAAAAGTAAGTCATACAATTTGATGTTGTATTTTAAGATTGTAGACTTACAAAGTGGACAAAGAATATATCCCAAAACTTGACCAAGGAATTTGACAACTTCAGTATAGCATACCATTCATGATACTTTGGCTCTTATTGTTGCTTGTCTATTGGAATTATTTTTATAGAAAATCTGCCAGTCATCTAAGAGTTTTGTTAAAATAAGTGTTGGATTAGCACATTAATGATCACAGGAGACAAATATAAAACGCCATGAACTATCTGAAAAGAATAAACAAAGGACCAGTACCATATGTCAATCATTTGTAGTGTGACTGATAAAATTTTATCACAAACAACAGCAAAGTAGTTTGCATAAATTATTAAATCATATGCATACATGAGAATTAGTAATTAAACAGAAAATCTTATTGTGAATTTTCATAATTGGCAATTACTAAAGAAGGAAACACCCATCGATAATTCAAGATTACTTTGATTTTATGACAATTTTGAGTTATTATTCATAGGACTTTCAAATGTAGCCAGGAGGAGTTAATTGTGCAATTGTTTTCTCTGCAAGCAGATGCCAGACTTGAATAATAAACTGGAAAATATAATGAATATATTTATTATGAAATAATTTTGTACAGTCATAATAGGCATAAACTTATTGCAATTCATTTTTAATCAAAGAATATGAATTTTTACCAAAGTTACTTTAGCATTTACTATCCAAATACCTTTAATACTTCCTCTGTTAATTTCTCTTAGAACATATTTTTCTTTGTTTCAATAGATTTTGTTTTTGTAAACAACTAGATTTTACAGTTCACAATACAAATTTTGAAGCTGGTGTCATTGAAAAATATTTCAATATGAATTAATTAATTAACATCAATATATTTTAATGCACTTACTAAAAGCATGTATTATTATTTTACAATGTATCATATGTATCATAAGCTTAAACATGTACTGAAATGCATGGAAATATTATATAAATTTACAATGACCTTCTAAGTGACTGATGATAAAGAGAATACTATGGGATCAGAAATGCTGAGGTAGAGGAAGAAGCAGGGATATTGCTTTCACTAACCATAGTTATTGTCTGAATTACTTACTGAATGGCAAAGCCATTTCTTTTTTTATTTATGTATGCAACATATACAAGTGTCTGATTCTATTGGATATGTGAATATGGTTGAGGCATTGAACAAGTTGATAGGAGGCTAGACCTCATGAATTCTATAATCTAGCATGGAAAAAAAAGATATAAAACAAGTATGTAAAAAAATGTGAGCAGTATAATGAAGATGGAAATGTGGGGTATAATGAGAGTATGCAAATGAGTTGTGTGGCATACTCGAGTTATTTTTAGTTCTCCAAATAGTGAAATTTCAATTACATAAGAATTGTTTCAAGGTTCTCACTTAGTAAATGATTCAGAAGTTGCGGATGAATCTAAAGACCTATTTTGATGGGTCTCCTTGATATCAATCCACTGTTGAGTTCTGTGTACCTTTATTCTATAATTTTTCCATGAACTTACATTAATAGATATTTTCCAAAAGGAAACTATAATACTATGTGATTTAACATAAATGGTGTACAACCTAGTCACATGGAGAACTTACATGTGTGAAGTAAAATAAAATCTTAAGGCTCACCACTGCACCAGCTGACTGAATGAACCCCCCCCCCATCCTAAAACTAAATTGTTTGCCAGGAGGAGGGAGGTCAGACATGCCTCATCATGTCCCCCTCCCTCTTGGAGACATCCTTTGTAACCCATTGACAGGCTTAAGGGGATGCAAGACAAACTTGCAAGTCCTCAATTTACATAACAAATCTATGTCTGGTGGCTTGTCTCTGGTAAACAGTTTATGTTAAAACATTCCAAGCCTTTAGACAAAGCTTCATGTCTTTAGCCAATTACAAGCCAAAGAATCTTTAAACCCACCTATAACCTGCAAGCCCCCTCCCTTCGAGAGATGTCCCACCTTTTTTTGGCCAAACCAATGTATGCCTCCCACGTATTGACTGATAACTTTACCTGTAACCCCCATCTCCCTGAAATGTATAAAAACCAAACTGTAACCCAGTCACATTGAGTTCACTTGTCCAAGGCCTCTTGGCAGTGGCTCTGGGTCATGGTCCTCAAATTTGGCTCAGAATAAATCTCTTTAAAATTATTTTACAGAGTTTGGTTTTTTTCCATTGACACATGTCAGTATGTCAGTATGTGTGTATGGATGTATGTGTGTGTAATTTAATGAATTTTTTTAAATGATATGCAATATTAAGAAAATGGATAAATCTCACTATTTAGCAATGATTTAATTTATGGGCATTTAACATTATGACCTTTTCATTATTTTAAACACAGCTGCCATAGACTTCCTTTTATAAAAGTCTTAGTGCAGATATTCCAATTTTCTGGGATTAAAACTGGTTAGTAAAATTGCTAAATTACAATATATCTACATTTTAAATTTCAATAAATATTAACAAATTGTCTTCCAGGCAGCCATATCATTTCAGATCTATTTATCAGTATACAATAATCAATTTTCTACACCTACATGAATGCTAGAAACAGCAAACTTTAAAAATCATTAATTTTTTAAACCTTATTGTCATTTACGTTAAATTATTTGATCATTGGTTGAGGTATTTTTAATATGTGAGTTTCCTAGTTTTATGTATTCTGCAAATGAATATTAATATGCATTATCAATTTTTACTTGATTGATTGGAAAGAATTATTTTTTATGCTGAAAAATTGCAGATAATTGGGACTTTTTCAATTTAATGGGAAATGGGACAGAACATGGAAAAAGTGTTCTAGGCACAGCAGAGTGACTATAAATAACAATAACTTAGGGTATACTTTAACTAAAAGAGTGGAATTGAAATGTTCCTAACACAAAGAAATGATAAATGCCTGAGGTGACGGATACACCAATCACCCTGATTTGATTAATTCACATGTATGCCTATATCAAAACATCACATATACCCTATAAAGATGTACAGCTATTATGTACTCATATTAATTAAAAGGAAAAAAAAACAAGAAAAAGAAAACATTCTAGAAGAGAGGAATGTCATGTGCAAAGATACATAAATAAGGGAAAGTGTATCATTCTATATAAACCAAAAAGGCATTAGGCTGGGCAAAGACAAATGAAGGTAAGAGAGGTAAAAGAAAAGGCTGAGAAGATAAACAGAAAGAAATCTGACCAGAGGGAAGACTTTTGAAGACTTATGTTTTGGTTTTGTTTATCCCAGGAACTTTCTTTCACACAAAGGTTTTAGTGCATATAGTTTATCTGGACAATGATTCTAGAGGACTCTGGTAGCAGAGTAGGAGGTAGGACAGGGTGGATAAGCAAGCCAATAAAAGTCTTCTCAACCACATGGACTACTGAAGCATTACTGCCCATTGTGAGCTCTCACAGAGTTTCCACTGAGGAATGTGGCCAGAGAGGTTTAGAATAGGTTTCACATTTACATCTGACAAAGAAAAAGGAAGCTTGGTTGTTCACCCACCAACTTCCCCATGTTGTGGGTTGAAGGCTTCTTCCTATGGCATCAAATTAACTCTGTCCCTTTTTGGTGTGTCCTGCATGTGGGCATAGAGTGTTTTTATGACCAGTGTATGTGTTTTCAAGCATATGTAGTATTCAGCCATGGTGAATGGTGGGCAAGATATGAGGTTCTCCCATGTTAATTAGAATTTTGAAGTTTTTCCTAAGGTTAATGGAAATAAAACATGAACCTACATAAAATTCTGCTGCACTTGGAGTATGTATAAAATCTGCAGTGCCTGGGAGGAGTCAGGGAATGTCATGCTGTGGTCTTATCCTATTACCATAGAACACAGAAATTTCAATCTGATAGATCATTGTTAAAAATTTTAAAAATTAGTTAAATGGGTAGGTAGGCACAGCATGTTCTCAGCTATTTTAATGCAAATCATGTGGATTTACAGGTCAGTTACACATTAACCGGGATGAAAAGAGTGAAAAAAGAGATGAGAGACAAAGAAAGAGAGATTGTATTGACATATAACACATAAAGATTGACATATAACAAATAAAGATTGTATTGACATATAACACATAAAGTGCTGGAAAGGTTTTTCCTAATTATACTGTTTGTATATGAAGATGAAGTAGCTTATTTAAATAAGAACATATGGATATCCAATACAGTGGTGGTCAAGCAGAATTTTGCCTGCTTATAAAATGTTGGCACAAAAAGGAAATGTTTTGATCCAATAATCCCGTCTTGGTAGAAGAAAAGAAATAGTTTTAAAGCAAAAGGTCCAAGGACATTTTAAGTTGGAAATAGATTCAAGCTAAGAAAAAATA
Source organism: Cheirogaleus medius (assembly GCA_008086735.1). Classification (NCBI taxonomy): domain Eukaryota; kingdom Metazoa; phylum Chordata; class Mammalia; order Primates; family Cheirogaleidae; genus Cheirogaleus; species Cheirogaleus medius. Next base: position 46,092,065 of record VBSM01003157.1, on the reverse strand, counting down.
TCTTATCTGTCTCTACGACTAACGCTTTTCCTAATATTTGTAGCTTTCATAGAGACATTACAAGTTCCTAGGCATACTTTATTTCTTCTAAATTGTGGGATGTAAAACCCTCTTTCTTTATATTTATTGAGCTATATTTAAATACTTAATTCTTGACTTTTAAAGGTATAGCATACCAGGGGCAAGATTTCAAAAGAGGAATTTGTGAATGACATATTGTATTCCAATAAATTCTATAAAGTGTCCAATAGAGATGATTTATCACCATATCAAAACTTATTCTCCATAGTTTGTATATTAAGACAGAGATTATTCTAGGAAACATCTATACTTATAGGAATTTGGGGGGATGGTCTGTTTATGTGTTTGTTTTGTTAATTATTTTTAATCATAAAGTGCTCCTGATTAGGAAAAGTGAAACAACACCAATATAAATAAACAGACTTTGTCTTTCTAGCTTTTAAGTCAATGGCACTTCAAATGCATCTGTATTCATGCTCATACTCTGTTGCCTTTTACACAGAGATTTAGATATTATGGTAAAGTAATAAGATCCACAGATTTCTTCACATTTACATCTGGGGATGTAAACCATAGTGCCTTCATTTTTATGTGATGCTACATTCACTACAAACCTAACTTGTAATATGTCAAAAGACTCCTGAGGAATGTCCTTGAACTTCTCTAAACAGGGCCCAATGGCATCCAAAATGGTACTGTCCACATTAAAATGTAAATTAGCCCTCTGTAACTGCAAACCAAGATCATTTTACACAGGTGTTTAAATATAACAAGACCTTAAAATCGATCCTTCAGGGATATCGCATGTACCGTAGTTGCTGAGTTGCATCTAGGCATAATGCATTCTATATACGTGGTTTTATTGCTCTTGTGTGATACTCACTGAACTCTCAAGAAAATGTCTGCTAAATCAAATAAAAGGACATCTTATCAAGGCACAAATGAATATCTCCTCCAAAAAGAAACACACATTATTTTTAGTAATACTGATTTACTTGACATTCGGTTAATATTTATTGAACAATTATGATATTAGTCACAAAAAAGAAATGTATTTTCTGCCTTAGAACAATTTGTGAAAAAATATTAATATGTGTCATAATTTTTCTTGCTAAGGGGAGGATTTTATTCTTTTTCTTATTGTTATTTTATTTATCTCTGATTCATATAATATGTGGTCAAATTGTATGAGCTTCATTGCCATATGTCACTACCAAGGTGAATTAAATTATCTTCTGACAATGTTGTTTCTAGAGCATATTCATAATGCATGATGCATAGAGCACTTCTTAATCTTTCAAATAAGATCCTTCACAGGCACATAAATGTAAATGCACTCAGCCTCAAATAAGATCTCATTTCCAATGTATATGAGAAAAATATTTTTTGCAAACTGGATTACTTTATTATCAATGAGAATGCATGAACTTTTATTTTTTCCTCTAAATAAATGTAGAGAAGGAAAAATAGGACAGATGATGCGAAGAGAAAATAAGAAAGATTAACTTCCTATTATTTGATGTATCACATTTAAAGTGCTCATGCATTCTGGGTCTTGTTCTCTTATAAATGTCAAAGAAAGAAGAATAAAAACTACTTTTGAGATTTAAACTCATCAATTTCCTTCTCTCAATGTCTTCCTTTTCAGTTAGCAGCACCTCCATTAACTGGAACTAAAAACTGAAAACAAATAGGGAAAGTGCTCTTTTTATTATGCCAGTCATAATGTGTATTTATAGATTTAATTAGCTTTTTGTTAAAATATTTTAAAAGTTTCATTCAAAAATTGATACTCTTAATTAAGCATATAATTCTAAAAAAAAATCTGAGGCTTAAAAGGTAAAAAATATTTATCAATAAACTCTTAACCCCATGTACCTACCTATCTGTCATCTACCCAATTAACAACATATCTATCTAGTCATCTATTTATTTCCTTTGTTTCAGTAATTTTCTGGATTTTTTTAATGAAGAATAATTAAACTTATCATTTCCAAGTCCCTAGGATAATGAGGTGTATTCAGAAACAAAGTGATCAATACTGAATAGATGGGACTATTTCAGTGTATTTTAACTTATGTGTCTCTATAATAGTTCTTAGTCAATCCTTCTCTTAATTAAACCTCAGGCTAATTTCTTTTTATTTTGTTTAACAGAATTACTGCTATAAATAATATTCCCAGAATGAGAATCCGGGTGATGTGTGATTTGACACTGATCCAATTTGCCCTCTTAGAATTAGGCTACCTGGCCTAACAATATGTATTCCCTCCCAGACTCAGCCATAATTGCTATGAGGTTTACAGACTTTGAGAAAAATATTTCTTCCCTTGGGTACTTATAAACTTTTCCAAGTTTTCCAAGAAATCATTAAAAAAAGTAATTCAGGACACAAGATGAACTTTGTTCTGCTCCAAACATGCAGTGTACCTACATTCAAACTCTGAAAGGTTGTCTGACTTGATGTCTAAGTAGAATCACTTGTTTCCTGGGGCCATCAAAGACTATTGAAGTCCAAAGCTTAAGTAGTAGCTTCTATATGTTGATGTGCTGAATTCTACGTAGGTCATGCCAATAAGGCTTTAGGCATTACTACAGCTGGATTTATACAAATACAAACATTAACTTTGGTCTTTTAGATATTTAAGTGTTTGGAATAGATACGTAGGGGGAAATGCATTAGTTTAATACCTAAAAGTACAAGTAAAGTTTTATTATTTCATATTTTTATATTAGGAAGTGTCAATTCATGCTTGTTAATATTCTAATGATTGAGTCATACCGTATTGGGAATTTAAATTATTTACTAAAATCAACATTAGGATTATAGATTAGGTTTACATGTATCACACCTACACACAGATAAATTTCCATAAATGATTTTGTTTTCATGAAAAACGACAAGCCCAAAATTAAATGTTAATCTTTCATAAAAATATATTGTTAATTTTAATAACCAATTTCAAAAATGCTTTCTTCTTTGCAAGATAAAAATGTTGTAAATAATTTTTCTCAACTGATAATATTTCAATCAGAACTAGAAAATTGTTATCATTTCCCTTTTAGTGAATAATTAACAGAGAAATAATAAGATAAAATGGTATTATTAAAATTATGTTAATAGAATAAATGGCAATTATTCAATACTGTATTTTATTCAACTTGGAAGAAAAACCCCCTCTACTTGCTTTTAAAATTTTGCAATTTATAAAAGTATAATAGTTACATTGTCTTCATTTTACTTCTCTTTGTGTATCTATGGTTTATAATAGTTTTAGTGACCCCTGGATAGAGTTTTCCCAGCAGGTAATAATATGATTATATTTTTCTGCCAGGAAATAACCAACCCTAGGTCATCATTATTTAAATAACTAGAAGATTATATGGCTATAGTAGAAAAAGGGATATGTGTGAAGAAGGGAAATTTTATTTTCTTTAATGACTGAAACATAATTTCTTAAACTAATACAAAATGCTTTACAATTGTCATCTTTTTATTAAAAGTACATTAGCCTAAGTTCACTGCTGAGTATATACCTAATGGAAGGAATAAATCTCTGAACACCATTGAGTGTACAAATTTGGTTTTGACTGGTGCAATATTTCAAGGTTGTTGGGCAAAAAAGTTATAATTTAATATTAAACCTTCTATGTTTTTGTGTTGTATGGAAACATGGATTTTGGAATAAAAACTCTCATTACATCTCTGTTCTTCTATATATTGTTTCAATTTTGTCAAAGTATGTCATGATTTTTATATTAAAATTATTTTTCTGTATAGTCTAGATAGTATTTTGGGATAGTATTTGAGCATTAATTTTAATTGTACAGAATCTCCTATATTTCCTTGGAATAAAGCTCAATAAATGCTATCTCTCCACCTTGTTTCCATCTGAGTAGTGATTCCAATATCCCTAGGGGCTAATACTGACACCTAGTACACATAATTTAAGAATAATTCTTATAATATTGGTATTGTGTGATGTTGAGTACTTCATGATTATGAATAAACTGTCTTTAATTTTTTTATATTGTCTGTGGGGGGATGAAATACATAAAATGACTTTAAAGAGTGATTTTTCAAATGATTACAAGAATTCAAAAGGTGCATTACTAAAAATCAGTATCACAAATGTGCATTAAGGAGAGATCCATCTTTGGGCTCAAAACTAGACAATATTATTGACAGATCTTGTATGTTAGTGTATTCAGAGAGCAACAATCCCAAACATCTTTTAGGAGTTTGGACTTCTATCCTTTGAAATTTCATTCTACTAATTTGGCAGAATCAGCAAGTACTGGCCTGGTATTCTTATACATTATTCATGTTGATATTGTGAAATATGAAAATCACTGTGATTTTCAGCTGTAATTTAACCAGTGTCACAAAAATACTAAAATGATGGCTAAAATTGGTCCTTAATACTGTGGTGAAGTAAGTTTCGAATCTTGTATTCTAGGGTAAAAATAGAGTTAACCCAGTGACCCTGGGTTTGGGGGGCAATGGGAAAGCTGAGGGAGTGAAGCTCCTATTTAACCTTTTTCCACAAGAAAAACTGCACTTTCATTTCTGTAAACTGGCTTTTACATAAGGTTTTTCATAAAGAAAACTTCCAATGCTATTTTTAAAAAAGGATAGAAACCATTACTTTATAGCATTTTTTTTAAAAAGCATATGATACTACATAGACCAAACAACTTAACATGTACCAAAGTAATCAAAAAGCAAAATATTGTTACATTTTTACCTTCATATTTTAAGGTCCATCAGTGATTACTGTATAATATCAAAAGAAAATATTTTCTGGTTTCCACCTCCAAATTTAAAAATTATTTAAGTTTAGTAGAAATTACTATGATGATCAAATACTATTCATATAAAATTTAGCTGTATAAAATTGCCAGTTTTATAGATTAAAAATGATAGAATGTTGACAGTCTCATATGTTTGATTCTACCACATCCTACTATATTCAAGAACACAGGTAAAATATGCATAGGAAGAAAATTTATTCCAAACTGAGATGGTGGGAACATTTGGGGAAAGATCCATAGCCAAGGTAATGTGCAGAGTTGTAGCTACCCTTTATTTAATGTAGTTTCTTAAATATGAGTGTGTGTGTGTGTGTGTGCGTGTGTGTTAGAAAGCAAGAGAGAGATTATGAACAAAAGCAAGAGATAAACAGAGAGTCCCACTTGACCATCACAGAGATTCAAAAGGGAATCATTTTGGGTGGAACATGGGACCAGGCTAAGAGGTCCTGGCAGGCTGGCAGAGATACCAAGCTACATATGGTAAGAGATAAAGAGCTGATGGAATCTTCTTGATCCTACAACATCACATACTGGTCCTGAGCACATACAGAATTTTGTTTTGTATGTAGGCACATGCATAGCTTGGAAAATTAAAAGGAAGAGATAGTTATGCAAATGCAAATAAATGCATATAAGTACTATGTGTTCATCATCGCTTTAATTTATTAATTTGTCAGCCCCATAAATGAATAATTTGCTGGAGACTTATCATAGCCTCATCTCTGACAGAGAGGCCAGAGTAAATATTTTTTTCAACATCTTTATCTTAGAGAGTTTGATATACTTTAAAATACCATGTCATTTTATCTCCTTACTGTAAAACATTGAGATTCATCTTATTTGAGATTCTTCAAATTCAGTATTGTTTTTAATCCATTCATGAAATAATTTAAAATTTATGCATCAGATAAAACATTTGCTAAGGCAAATAGTATAAAAATGAAGAATTAATGATAAAAACCTAAATTAGTCAAAAGAACAAACGTATTCAAAATAAATTTTGCAAAAAAAAAAAAAAAAAAAAGGAATGCAGCCTTAGAGTAGGAAGATATATTTTTCTCAATTTTACAAATTTTCAGTAATGCTAAGTAATTTAATAACAATATTATTTTAAAGAAACATTGAAGCTTCTTCAAGGCCCTATTTTTTAACAAGAAAACAAGAATTTCTTTACCAAAACATACATACAGAAAAAAAACCTGTTAATTTAAGTTGATTTAAATAAATTTACATCAGATAATACAGAGAAGCTATTTGACATCTCTTAGCTCTTATTTTGAATTATTGCATATATTTATGAAAAATCAAAGGTACTCCTCTCATTATATTTTACATGTTATATTATTTGTTCTTTCTTATATTTTTGATTATTTATTTCTGACCATTAGCTTTAAATGTTAAGACATTATTACATTCTTATTATTCATTTTCTGTTCCCTCTGTCCCTGCCCCATTATATGTAAAATTTCTCTTCAAATTTTACCAATGATTTAATAAACAAGTAATGAAACTTCTTCAAATTGTTTTTTGTGTATTAAAACAGAAAAGGAATGAGTGAGCAAATAAAATAAACATGACTTAGATTTGGAATTTTTGCTAACATGCAGTATGTTTGTTTTTTCCCCTTTGGTGTAGTATATTTTTATGAATAAGAGTACATCCAAATAAGTTAACATTGCAAACATGCTGCATATATAACAATTTCTTAAAAACTACCATGTAGATGGATTCAACAAAAAATTTCTTGCTATCTTCCCTTACATTAGACAAACTAACAGTGTTAGTAAAACTTGCTCTTATTTCTTGCTTTTGACACTAATGGGAGTTTTCCGTAAAGACTTCAGACCCAATTGATGTATGAGCCTAGTAGCTCTCCTTAATTGTGTTTGTAAATTCAATAGTATTATAGAAAGAGACATTCTTGGCTGTACTTTACAAAAATTATTATACCTTCCAGGTCATACTTTATTCATTCTTCACTTTTACACATTTTAAAACTGTCTTGTGTTAAGAGTAACTCAGAAATGTATACTTGTCTCTCACTGACTTTGGGAGGTTTTGTTCTATCACATGTTCTTATTACAACTCAATGCCTTTTGTCTAAATCTAACATAATGGTGTTGAGAGACTACTAAAAAGAATAGAGAACTCTCTTTTTTATATAAAAGCATAATAACAGAAATAAAAATAAATAATGCATTCTGGAATTCTTTTGAAATGAGTTTTTAATTGAGATAAGTATAAAAGTAATTCAGTTATAGTTGTAAATTTATACCAATGCTATTGAATACTAAATATATGAACTAAAATAAAATCTTAAGGCTCACCCCCCCCCACACTTGACTGAATGGACCCCCTCTTGGCCAAGAGGTTATCCTGAAACTAAATTGCCTGCCAGGAGAAGAGAGGTCAGACATGCCTCATCATGCCCCCCTCCCTTCTTGGAGACATCCTTTGTAACCCATTATCAGGCCTAAGGGCATGGAAGACAAACCTGCAGGTCCTTAATTTACACAACAAATATATGTCCAGTGGCTTATCTCTGATTAACAGGTCCTTATCTTAAAACAACCCAGGCCTTTAGACAAAGCTTCAGGTCTTTAACCAATTACAAGTCAAAGTATCTTTAAACCCACCTATAACCTATAAGCCCCACTTCTAGATGGCCCACCTTTTAGGGCCAAACCAATGTATGCCTTCCACGTATTGATTTATGACTTTATCTGTAACCGCTGTCTCCCTGAAATTTATAAAACCAAACTGTAACCCAGCCACACTGAGTCCACTTGCTCAAGGCTTCTTGGGCGTGGCTCTGGGTCATAGTCCTCAAATTTGGCTCAGAATAAATCTCTTTAAAAATATTTTATGGAGTTCGGCTTTTTTTCCATTAAAAATATGAAATATTGACATTTTTCCAATATTGGGGAACATTTTAAGTCATAGATCCTCCAAAAGCATTCTGTTTCTGTAAATACGTATCATATAATCAAAATGGAAATATAGAATCTTTTTAAAAAGTATTTGTGATTTTGATGTGTTTGAGAATCGATGGCCACTTCTAATAAACATTCACTCCATTTTGCTATTGCCTCTGATTAAGGCTTTCTGGCAACCTCAGCTGAGGTCCTCATTGCCCCTAACCCCATTCTCCTAATACTGTCCTCTCCACTTTGTGTGATGAGCATTCAGAAATTTCTGGCTATCTTGTACACGGCAAGCAGCTATGAAAGAAATGAGGAAGATTGGTTAACCTCAGGACTTTTCTGCTCCCTGACATATAACAGGCTTTGATTTCTACATCATGACATAGGGAAGTCTGCTAGGAAATTTTCATTCAGAATTAAGAATTATGTGTGGCATTTTCAAGCTGGCTTTCCTCTGAAACAACTTATGCTTTTCTATTCCTCCCTACCTCTAGAATTATCTAGACGGAAAATGAGAAGAACTGGGGATATTGGCATCTGATCTCTTGCTTTTCTTCCCACTTCAGTGGGTTGGATTCATCCCTGAAGTCTATCCTTGTTCTTTTCTCCCATAGGACTTTGTATGGACTAGGGATGGTTTCAGCTGTGTTTCTTTCCTGAGCACCCTAGAAAACGGAATTTCAGGAAAATGTTTATGTGACAATAATTTACCAGGGAAGATTCAAACCCAGTGAAGCAGGAATAGGGGGACAAGGAAGTGAGGCAGGGAAAGAGAGGATTTTAAAAGAGGGTTTGTTATAGAGCTAACCACAGCATTGACACAAACTAGCCATCCATTCTTACCAGATTTCTACAGAGACTACATGAAGGTACTTAGTGACCTATGAAAAGAGTGTGGCATACTGCACATAAGATGAAGATGATGGGTGACACAAGAGACAACAGTATCAACAGCAGAAGCATCCCTGTCAGTAGCAACAGATATGGGAAAAATAGCAATCCTGTTTTATAATACAAGATAGATATTACCCATTACAAACCTACTCTGGCCAGGGAATAAAGATGCATGAATCTGGACTGACATATAAACTGAATCTGGCTCAGTCTACCATTTGCATAAAAAAACCCACTTGGATACTCTTAGAATCTTGGAGTTTCATCATGAAATAAGATGTACTGTCTTTTTTCCTGAGAAAGGAGGGCAAATGCAGTTCTTCAAGGTTGTGGCTAATTACAATCTTCTAAATCACAGGCCTAAACCATGGCCTAATCCAGCCTATAGGCCTGTCTTGTATGCCTCTGGGCAATGTCTTTTACATATTTACAGAATGAGGAGAAGAAAAATCTGTGATATATATTGTAAGTGTCCCCTTAAGCCTAAAATATTAACTATATCTAGCTCTTTACAGAATGTTTGCCAACCTCTCTTCTGAAAACACTACAAAATGGGTTAAAAAGCTAAGTTATAGCACTCAGTACTGCAACTAAAGCTGAGACTGTAATTCATTTTCATCATGCATTTTTTCCACCTCCCACTTCAGCTGGTCTTGGTTGCTGGCCTTGTGGGGTGACTTAGACCTTCATTCCTTGGTTTTCTAAATAAGGGGGCCATTTTGGGGGATGAAGAGGTTCTTTTTCAATTGTCTTCCATGGCCACATATAAATTGGAAATTGGATAAAACTCCACACATTCTTCATTTCCAGTTTTCATTGACTGATAGTACTGATTTAGAAGCTTGGGTTCATTTTAGGGAGTAGACATTCAAATTTGTTTGTAATTCAGACTAGAGGTTTTTTCACCATTATATATTTTTTCTCAATTGTTTATTGAGAATTTTAAATATTTGCATCTGATCACTTTAAAAGTTTAAAGTCCAATCTCTTATCTACAGTCAGTCTACAAACCTCATGATATTTTTGTCTTTTACTCAATGGATTCTGTGCTCTGCCAACCCTATAGCCCTTAGTTTAATGGATTCTGCCCTGAGCAATTCAAACAACTGTTCAGGTAGGAAGAAACCATCCTTCATATGCACTTTGCCAGTGTTCTTACCACCTCTGTCTGTATTAGAATAATTAACAAGTAGCATAGGAGAAAATGGGGCTCTAATCCTATCAATATTTTCTTCTGATAAAGACATATTTTTTTCTCCCCTTGGATTACCCACAGTTAGGAATATAAAAGGTGGCTCTTACTCGTTTTTCTCTACATCAAATTCCATATTTTGGGGTCTTTCCCTTTAGGAATGTCATCAGTTTCTACTAATGGAAATCCACGTAACAGTGATTTAAACAAATAAAAGTTTCTATTTTCATTTAATAATTCTGTGGGTTGGTCTTTGCTAGTATGTTCCTCCATTCGTCTGCTATTCCTCAATGTAGGTGCTGACATTTTACCTTCAGAATTTTGTCTCATTATGAAAACTTCCATACACAACAACATTCCAAAGAAGGAAATTAGGATGTATAAAATAGAAAGACTTTCCTCTCACTGGGACATAGCTAAAAATTTCCCAGCGGAAGTCCCCGGTGGACTGACCATCCCTTACACATCACTTGCATTGGGTTACATCACCACCCCCTCTCCTGGAACTGGAGAAGTGAGTACCTGGCAAAAAAAAAAGCAGTTGTTATGACTAAGTTGTTATGCTAAGACCAATGGTGATTTCCTGCCAGAGATAGAGTTAGAGGCCACCCTAAACAAAACTGGAACATTAGTATTAAGAAACAAAGAATGAGGGTCTATTATTTAGGGTGTGACACAGTAAAAATTTCTGTTCTGAGTTCAACAGGATTATCTCTTGATATATAAAAATAAACTCTTGGAAATAAATAAAGTCCTTTTTTTATGTGTCAAAGCCTCCAATGATAAGATAATAATTATAGTATAAAATCAAAATGAGTCAGAATTGATAGTTAAAAACTGAGCAACAAATTTATTATTGTAGCCATTATTGCTCTTCCTCTGATAGATTAAAACCCATTGATTTAGTGGTTGAGTAGCCAAACAACATCATGAATTAAAGAAAATGAGTATTCTTCATTTCCTTTTTTAAAAATATTATACTAATTACTATGCATTAATGACTACCAAGTGACAGGCATTATAACTCTAAAATAAGAATTATATTTGAGGATAATTTGAGAGCTTAATTGTTATCACTATCATATCCTTTGAATTGTTGTCCCAATAGATGTAAAGAAAATGCACATACTGATTCTTACATTGTCACCTGGATACTTTTATGATCATTACATAAAATTCTCTGAGTATAAAAGAACATTTTGTGGACATGAAGCTATACTTTGTGTAGCAATTAAAATCTGACCTTGACTTAGCTGTCATCAGACTTTGTGCGAAGAATTGTTCTAGGCTAGAATCATGCTGAATTTTAAGAGACTTGTTTATACATAGGCACAGTTTTTGTTTAATAATTTAAGGCAATTACATGCTTAAAATTATATATTTTTAGAAGTTTCATAATAGAATTATAATGCATTATTATGAGGGTATATAATATTAATGCCGCTCTTCAAAATGTTTTCCAAATACCTTCAAATAGAACTGGAAGAATGTTTAAAATTTTTGCATATGTCCTATGACTTTTTCCTCCAGATATTTATATGTGTCAGAAATATGTCACTTATATGTATTATTTAGAGAAATTTAATTTGTTGGTTATGTTAACATAAATTGTGGTTTAATTCATATAGGGTGTCAAAAATGATATGAAATGGCTGGAGCATAAAGCTTTTATTAATATCATTATCTTATTAGATAAATATTAGCATTTTAACAATTTTATCTAAGTTATACCCAATATTAAGTAACATTTACATAGCTGCTATTTTCTCCAGTTGCACTCACACTAATTTTTGTAAAATTCTTCAAAAAATGTTTCTTTTCAATACTATTCCTATAGAATAATTTCGACTATATAAATATTACACATTTATTGATGAAATAGTACTATAGTATTAGTGTAATGATCAATTTTGAGTCAAATGACCAGGTTAAAGAATGCCCAAATAGCTGGCAACACATTATTTCTGGATGTGTCTGTGAGGTTGTTTCCAGAAGGGATTAGTATTTGAATCAGTAACTGAGTAAAGAAGATCCTCCCTCAGTGATGTGGGAGTGCATCATGGGACAGAGGAAGGGTGAATTTGTTCTCTCTCTTCTGGAGCTGTGACATCGTGTTCTCTTGCTCTCAGTCATTAGACACTGGTGCTCCATTCAAAGGCCTTTGGACTCCAGGTTGAAATGAACACCTCCACCTCCCCATTCTCAGGCCTTTGGCCTTGGACTAGGAGTTGTACCATTGGATCCCTGTTTCTCACACCTTCCAACTCAGACTGAATTACACCCCTGGCTTTTCTGGTCCTCCAGCTTGCAGGTGGCATTTTGTGGGATTTCACTGCCTTCATAATCACATCAGCCAATTTGCATAATAAATCTCCTTTCCTATAACTAAATACATACCTTATTTTTTCTGTTTCTCTAGAGTACAATTTGTCACCATGGAGAATGCCTTAGTTTGTTCCATCTGCTATAACAAAATACCTGAGACTAGGTAATTTATGAACAACAAAAATTTATTTCTCATAAATCTGGAGGCTGGACAGTTGAAGACCATGGTGAGAGGAGTCATGAAAGAGAGAGAGAAAGAAGATCTTCCTATTCTTATAAGACCACAGTCCTATCAGATTAGGATTTCATCTTTCTTTTAATGTCACTTAACCTTAATAATGTCCTAAAGATACGATCTCTAGATATGGTCATATTAGGGGTTAGGGATTCAATATATGAATTTGAGAGAGATATAAATCAGCAAAAAATAATTGGAAGTATTCCAAACATTCTTATTAATTCAGTAACATAAATATATAAGCTGAACTATGTTTAGCTGTAGCTAGAAAATTTGAGACCTAGTGGTAGGTCTGGGTTTTCTTTCTCTGATAATGAAAAAAAAGACAAAAATATCTATGGGCTTGAGTTTAATCTCCAGCATATTATGTAAGTGAAAATATCTTCACTTGTTTTTTTTAAACATTTGCACCATAGTTCTGAAATAATTTTGGAAATCTCTTTGTCAATTTGAACAGTATTAGGTTAATATCCAAAAAAAGTATAAGTTTAAACAGTTGCAAAGGAAATCGTTTCTGCCACTGGGAAAAAAATCATATTTGCATAAACAATATTGTTAAAACATTGGTAAAAATATTGGCCCTGCATATTTATTTATTTCCATTTAAGAAAATTATTCACCGGATCATCTAACCAGCAAAACTGTATAATGCGATCAGGCAATCAAACTTACTTTAGACAGAAAAGCTAATATCAAATTTGAAATTCCAGTAAAAGTATTTGGCAATCATCTCACCTCTAAATTCTAATTCTAACATAGTGAAAAAGATAGATGAAGAAGGAAGGAATGGAAGAAGGAAGGGGCAAGGGACTTTTTCCTAAGTGTTCAGTTGGAGAAAAAGCCTGCCTCGTAATATTAATGATATAAATCTTTTATTCTTCTTTTCCTCTCTTTTTTTTCCATTTGTGGAACTTGCCATCAGAGTTCATGGGTTCACAATAGATTCATCCTTTTCATTCTGTTAGGTAGATAGTAGAGGATCTCCAAGTCTCCTAGGGACAAAAGCTGATGCCCCACCAAGGTTTTGCCTCCAGCAATTGCTGAACCTCTGGAAGGAGATGTGCCTTGCAAATCTGCAAATGAATGCAGGGAATTCCCAGCCAGCAGGTCAGGCAGTCCAGGCACAATAGGATCTGGAAAGTGATCTACAGTAATATAAGGTTGATTATCATTCCATTAACTGTCCCTCAAAGTGGTTCAATGGTGATGTTTGAACCAGGAGAAGGGGGTCCCAATCCAGACAATGTAAAACAGGATCCAGAACATAACCTGAGTCTCTTGTCATGACAGGGGCCCATTTCTCATCTGTGGTGAATGTATCTTGCTCTATAAACCTATCTTGCTTTTCCTCAATAAACTTCATTTCATGCTTACCTTGTTTTCAGTATGTTTGGTCATTCTTCGACCAAGAGCACACCCAGAACCAAGACCAGACTACCAACCTGACAATCCCTTGTTTTGTATCTGTAAGGTTTTTATTCCTAGATAATTAAGGACCATTGTAGAATTTCTGATAAAGGACATTCTGCTTTTCTTTTATGAAGTGAGAGATAGATATTCTGAAAGGAGAGACCCCAGTAAAAAAGAACTACTAGACAACAGGGATATAGTTGATAGATTGATTTTTGAGAAAGAGAATATATAAAAGTTAGTGATCTAATAATTGATTTCCTTAAATCTATGTGAGCCCTTTTATCTACAGGTATCTTTTTGTACCTTCCCTTTTACTCAGAGCCCAATATGAAGATGCTTGATATCAAAGACATTTTCTAGTATTAAATTCAATCAGTTATTATCTTCATTCTACCATTTATGTTATTAGGTTTTTAGTACCCATATTTATTAATACTATCCTGAATGTATGTACTTACAAGCAAATCATAAATGTGTAGTTTCCCTGTGTCTAAATCTTACCCCAGGGGCAACATGATAAGAGTCTATGACCCTATACATAGAATTATAGGAAAGAAATGCCAAAAATAGGAATATTGGGCTTTTGTATAGAAGAGAGAGAACTGTCTCCCTTCTTTTCTAAAAGTTCTTTCTGTTTTCTCCTTAGAGATAGGATGGAAATGATTCTGGATTTTCACTCAAAGACCTTTGGAATGTAAATGAATCTCCTAGGCAGAAAGATAAGACAGACCCATTGTCTTCAGCTTTATAATACCAAGGATTTCTTCACTATCCTGGTTCTCAGCCCCTTGAAATGCAAACACTTATCTCTGGGTTCTAGCCGTTATTTAGCCACCTTTGGAGTTACCTTCAGTATCTATCCCACTATGTAACATTGTACTCTTAGGGCTATAGGGAAAAGTTGGCTAACCTTTTGAATGGAAGCAATTAGTTTTACCAATATAAAAACAATGGAATGGACTGCAGATATAATCATCATGGAATGAGCAAAGTTCAAGGTTTAAGAGAGAAAAGAAACCAGATTATTGCCAGGGCTCAGAAGGCTGAGGCCTTACAAGGACACCAAGAAATCTAGGGAAGATTTATTTTCCCTAGAAAATGACGTATTTAGGTCATACTATTAAAAGGACACTTTACTGCGTGTTGGACATGCATTACTTCATTTAATTTTCAAAAGACATTTTTTAGTTCAGTGCCCCTTTAATAATGAGAAAACAGAGAGGTTTAGGGAAGTTAAGTGACTTGCCAAAAATCACACAATTAAATAATAGTATCATTCAGTAGAATCTTTCATCTGCTTCCAGAGACCAGACCCTGAAACTATAACTGTTTACATATTTATATATTCCTACATTACAAGATCAAGAATACTGCATGATCAGTAGTCATGAATGAATCATACAAACACATAATATATGTGTGTATATATATTCAGATATATAACGGAAAAGCTACTAAGTGGGTCATATATATTAGTAAAGCTAATAAGCTACATTATAATTATAAAAGACTGATTTTTATCTTTCACTTAAAGAGGTATTATCATCAAACACAAAGTAAATGCAAGCAATTAGATGAAGGCATGGCATATATTGAAAAATCTTTATATAGAAAGGAGTAGAAGTATAGTCTATGACAGCTATTGGAAATTAGGACATGTGTAGTCATATTGAAAAGTATCTGACAGTGCTTACTCAAGTTAAGCATTGATATGTGCAATGACCCAGCAATGCTGTGACTCAGTATATTCCTGTGAAATGTCACTTGGGTCCATAAGGAGATATGGATGAGGATGTGTACAGTAGTAGCATTTGTAGCAGGTGGTAGTTTTTGGATGCAATGTAAGTGAGCATCACTGAGGGGAAGAATAAACAAAAAGGAATAGATGCACACTCTGCAAGACTGCTGTCAAAAGCAGACTTGTTATGAACACATAAACTTAGTTACTATCTTTAAAACAAAGCTGTGAGTAAAAAAAAAACACAGAAGTTGAGTGAATCATTTTTCTAAAATGTACCCAAAAGAAGTCAGGAGTTTTGATTCCAAATCACGGAATTTTCCCATAATCCCTTTCCTTATTAAAAGCAATACCTACTTTCATTTTTAAATTTTACCCTTTGTTTTACCTCTTATGCTAGCAAGAGCAGTTTTAAGAACGCACATAATTGTAAAACAGAAAAGAGTCAATGAGCCAATGCAATGATATTTTAAAATATATCTAAAATAAATTACAGAGCTAACACACAGGCTCAGATTACCAATTTAGGCTCACAGGAACCAAAACACCCAACTCGAGCTTTCATAATTATTCTTAGGAAAAAGGCAATCGAGAGGCAGAGAAAAAGCACAGAGGTCTGGAGCATCATTGTCCCTCCATAGGCCTTGACTTATCACATCTGGCATGTGTCCTCTGGCACAGAATCTTCCATAAGAGAGAGCTCCAAGTGATGTTTAATGAGGTTACTTTACACAGCGAGGTGATTTATGAAACATTTCCATTTGGTACCCTAGAATATTATATAGCTTATGCAACATTTTCCAGGGCACTGTGCCTCATAAAACCAGAGGGTATGAATATTAGTAATACTTTAGCCAGTGTACATTTTGCATTTATGATCTCTTCACCCTAGCAAATATCATTTAACTATTTACCCAGAGGTCTACTTAACAAAGGGCTTCCACTGGGTCACCTGAATTCTTTCTTTTCCTTGTAAAGGAAGCAAATGAATTCTACCAATAACAAAGAAAACAAAGGGCCACACATAGAAAAATTAATAAATGGTATGAATGTGTGATTCACAGAAGAACTACAAATATGGAATAAATGTATAAAAAATAATTCAACAATTCAGTAATTAGAAAGTCTATGTGGATTCTTGGTTGTATTTCAGGGAAACTTTAGAGGAAAACCTCTTATTTAAGTAGTTAAATATATTTAAAAATACAAAACTCTACTTTTTCTCAAGTTTTAACTTTGATTTACATATATTTCAAACATGTTTATAAATCATGTAAAATGTAACAATTATATTTGTGATATTTTATAACTGTAAATTTCTTGAAATATTTAATTGAATTTATAAGCAATATATTTAAAATTCATTTTAAATTTATTACTCATTTTAAACAAACAAAATCTCAAAACACTTGACAACTGTAATTAACCCCTGTAAATAAGTTTGATAAACAGATATACTGAATCTCAAGTTCTCCTAAACATTCTAATTTTTATGTACTTTTCTTAACATTTGCTTTTACTTTTCAACACAAAATAATTTAAAGTTAATCATTTGATAAAATCATTCTAATTATTCCACTATATTCTGCTAATTTGTATTGTAATTTATTATGATAGATTTCATTAAATGTTAGTAATGCTGAAATAGATTATGACCTTAAAGAAATCAATATAGTTATATAAATACGATGTATTTTTTATTTCAACCTTTGTGATAATTTTAAGTGTTTCTTGGAATATATTTTTTATAGATTTTTTTTAATAAAAGAGATTTGCTGACAATAATTAATCACCTTTTTAGCCTTAGGATTTAATTTAAATTATGTTTTTCATTAAATCTTTTTTGTTGTTTTTTTTTTTTCAAAAGCACAGGTTCTACTTCCTTACATCACATTTACTCTTTTTGTTCTTCATGAAGTTTTTTAAAAAAACAGTGCATATCAGTGTGTATTTAATATACAGAAGGCTCGCATCACCCCCATGTAAAATAGACCCAAGATTGAGAGATAAGGATGATATGCCAACTTGTGATATTGTACCTATAATGGATGTTGAAATTATGTTTGGGATGGAATACAGTTGTCCCAAAAATAACTCTGTTGTATTTGTGATTTGGAATTTCCTCCAGTATAAAAAATATTAATCATAAAGTTGAGAAACTTTCCCATATCAGAAGTATTTAGGATGGGAAGATGAAGTCCTGATATTAGGCTAAAAGACTTCTTTACAAAGAATAATTACTTCAGTCAAGAAAAAATAGTCAATGGTAGTTTCAAAGACATTTTCTAACAAAACTCACTTCTCTCTTAATTCTTTGTACACCAACAGCCTTCTTAATATGTAATTTAGACTCCTGAGTAAATATATCCACTAAAAAGCAGATGCCTTCTCTGGATGACAGGTTTTAGATCTAGGATTGAGTATGTTAATTAACACATAACTATTCTGATTCACAATCCCTGTGAATTTGGTAGATGTGAACTGGCACACAAATCCTGATCATTGAAGTTAAATTAATAAGTTGGTGGCTTTTTTTAAATTAAAAAAAATCACTTCAGTAATTTTGAAAATAGTAAACATTTTGAAAAACAGTATACATTTTTAGGAATTTCAGCAATGTACACTAGTATAACAAGAAAGTGTAAAAATTACCTCATAAATAACATCAGATGAACATCTTTCTCTGCATCTAAGCAGATAGATGAGAAATACTTTTATTAAAATGAGATAATTCTATGAAAGTTATATTTAAATAGAGTTATTCAATTTCATTTTTACCTGGCTTAAAGGCACTTACTACTAAGAAAAGACATATCATCCTAAGGGTATTATAGTTACCTTTCAGTAGCTAAGATTGCAAATTACTTTTGTATTTTGATTGAAAAGCAGGATTTTGATGATTCTCCTCAACCCTTATATATTTCTGAGAATTCTTTTATTTTTACTATAAGAAATACAAAATTCTTTAAAGAGAGAGGATAAAGAGAGAAAAAGAAGATCTCATGGCCCATGTGTCCCGGATTCAAATTGAACATAACCTTGATTTGAATTTGACCTGCAATCTATCTTTTAGGTTGCTTCTCCACTAGAATGAATCCATTCTACTGTCTGTTGTTATTCTAATTTTATTCAAATTTTCTTATCTGGTAGGTAACACATTTATAGATATATAAATGAATTCCCTTTGAATTCTCCAAATCTCTCTTTTCTTTTTCTGGCTCTATAGTAATAGCTTCTATGGTTGTTCTAAGGACTAATAAATATCAAATTAAGGATGAAGAAATGTCAATTAAAACAGCAATTACAGCAAATCAACCAAAATATTTGAAAAGATCCAATTCTAGCAGTAATGTAGTTAAGAAGACAGTCTCATAACTACTGATTGGAGAATAAGTGATAGCTACTTTTTCTGAGTATATTTTACAAATAGATTTAAAAATTAAAATATAAACATTTTCTAATCCAGTAGCTCATAACCTATAAATTTATTCTTTAGAATTTCTGCCTGAATATATACATCTATATCTATATTCATCTACCTATCTAATTAATGAATTATTGATAGTGAATAATTCAAAGACAGTCTAATCAATATGTATTTATAAAATAAATTCTGGTATATCCCTAAAAGAAATAATTGAAGTCATTAAAAAGAACATATGTGCTCACATGTAAAACTATACAGGGATATATATTTTAGTGGTAAAATAGAAATTCCATATTAATTACATATATGGTTGCTTTTGTCTAGGAAATGTAAATGTAGACAAGAATATGAATATAGGAAAATATGAATATTTACCTTTATAGATATGCTCTAAATGCACTATTTCTAATTTAAAAAACACATGCAATGGTTAGTGATGGCTATGTATACAAGATATTGCTCCATTTTCTCCCTTCTGTATAGTTTGAATTTATTTTACCATAAGCATGTGGTCTTCCAAAATAAGAAAAGTTTACTTTAGAAGGGAATTTATAAAGTTGAGTTTACATTAAGTCCAGAAATTAAATTTCTAAAGTTAACCTAAGAATGTCACTGCATTGGCAACTTAAAAACAACAACAAAAAATCAGAATTAGAAAAGAAAAATAAGAAAAACAAGTATATAGCATTTTTAATGTTTAAAAATATCTTACTCAACTTTTCAAATTTAATTGTCACCTATGAGGCACAGCATTATATTCCTCACCTTAGAGATGAAGAAACTGGTTTCATAAATTAAGTGACTTTCATAGCCACTTAAGTAGGTTCAGATTTTTATTCATATCTTGTGATTTTTCCAAGTATAAAACCGCATTAATATGACAATGAGAAATCATGGATTTGTTTTTAAATGACATTATATCCTTCTAATGCACTTCTATCATGCAAATTTTAAGACTTAGACTATTTTTATCATGTCAGATACAATGTCCAAATAAATACAAGTGCTAAAAATCATTTAACTCACTTTTTCCCCCCAGAAACATACCTTAAATTTGATTGGTTCAGTTTTCTTTCGTTCTGCTTGGGGTAATACATGAACTACATTACTTTCTTCCCTAAACTTCTGATATATCTTGAAAAGCGTATTAGTTTTGTTTTCTCCCCCTCTTTGATGGAGTATATAATCAATGTAAAACCCCAGGTAAGCTGGAATTAGCATTAAATCCTGGTATTATCCTGTGACTTTCACTCTATAAAAACCTACCTTCAAGTAGCTGAAACTTTTGAGAAAATAGATGATGTTTAATAAAATATTGTAAACTTGGGTTTTAAAGTCAATTGATTTCAAAGAATAAAACACCTGTTGGGTCTATCGAATGAGTTATTTTTAAAAGGCAGTATTATGCTGTTTTTATTGATAATATTCTATACATAATTTTAAAAATATGTAGCAATTTATCTGTTTTGCATCAAAAGTTGATGACTTTTTCTAATATTTAACTTGTATTCAAAAAAATTATGTAATAAATGTAAAAAAATATGAAAGCTATATAACAAATAATCTGAAAAGGCTGAAAGAAAATACATTTCCAAATGTTATATTACGAATAGCAATAGATACCTAGGCCTAAATTAGTATCATAACAAAAACTATGGCTACTTTTCTGTAAGAATCATGACATAGCAAAAAGTTGGGCACATTGCCCATAATTTTCCAAGACCAATTTTTTTCTTATTAAATCAAAATGGATCTTCTATTAGAAAAAATGGCCTTCTCTACAGTTAATAGTGAAGCTTAATGAAAAACCAGTGTAGGTTAAAACTCACAAAAACAAAAATTAGAGATTGTCATTTTGGTAAAGCTTTATCAAAGGTCAGTGAATTTTTTTCTCAAGTTGTCTTCTTCAGTGCATTTCTATTTACAAATACATTCAAAAATTTCTTCCAAATTATGGATTCAAAATCATGTTCAAAGGCTTTCATACCACACATCTCTGTTAAACAATGTGATGTTCTTCTTTGTATTGTGTGACTCTTTTTCCTGACAAAATACCCTATCCTTCCCTAAATACTTTTGAATTCACATTATTTCTTGATTATAGATTATTTTCAATCAATGTATATTGAATTGAGTAATTCATGCAAAATGCCATTTGAACATTTTTTACTAAATAAAACTTTTTATAAGTACCTTTAGCAAAAATTTCTAAAATTCTATTATAAATCTTTTTTATGTAATATAAATTTCTGTAACTGCATTTCACTACCTCTCATGATGACTTTATTTTGTAGATCACATTTGTCCTTTTTCATCATTCATTTAACAGTTAAAGACTTACTGAAGACATTATATACGTCAGTCACTATCCTAAGCCTTGGATATATAGCAGTGAAAATCTACATATAAAAATATACATTTGATGATCAAAAATAGTATATGTGATTTTTCTCATTCTTTGCCTACTTACTATTTAATTTTAGGTAAATTATAATAAAATAGATATGATTAATATTTTAATTCCATAATATGTTGAAGTTGATTTGATCTAACTTAAATTCTTAATGTTATAAATCTATTCATAATAATAACATAGAATGCTACTTACTTAATTCATCGCAACAAGAATGTTACATTTAACAGTGGCACTGGCCTAAATACTTCTGAAACTCGCCTATTACTTGAATTTTTAATATCTGGAATGCAGTCTTTTTTTTGAGACAGAGTCTTACTCTGTCACCCAGGCTAGAGTGCAGTGGTATCATCATAACTCACTGAAACCTCAAACTCCTGGGTTCAAGCAATCCTTCTGCGTCAGCCTCCCAAGTAGCTGGGACTACAGGTGCCTGTCACTGTGCCTGGCTATTTTTTCTATTTTTAATAGAGATGGAGTCTCACTCTTGCTCAGGTTGATCTTGAACTCCTGAGCTCAAGCGATTCTCACTCCTTGGCCTCCCAGAGTGCTAGGAATACAGATGTGAGCCACAATGTCTGGCCACAGTTTTTGTTTATATTACTAAATTAATTCAACCAGTACTCTATCTTACTTCATTATGTTCCTCCCAAAATGAGGTATTCTCAACTTATTGAATGGATAAATGGGCTTATAACTATTCATTAGAAAGTAATTTATTTACAAGCAGAAAAGCTTACATATCAACAGTTATAAAATGCATGTGTAAAGAAGTAAAAATAGAAAACATGGAGTAAGAGACATTTACAAATAAAAATATAGAGAAAATCGTTTTGGAACAAGTAAAGGATATCCTGATGTTCAAACAGTCCATATGATTACATTTCCAATACTCAGCCTACTACTTCTTAGTGAATCTTGTTGACAAAAAAAAAAAAAAAAAAGAAAAAATCTTCTAATTTCAATTTATGCAAGATTTTAAAAATATTACTTCTCTTAGTATCTTTTAATCTAAAATTATCATGGCTATTTTTCCCCAAAGTCTCTAATAGGGAATTGCAACTCAAAAGAAACAAAAGGTGTAAGGTTGGACTATTCAGTGAAATTATGATATTTTCCATTTCTTTAGATTAAAAAGATATAAATACATATTTAATCATAGGAATCCTGGGATCTACCCAATATATTTCCATCTATTTCAATGATCTGTTAGTGATAGAAGATGAGCCTGCCAATTTGAGAATTATAGAAATGTAGGAAGAAGAATGTATATTCTAACATATATTGAGAACATATAGTAACTCAAATAATTTCTGAGATAGGTAATATTTTCATTTTGAAAATAAAGATAATGTATCTCAGAGTTTATATAAATTATTCAAATTTATAAAGCTAGTAGATGAAGAAGAGTCTGATTTCAAAATTCAAATCATTTTTCACTGTTTTGTTTTGTTGTAATCAGATGTCTGAGTCAAGCTGTTTGTGTGTATTTGTGTTTTTTTGCATAATTTTATATGTGTTGATAATTAATCCAAGGTGTTATATTTCCCAGAGGTATTTGTACTTTAGAGATTACTTCCAACAGTAACTATTATTTTAAATAGCATCTATTTAAATTTAGCAAGAAAAGAGGATATTTTCTTGGCAGGAAATAAATCCAATGGCCACAAAATTACATTAAGTTTGACTCTACCTTTTTTTTTTTCTACCTCCATTCTTTGGCAACCACAACCTGACTCAGTTAAGTTATACTATGGTTTCTGTTTATCACATTGTTGTCACAGTATCCCATCAATAATAATGTTCACCACACAGAGAGTAACATTTACCAAGTATTAGTTATACAAAAAGTATGGTGTAAATAGCTTCTGCTTCAGAATGACTTATTTACTTGGTATTTCAGATCACATGCAGGAAATACAAGTCTCAGTAAAAATAGAAATTGCTATATTTCCCATGGACCAGATAAGAAAATAATTACAACTAACTAGTATTAGAGAAAGAGGTGAATATAAAGGTTTGGGATAGAAGAGGAAGTCTTTTAAAAAATTAAGACTTTATCTCATTTTCATTTACATTATATATAGTATCATTATGTATAAACACATTGCACTATATAATGTGTATATAATATACACAATTTGTATAATATATAAAGTGTGTCATTAAATATACACACACATAGATAGATAGATAGATAGATAGATAAAAAGAGAAAGACAGAGAGGCCTGCAGCTTGAGGTTGCTGTGAGCTATGATGATGCCACTGCACTCCAGCCTGGGCAACAGAGCACAACTTTGTCTCAAAAAAAAAAAAAAACAAACAAAAAAACCAAGTCTGGTCTTTCTCAACCATATCCCACATTCCATTTGTCTGAACATCACTCTGCTTTCCCTTGAACGTGTATGTAGAACGGGTCTGCTTCTTACTATCTCCACTGATACCACCCTGGCTCATCCCATGATGATTTCTTTCATGAATTATTTTAATCACTTTCTACTGATTTCCCTTCCTTTACCCTTATAAACAATTTGCCACACAGAAATATGATTTTTCAAAATAAACAAGGAGATCAACAACAAAATATTAATTTTCAAATTGAAGTATAAGATGATAATTTTCTACAATCAAATTTACAGCCTCCAATATCATACAGAAAGTCAATGAAATATAAAATAAAGCAAAAACACAAAGATCTCTAAGTCAAGAAGGAAAAAAAATTTTACAGTGTAGGTGCAATAGGCATAGCATATGAGTATAGGGATTTCCAGAAGAAGAAGAAAAAATGGAGAAAAGAAAAATAAAAAATAGATTTTGTTTTTCTAAGCCAGAATGCTTTAAGTCAACATATTGAAATTTGTTTATGGCCTTACAGATTGAAATAATGAGAAGAAACATATATTTTTAAAATTAGTATATCACCAGCCTAAAAGAGAAAAATTATTAAGCCTCATGACAATAGGAATAAATTACTCAAAAGTGACCAAAGAAAACAGTTTCTCCTTGGGCTTCTCATAAGCAAAACAGAAAGAAAAGAGTGTAATGACATGTCTAGATGACAAAGAGAAAAGTGAGGCTCCCCTAACCTTATACACAGGCAAAAATCATATTATTCATTTATCAAGAGCAGAGAAAGCTATTTGAGGATAGCCAAGTATGCACAAGTATGTGTACCCAACCAAGAAAATAAAAAGAGAGTTCTGCACCAAACCACCAATGATTTTAAACATAGAAATACAGAAGGACAGAACTCAATGGTGAGCCATGCTGCTTTAGCTACATAGATCAACCTTTGTAAAATAATATGCAGAGACTTGGTGGGATTGTATAAGTACTGAATAAGCATTCTTGAAATAGAAAAGACAAAGGAAATTCTGATAGTAGTCTAGAAACAAAAGGTCTAAACACCTTAGGAAAACCCAAGAGCAAGGAAAAAAATGTAAAGAAAAAAGAAAAATTCCTCTAGTAAACTGATATAGGTCAGTGGAGGATATGGAAGAGAGAGAGAAACTGAAAATACTCAAGAAGGAAATCTTGTAGATGGAAGAAGAAGAAAAGGTAGAGAAATGGTCCCTTGGTATTATGAATAACTTATCCTTTGTTTTCTTTTTTTCTGAGCATATAAAAAATGTATTTAATTCTGAGCACCTAGAAAGAAAGCATAACCATTAATTATATGAAAAAACTAGAATAGAATTATTAACTAATAAATGAATGAAAGCAATAAATAAAACTGAATAAAACCATAAAATGTGGAAAGATTATTAAACTATAAGATAAAATGATAATGATAATTCATTCCTTGAATGTAGTAGATATATCATCAGTTATCACACAAACAAGTTCAAGCGGAAACTGCCAAAATTTATTTGATAAAATTGAGGTGGCACTCCTAATTAAGAAAAAAACAATAGGTGATCTTTCAGTAAACTAGGAATAAAGAGGAATTCATTAACATGATAAAGAATATTTACCAAAACCCTCCAGCTAACATCACACTTAATGGTGAGAAACTAGAATCTTTATAATTAAGATCAGCAACAAAAGAAGGGAAGAACAAGTGAGTATTTTTTGGGAAGGGAACTACTCTGTATGATACTATCCAGGTGGACTTACAACTAACAGAATGTACAACACTAAGAGTGAAACTTAATATAAATCATGGGCTTTGGGTAATAATGATATGTCGATGTACATTCATCAACTGTAAAAAATGTGCCACTTTGGTGGGGGATATTGGTAGTGGAGGAAGCTGTACACATGTATATGGGAACTCTCTGTCCTTTCTGCTCAGTTTTGCTATGAACCTAAAACTGTTCTGAAAAATAAAATTTACTTTTTTAAAAAAGGCCTAGTAGCAGAAAACTATTCATCTGAGATCAAGAAAATATGAAAATATTCTCCTGTAACTGCAATTATTTCTAGTAGCAAGCCCCTTAAGCCATTAATATTAAATCAGAAACTAAAGAGGTATGCCCCATTATTATATTATTTGATCATTATTGTAGGGATTCTAGTAAATGCAATAAAAATAAAATAAAATATTTTGTTTAAAAACTGAAAAAATGAAAGAATCATTACATTTATTTTTCTGAAAAACATGCAAGCAAACTAAAATTAATATCTTTGGAATAAATTCAACAAAAAATCTCATATGAAGAAAAATACAAAATCATGTTTAAGGCCTTAAAAGATTATATAAGCAACTGAAAAAATCATAGCATGTTTTTGGATGGGAAGAAACATCATAGAACTTCAATTCTTTCAAAATTCATATATATAAATTTAATGATACATTTCAATTAGAACGCAATATTATATAAAACTGTTATCCTTTACATTTAGGTGGAATTATCTTGTACATTCTAAAGTTCACAAGAAAATAATAAAAGAAATGCAGAGAATTATAAAACAGGAAAACAGTGATTGGAGAATTTAATTTACCTGAAATGAAAACATGTTATAAAGTACTAAGTTTTCCTGTAGATTTAAATAAATCAGCAAGCAGATAATTAGACAAAGTGGGGGATTCATAAACAGATTCAAGACTATGTGATTGTGCAATACGTAATACAAACATGCATACTAATGCAGTAGAAACTAAATATGACTTATTCTATAAATCGAGTGGTCAAAACTGACTATGACTCAATAATAAAATAAATATGTCACAAAAATATACTCTAAATGGATTAAAAATTTAAGTCTAAAAAAATCAATCAAATAATTAAAACGCTATAAAATAGTAAAAAATCTAGGAGGCAATATAACATGTATAGCCTTCAAATGTGAATGTCTTTTTAACAAAAAATTTAGAAAACGTGAAATAAAAATTACAGTTATAATTACTATATTTATATAAAAAGATGCTTTCTTAAGCCACATCATATGTTCTCATTTTTCTTTCTATTGTGTGTTATTCCTAGATGAATTCCTCCTTTCTTATCTAGAGATTATATTTTCTATAGATTGTAAAAACAAGTTCATGTCCCGTGAAATTTTTTGTACAGGCTAAAAAAGATTAACATATTTTGGGAACAAAGGAAGGGATTTTTTTCCTTTTATGCAATGAAGGAAATAGACATGTCAACAGTTTTATAACCATTTACATATATAATGATATAATAAAATAATAAATAGTAATAACTATACATTAATAACAATAATATAAAAAGCATAATTTGTTGGGTGAATGGTTCTGGGTAATTGATTTTAGAGTACTGCTGCATGTTCTTGTGTTCAAATATTGTCATTGTTGTATATTTACTTCCATGACAAAATTAAACTAAATTATCTACATAGTTGTTAAAGAGAAAAGCAACACAAGTAATGAAATTGATTTTAGTCAGCCTATTATAGTAGGAAGAGGACCCCAGATCTGAAGGTCAGTGTGTCTTGGCATAGTGGTTTTGCCTTAGATTTTTCTTGGAAGAAGAACACAAGTTATAGGTGGAGTGATTTACAGTTCAAACTGTTTTGCAATGAGAGAAAGTCTTACTCTGTTAGCTGAAGAAGAAATGTTTATCTATGTGCCTAACTAGTTTCAGGGACAACCAGTTCTAATCTGAGCTAATCAACCATAAGATAAAGAACAGGAAATTGAAGCATCTGTATCTGACCTTATCATCAGCTTTAGGAAAAGGGAAAAGGACTATGCTCGGCCTCATAACAAGAAAGCTTTAAAGAAATCATCTATCTGTGAGGCTCGTGGAAGTGGAATAGTAAACAATGATTGTTGAGTTTCATCTAAGTCATTTAGGAGGAATGGTTCTTTACAGCAAGCCATTTCTGGAACATAAAAGAATAGGAGGAAGTAAGGATTTTGAAAAACAAAATGTTGTAAGGATTTCTTAACCATCCTTATTTTCCAGGAACACAGATTCAGGTAAAGTTCAACACTGTCATATTCTCTCAAACAAAATGACTTTTTCTGTAGAAATCATAAGACTTTCTCATTCTTAGTCTGCTACTTAAATACTTAAGTAACAGTGAGAAGGTGAAAATAATCCTTATTTATAAACAGAAAGAAAATGACATAGATGTAAATATAAGTGTGTACTTAGCACGCTGTCTTTTAATATTTGCCTTTCCTATTTATAACCACCCCTGAGAACATAATCTCCTTTTGATGGAAACAATAGATTCATTGAAATAGCCTTTATCTGCCACAATTATTTAGAAAATGCCACAAATCTAGGGCTATATTCCTTCAATTTACTACCCTACAGACATTAATTGCTCTATCTTTTATTATTAGTTTCTTGATAATCAATTTGATTAAGTAGTTTTCCAGAAACGTAAAACATGTGAATTATGTAATGCACACACACACAAATTAATGTAAGCTGTTTTGGAGACATTAAGGTGGAAGGAAAAGACTATTTATTTGTTGGAATAGATCAATATTTGAATGATAGTCTAATCTGAATTTATGAAAGACCTTCATTATTTCATGCCCCTCAAAATGTTTAATGCTATATTAGTGTAATGCATATGATATATCTGACTTAAATCTAAAGGACAACACCTACAAATCAAAACTCATACAGATATCTAAACATTTACTATCTTTTGAAATGGCATGGCACTATATATTTACAAAGAAAAATAAATTCTCTTTATGATTGGTTTAAAACAAGTTACATTTTACTTGTTTTTATTTCAACAAATCATCTTTTTGAGCATGACTGAATTGCTATATCCCTAAAGAATTAAATAAGGGATCAAGAAATTGCTGCTTCAAAGATTGTGTTCACTTAGTAAAATCTTTACAGAATGAAAGTGTTCTGAATATTATTTGTGGAATAATGGAAAGGGCACTGAATTGAGTGTAAGGATTTTGACCTTCAAGTACTTTCTAAATACCAGGTTTCTCATTTGCATAAAATAATAAAAGCTACCTCTCAATCTGTGTTGTTATGAAAATTAAATAAATTAGTATGTTGTATGAATCTAGGATGTTGTCAATTATAATTAGGTACTATCACTTACATTTACTAAGAAAGAAAATGTGTCCAATAAGATATGAGAAAAGATTTCCTTATAGTTTAAAATTTTTAAAATATGAAAAATTCTTTTAGACTAAATAATTTTAATAATGAATATATTTTCTATTTCCATGATTTTCTGAATACACTGACTTTTCATTTCAATTTAAACCATAATATACTATTTTGAAGACAATTTAAACAACAAATTATTTTAACATGTATAATTTAATAAGGCACATAATTCAATTGATTTTCTGACAATATGAACAGTAATGACCAGATTTGGGTATGTGTAGTCAATGACAACTACATCAGAGACCAGAGACAGCTACCTGGGCAAGATAAATTGTTGGACGTGAACAATTTTAGAAGTTGTCCAGTGTCAGAGAGAATACAATGGGTTTGCTGTTATATAGAATATGAAATACTAAGTACAACTCTAAGAGATTACCAAAGAGTCAGTTTGAGGTGTGATATGGGTATACAAATTTCAGTATTATAATAATATCTAACTCGAATATTTATTGTAAAAGTCATGCTGTATACTTTTATAATATCCATTTAGGGTCTTTTTCATATGTTATATCATTTAGACACCTGCTTCTCCCCTCCCCTCAAAATCCCTGCATTATATGAAGTGATTTTACTTATTTGCAAATGAGAAAACTGAGCATTGGAGCCATTAGGTGACTAATGACTCAATTCAGAAATTAGGTAGCAAAAAACAGGATTTGAATCCATGCCTGCCTGACAGCAGAGCTCATTTCATTCCTGAAACATCACAATTATCTTTAACCTATGTATTAAATTGTTCAAAATCTAGTTGCAGAGAAAAATTTTGTGCTTCAGTAGAAAATTATGCATTGTCTAGAGCACACTTCTGCAGTTTATCTGATTCTATGAGTTATTCTACAACTCTGGAAAGGGGTGTCTATAGTACACCCCTTCAGTGTACTCTAGTTATATGAATCATTCTACAACTCTAAAATTTGTATTTAGCAATGCAAAATAATTCTTGTCTATAGACATGCAAATTATGCTCTGCCCAATAGAGGTTCAAATGACTTCCTTCCCCCAAGAAGCTAATTTTTGCCTTCATTTGTACATTTTAAAAAATATTCCTACTCTATAAATAAATTGAAAGATTTACCTTTGAACCAGTTATAACATCTACCTGGTACCCTCAAGTTAAAATCTTAAACGCATGTTTATTTTTATATCTTTATAAAAGTCATTCTTTTTTTTCCAAATTGTCTTTTAACAATAGTGAGTAAAATATTATATTACTTACATTTATTTATTAAACAAATAAATCCACTGATTTGTATATCTTGACTTAAACCTATATCTGACTTTCACCTCATCTCAAAAATGATAATGATGACAATAGATGTGGGTTAGGAGTACAGAGTGCAATATAGTTTCCCATCACCTTTGTGACCCTGAAAACAAAATATTTGTGAAACTAACTGCTAAGTTTTATTGTTTATAACCTTTACACTCTTTATGTGAAAATGTATGCAATCTCAAAAGGTCAAATATTTCCTTCTATCACACCTTGAGTAGGCTTACTTCTTCACAGACCTGCATAATTATTCATATCTTTAAAATTAGTATGAATAGTAATCCAAATATCTTGAACTTTGTTAACCCTATTTTCTATAAACAATAAAATAGTAAAACATATCATTGTGGATTTCATTACTATATTTAGGCAGATCTCATGCTTCTAATGATAACTTTGTGAAATATTATATAAAACAAAAACATTTAAATTTCAGTCTTTTTTTATCAAAAATAAGTGTTAAGCTTTAGCACATCATTATCAAAGACCTTTTTTATGCTTTAATTTTTAATTTTTTCTTGGTAAATACTGATTGTATATATGTATTGGATATAATTTAATGTTTTCATATACATATAGATACACACACACATATATACATACAAGGTGGAATAATTAAATCAAGCCAATTAATGTATCCATCACCACACTTATCTTTTTATGGTGAGACATTTAAAATTTACTCCCTTAACAAAAGACATTTCTTCTTGACTTGTCCCTATGATTTCAAGTTAATTGAATCAACAACATCACTTAGCTATCCACTGAATTCAATCTAAACTGCAAGGCCAATAAGAGGTGAGAGCGATGAACTTATTTTTTTTAACACTGGAAAGTGACTAAGTTAATTATATTTAAAACAGAAGAATTTCATTAAAAGAAAACCAGATCATCTTTGGGCTGTATTGAAATTGTAACTAAGCAAACTGCTGTAGTTGAATAAATAGCTACTTCTAGAATTTGTATATTATAGCTAACATAAATGTTCCTACCAATAAAAATAATTGTATGCCCATCAGTTTCTCTAACAACTTGACTGTCTTCTTCTATATTTAAGTTTTAATTTCCTTCAAAGAAGCAA
The DNA here is from genome assembly GCA_008086735.1 of Cheirogaleus medius. Lineage (NCBI taxonomy): Eukaryota > Metazoa > Chordata > Mammalia > Primates > Cheirogaleidae > Cheirogaleus > Cheirogaleus medius. The sequence continues at coordinate 46,060,748 of VBSM01003157.1, read as the reverse complement.
ATATAGGGATTGATTACAAGCAATCCTAAGCAAAATACCAAAGAAGATGTAGGTGTGGACAGATGCGATACCTTTCCTCACTCATTGTAAGGGTCAAGACTGACACTGCTATAACAACAGACAGGTTAACAAGAGAAAAGCATAACAAATTTATTTAATAAAAATTTTACATGACACAGGACCCTTCAGAAGTGAAGACCCAAAGATCCAGAGAAAACTATCTATTTTTAAGCTTATATTTTAAGAAGAACTGACAGCCATGAAGAAATGAAGAAATGTGACTGGACAAAAAGGGTATGATCTAATGATAATAGACTGGAGGGACTATGAAAAATATTTATCTGATTCTATAAATATTTGGCAAAAAAGGTATACTTATGTGAAATATTTTAAGAGCTTTCCCCAAAATAACATCTCTATCTCATTCCCATATAAAATTAAACTTATCCTTATATTTTAATATGTAAATTGCTAAATGCAATGTAATTTTTATCTTAAAAAAGGATTTTATTTAAATAGATGATTTCCCACATCTACTCGCCATCAAATTGGTACTGACTGATTAAAACTATGGTGCTCAAATGGTGGTAGTGTTCACCAGGGTTTGTGGGGTGCAAAAACCACATCATAGGGATGTGGCGAGCATTGTGGGGGGAAAGGGCATTCCTCTAACCCTTCTTAGGGAGAGGCAAAGTTATACAATGTATCCAAAATGTAAAAAAAAAAAATCTTTTGTCGGATGGAGGGCAGGCGGGAGGGGGGAGGAAGTGTAGAGTTACATAATGTGTGCCGGGCACCACCTGGGGATTGGACTCGCTTGAAGCTCTGGTATGTTGGGGGCGGGGTTGGTAGGGGCAATGTATGTAACCCTAACAATATTTGTACCCCCATTATATGATAAAATAAAAGGAAAAAAAATAAATAAATAGATGATTTCCTAAATTCTTGAATTTCTGAGAAAACAACCAGTTGAAAAGAGATACAAAGAGTTTTTTTTTTAAAGTGGAGTCATATTTATAAAACATGAGTAACACAAAAATGTATCATTGGTCATCAATATGACATAATCAGAAAACCTATAAATGATTTATTTCTACAATGCCTGAACCATTAGACATGTTATTTGAATGCTTAGATACCCTTCCCTTTTCTCTGATAAGCCAATTTCAAAAACATTCATATGCACACAATTTGTTCCCTTTTATAACTTTTCAGAGGCACAGAAAAGTGATAGACCAGTACACCAGATAGTACCTGTTCATTCTCTATAGAGAAGGTATAAGTAAAGCAACATTTTATGGGATCAATTATAATCTCCTAAAATGGTATATTCATCCTATGGAAAAGGGTACATTAGGACTTGTAGTTTTCTTTTTTTTTTTTAATTAGATATTTTATTTCATTTACTAAATAATCACATCAGTTAGGGGATGACGTTCTTGAGTAACATGCTATCTAAGGAAGGATTCTTTTAGGGCTTCTTACCACTTTTTTGGCATTGCAGTCAAAACTGTTATATAAAACTAATACAAAAGTATCATCCTAAATGCTTGGAGCTAATTCACTATTGAGGGTAAACAATCAAAAAGTAAATTAAAAAAATTGGAGAGCAAGAGCTATTCTTCTGATAAATTTTACCAATAACTTAAGGGATAAAAGAATTCCTAAAGAACTATTGATATTATAATTAAGAGGCACTGGAGGTTCCAAAAACAAAACAAAACGTGTCATTAGATTGTTAATTTGTGATCTTTCTGTCTTTTTGATGTAGGCATTGAAGGCTATGAATTTTCCCCTCAAGACCACTTTTGCTGAATCACATAGATTTTGATAGCTTGTCTCCCCTTTGTCATTCAGTTCTAGGAATCTGTTAATTTCCATCTTAATTTCATCATTGATCCAATAGTCATTAAGCATCAGGTTGTTAAATTTCCATGACTTTGTGCAGAATAGAGTGTCTTTCTTGAACTCACTGATGGGAACACATGTGCTTAGAGGGAGGTAAAACTCAGTGGAAATCAAGCAGAGGAGAGGCAGGAGCAGGGAATGGGTGAACACCTACCTAAGCAGTACAGTGAACAATATCTATGTGATGGGCACACTTTTAACTCTGACTCAGCATTACAAAGCTGATCCATGTAATCCAAAATATGTAACTCCATATTACTTTGAAGCAAAACAAGACAAAACAAACACAGTCCATGGTATGAGAGACAAACTCCTTCACACAAATAGGGAATATCACAATCTATTGCGTTTTCCATCACTCCATTATAGTGCAAAAGTTAATTTTCAGGAATGTATTATAGGAGACTTTTAAAATATCCAAATGATAGATACTCCCTTTCTGTTTTTAGAATAAATGACTTACTGTAATAGTGGAAATTACAGTTCTTGCTTCAAAAATTTCTGGGAAAATGAACTACCACAAACCTTTAAATCCATTCGTCTGATCATTACAGCTTTCTTATTTCTCAAAATGCATTTTATTAAAAGTCTAAGCAGTTTTAAAACATTAAAAATCATGTTTTGTAAACATGATACCTGAGTGAAGTTATGCGTTTTTAGTAATTAAAATATGCTCATGTTCAAAAGCTAACCTAAGCAAATATTGAATAGATGACTAGAGTTTGATGGATGTGGGAGTGAAGTTTCTATGATGATAATATTTATATTGAAATTATGACAACACGTTTCCTATTTAATGGTTATTACAAATATTAGTCATATAATATTCTGTAGGAATATATGTGTGTATATATTCCTTAGTCATTATGAAAATATTAAATTATCTACTACTTTGCAGAATAAACTCCACTTTCACCATAATGTGCAAGCTTTTTCTAAAAATAAAAAAAAAATCCTTAACTTACTGGCAAACAATACCTGCTAGTTATAAAACTTAATATTGAACAGTAATAAATAACATTTAGCACCCATAGAAGAACTCTCTGTAAGAACTGCAAAAGTTTAAACCTAAATTGATTCAAGTTAATTTTATGGTATTTTACACAGGAGAATATTAATATGTAAATAGATGTTTTGATTTCAATATGTGCAATTCTATGTATACTCTAAGACTCATTTATAAGTACAAATATAATGCTTTTAAGAAACTTGTTTTTCCTTTTGAATATAAAATGGTGAAAGCATATGAACTGTTTAAACCATAAAATGAATAAAAGAACTATAAGTAATGTAGTAGCTTTGTTTAGCAATTAAGTGATTAATTCTTGATTAAGTATTAGAGACAGTAATGGCTATTACTCTAGCAGAAAAATAAATTACTTTGACCTGTAATTTACTGAAAATTCTTCTTAGAAGAGAGTATACGTTAGCTTTGACTTAAAAGGCATAAACTTGAATAGATGTGGATATTCTTGAATAAATAAAAATCTAAATATCAATAACCATTCAAACCTCACAAATATAATATATAAAAAAGGAACGATGGACATTGAGTAAAGTGTCAAGTTATAACCAAACACTCTTGAATGCAGATAGTAATACAAATTTTTTGGGGGGAAGGGAATTTTCCATTTGATTTATACAATTGTTCAAAATAATTACAAGACAATGACAAACACGATAGCATTTATTTCCCTAAATATCATTTATTCATTTATAAAGTGTATAAGAAATTCATTTTTAAAAGCTCTATGATGTAACTTTGTCCATTTATTTCTGGGTATAAAGTATTTACTCAAATTCCAGTAATTACTCAAATTACTCAAATAGCTAATTTTCTATCTTAACTTTTTCCATTTATTTGGTAAAATGGATCTCATAGCCTAGAAACAATTGGCATTCTGCTGATGCTGCTGTTTTATAACTGGATTTCTGAAATCATATTTTATATAATCATTCATATCTATCTTCTTTCTCTTACCGTTATTTTGGGAGACATGTCTATGATGTTGAATATAGCAGCAGTTTATTTTTATTACCACATAGTATTTCACTGTTTGTATGTCAATTTATTTAAGCATTCTAACTATTAACATTTTTAAAAATTATTTTGTCACTCTTATAAATAGTGCTGCTATTGACATTATTTTATACACAAGTATGCACAATTCTACTGGGAACATATGCAGGAATGAAACTCCTGTTCATATGATAGACATGTGATCTTCATTAGTAGATAATACCCTATTATTTCCTAGAGTAATTGAAGCAATTTAAATTCTAAAAAGTAGGTACAAGTGTTCCAGGCATTCCACTTTCTCTACAACAATATCATCAAACTTTTAAGTCTGTGTCTATTTTGTTGTATGGGGTTATTTGTATTTTTTCTACTGACTTATTGATATTCACCATGTATTCTGGATTTGTCTTAGTCTACTCTATTGATTTTAAAATAGATTCTCTTTTTCTGTACTTTGCACTTTCACTTTCCTATAGGAGTCTTTTGGTGAACAGAAGTTTTTCATTTTAATATACTATACTTTATCAATATTTCCTTTATTATTTCTTTTAAAATTGGGGCTTTTTTTGTCAAAATCTGCACATATTCTTCTTAAGTGCTAAGTACCCTGATTTTTTTTTCCTATCTCTTCCTTTCCTTTCTGCCTCTGCATCTGAGTTGTTTCTCAAGGTTTTTAATGTTTTTATTTATTTATTTATTGGACTTTAGCTTTCCATTTACAGTTTTTTCCATGTTGATTTTGGAAGGAAGAATTGGGAAACCTTGTGAATTTGCCATCTTGGCAGTAAGTTTCAAAAATAACATTCATTTTAGGAAATTAACATGTATTGGTCTTTTATTATATATCAGATACCAAGCAAATATGATGAAGACATACCTTTATTTCAAGACATATCTGCATTTTGATACACTATAGAAAAAGACATATAAACAGGTAAAAATGATGCAAATGCACTAAAGCTAATTGCGTTTGCGTGGGACAACAAAAGCACATTATTTAGCCAAGCCTGGTGGAGCTCAGAATGTTTGAAAAAGATTTCTAGAGAATAAGATTCCTTTTGACTTTAGACGTCATGATTTTTCTTGCTAGTAGTCTTCAAGTTGAAGCAGCACTGGTGGAGAGTTGGCCAGAGTGTCAAACACAAAGCTAAGTACAGAAAAATGGAGCCATGAAACAAACATTCAGCTGGATACATATCATATCTATGGAGAATAAAAGAGTTCTCAATGGCCGGGCACGGTGGCTCACGCCTGTAATCCTAGCACTCTGGGAGGCCGA
>VBSM01003157.1:46036311-46055441 GCA_008086735.1 Cheirogaleus medius | reverse complement strand
GTTCTCAACATATATAATTAGTCTAATTGTACCAATTAGAAATTGAATTGAATAGAAACTGCATTACAGTATTGAGAATCACTTAACTTCTAAATCATCATTTATTCATTTAATATAATGACTAGAAATTATTACTGAGGTCATTCTACAGATTTTTGCAAATCTTATTCAGTGTGACTTTCTCTGCAACGTATACCCATTATACGTATTACTGTTCACATTTTTTCTCTCTCATTAATTATGAGGCAGGTGGATTTTCACTGACCTTTAACTGATAAGAGAGCAATACACGACAGGAGAAGGAGAGAAAGAATTTTCATGTTCTGACTATTAGAACCCCTGACTATTAGCACTGGAGCTATGATTTGGAAAATCTCATTAGTAATAATGATCCATTATATCCTCTATGTAAAAGCTACTAATCAGTAACCTAATTAATTATAAATGTCCCTTTTAGAATAAATAGTCAGAAATAGTCCCTCATTCTTAGTAAAATTGATTCAAGAAAGACAAACCATATTCTGTGAGTCTGCTTATTACCCCTCTCTTCCTGCCTCTTTGATTTTATCTAGAATATCCCTGCATAAAATGAATATAAATTCCAATTAAATCATAAAATCTTAAAGAACCATGATATGTTCTAATTTATACCTACCTCTCTCACAAACATATTTAAATATCATCATTTTTCTATTTTCAATTTTAAAGAATACAATGGAAGTGAATATTTTAATGCTATCACAGTGATTAAGGTGAAAGGCTGAAAGATGTTAGTTCAGAAGAACAAAAACTGTTAGAAATATGGTTTGTGAACTTCTCCACTTTAGAAACAAAAATTGGATTTGAAAAGACATCAAAACATATATGAACACACTAGGGGTTGATTGTGTTCTCTGCAATCTTCAGAAACACATCAAAGAAAATCTAACAAGCAACTTCAAAAGACTGTTAGTCTCACTGCAAGCTGCAGTTCAGGGAGAGAGGGCCTGTTAAAGGCCTTATTGAGGAAAATGACAGTATCCACAGACAACATGAAGAGATTGACCTATAAACAATTTCTTGAAAAAAATCTCCCAAAGATAATACAAATTTCACCTAGAAATCGAAATAACACCAATGTGTACTATGGTTATAAGAGGTATAAAATGGAAGCAAGCAATATAAACAGTGAAAGAAAGACACAGTTCATTGAAATTGCATTCATATAATATATAAAATAAGAGAGTTTTAATATATGTTAACAGAGAAACAAGATAGTGATTACAAATATTTAACGTGGACTTTCTGAAACATAAGATAAGTCAAAGATAAAACTGCTTAATTAAAAAGATTTGCTGAATAAATATAAACTCATTTGTCTTTTCAATGATTCAAAAACTAAAAACCTAAAAGCATACCAGGATTTAGAAGAAGGCAGAATCTAAGTTCTCTCTTGTTGTATTTAATTTTTTTTAAAAAATACTTTAACAATAAAAATATGTACATGGCATTGCTGATTATATCAAGAATGCTTAGCTCATTTTTAAGGAAATCAAAAGAACCTATAAGATATAAGGAAAAGTATAAACAGTAACAAACATTCTATTTACCTGAAATAACTTCCACTAACATGTTGGTGAACATTTTTCATGCATAACTTATGCAAAAACACATGTACATGATGAAGTGATCTTGTTAATGCTGTTGATGTACTTTATCATTTGTTGAGAACATGATGGATTAGATGCTATAATGCCTTGGTCAGATACCTCTTTCAAGATCCCAGAACCTTTCTCCAAGCTGTCAGAAGTGCTGTATTATAATGCCTTAGAGCAGAGTACATCCCCAGGGAATGCTTTCCTTTTTAAGGAAGACAGTTGTGCTCAAGGCTTTACCTACTCTCCAAGCAAAGACCTCCCACATTCATTGACTGATAAGTATGTAAGACTGTCTAGTTCCCTTATTTCAATTTGGTATGCATCTAAAGGTCCTTCCAAGCTAAAAACTTCATGTTGAATCAACTGAGGCCTCTGTTGTTACAGTATCACAATGCACTTTTTTCTGTCCAATTCTTCTTCCTTCACATTTATAGCTTTTGTTCCTGAGAACAATGACCAATAACCATTACTATACAAATCTCAGGTTGAGAGAACATTTCCTGGAGAATCTGCCCAAAAACACTCTACCAAGAGTGGTCCTTAGAACAAGTTTTAAAATGGTGATGTAATATATCAGGCTTTTAAGATGTTTGAGGGAATAGAAGTTTGAATCAAATTAATGGTGTTGTAGAATATTGATTCATTAGAAAAGACTATAATGTTCTTAAGTTGTTCTCAAACAATTACTTTAACTCCCAGCCTAAATAACTTACAAAGTTATAATAGGTAGGGTTAGGCTAGGTTGCAGAGTAAATGAAGCAATGCAACTTAAATAAAAAGATGTTTATTTCTCTCTCCAGAAACACAAGCTTTCTTGGATTAAAAAACATACAAAAGGCTCAATGCATATATGGAAACGCCTGGTTTTCAATTCCACTTTCATCTTTCCTGTATGTATAATTTTGAGAAAATTACTAACTTCACTGTGCCTCAATTTCTTTATCTGTAAAATGTAAATATTTTTACCACCTCAGTAAGTGGTTGCAGAGATTTACTGTGTTAAAATAAGTATTAGGATTATGCTATAATAATGCTGAGAAGAAAAAAATATCTCAAGCCTAAAACAAGAATTACTCATTTCACAGTTATGGTTCTGCAGATTGGCTGAGATTTAGCTGTGTTTTGGCTGATCACATTTGACCTTTGCAGCACTTGGCTGGACTTCAGTCTTCTTGTCAGATCTCAGTTTGTTCTACCTATGTCTATTCACACTAAGAAGCAGACTAAAGGGGCAAGGGCTGCCTGAGGTCAGCTCCTCTTATGGCAGATGGCAAAAGCGAGAAGAGGCCAATCAAACCCACACATGCACACTAAGGGTCAGCCCAGGTTTGCTCACATTCCATTGGCCAAAAAGAGTACTCAGATCAGTGGGTTTATACACTCCTCTCAAGGAGGTGTGTTCATTGGTTGAACACAAATATACATGTATGCATGTGTATAAACCACATAAAATTACCAAATTGTTAGATCAGAAATCATTCAGGTATCTTCAATGTATAACATTTTAACTATACCACATCCATCTTTTGTTCAGGATGACTATTGTATCTCCAGCAACATATTTTTATTTAAACTACAAAAAGGAAGAATACTGAGAGAGATTTTAAGTTCTTGTAGGAGCACTTTCTCAAATTTGGAAGGAAAAAAACACACACTTCAAATTATCTCATCAGAAAGAACTTAATCCAATAATTACAACTAGCTTCAAGGGAGGCTAAGAAACATAGCTTTCATACCATGTACCCAGTCAGAAACAACATATTACATTAGTAAATAATAAAGGGAGAGAAAATATTGAAGGATAGATTGTCATCTTTCTAAACTATACCCCTGCAGCCAATTAGATAAGCCACACACATTCTTCTTGGTGCAATTAAAATGCATTCTCCATTTTCTAAGAGAAACAATCCCAAAGTTCCACTTAGCTGCTTTATAAAGCTGAAACTCTAGGTAGAGATTAGCTGTCCAACGGCTAGTGATCTATACATCATTGGATAATGATATACTTCTTCATATTTTAATTGGTGAATTATCTGACTGTAAAATGCTCAAGATACAACAGTAAAGAAAGTACAGCTTGTCTGAAGCAAAAACTCCCATCAGGAAAAAAAAGGAGGAGGATGGGAAAACAAATGAGTCGTTGAAGCACTGTCATGATCAATTCTCACTGGCAGGGAATGAGAGCACTTCCTTCTCTTCCTCTAGTGTAAGCATCTCATATTGGCAGGCTCTGCTTTCCTTTCTTGGAGATTTGTCCTTTTCCATTATCTCCCATTGCCAGGCTGAAATGGACATAGGGGTCTATGCTCTCCTCTGGGGCTGTAGGTCTTGTAGTTGGCTTCTTTCTGTGCTTGGAGGTTGAGTGTTACAGAAATGTACATTATAGGATTGTGGCTTCCTTGACAACATATTCCATCCAAAATTTGGCAGGTGTTTGATATACTGTTAATATCATGTATAAGAAAACAACAGGCATTATCTCTGATCATTTACTTAGTAGCTTGTGAGCTTGTATTAGGCAGAATGGTTACTCCAAAGATATGTCTATGCCCTAATCTTTTGAACCTATAAATGGCCAAAGAGTAAATAATGTCTTATATGATGAAAGATGTAATTAAGAATCTTGAGAAAATGAATTTATCCTGGCTTATACAAATATGCCCTAAGTGTACTCATATGCATTCTTATAAGTGCATGGCAGAGGGAGATTAGACACAAATAGAGGGCAGAAGACACACACACACACAGAAGAGGGTGACTGGAAATTGGAGACAGGGATTGCAGTGATATGGCCCCAACCCAGGAGTGCTGGGCAGTCCCTATAAACCAGAAGAGGCAAGAATCTAGTTTACCTGTGGAACTTCCAAAGGGAGCACATTACTGCCTAAAACTTGATTTTGGATGTAATGCCTCCAGAACTGAGAGATAATAAGTTTTTAAGCCACTGAGGTTGTGGCCATTTGTTATGGTGCATCTAGGAAGCAAATACCAATCTCAGCTCCTTCCCCTATCCATCCTTCTTTCAACCTAAACCTTGAGGTGTCAGAAGGAAAGAGCTTGGGTAATAACATAACAATATTAATTTTATCTTTATTGCTGGTTGCCATTTTTAGTACAGCTTGTGTCCACAATCTTATCTCTGACTCTGGGTGAAGCTTCAAAGACATTATTTATTATAAATTATAAAGAAATTAAAGATTATGAAGATGTAGTTTGCATTTTCAATTTTTTAAGGCTCTAAATTATGGGGTGCCTGGTCATCATGGATTGCATATCATAAGCAGAGCAGTTTTCACTTATATTTCATTAATACTTGCAATCCAGCGAACTGTTGCCTGAATTTATCCCTCTATAAGTTTGTTTCCAGAAAGTGACTAGAATTGGCCAAATTAATCAACACTGTAAATTTTCCCTTCATTTTCTTATAGTTGTCTTTGTTGCCATATGTACTATCTTCAAGGTAATGTGGGCATCAGTTGAACATTTTGGCCTACAAAGGGCTAATAGATTTACAACCTGTGTTATCTAAGTTAGCTCTGTCTTTTTTCTAACCACTAAGTCAGTGCTACACTTTTAGTTTGTATCACGAGTAGCATTTCACATCCAAATTTCAAATTCTTCATTAGTAAAGGTTAGCTTTACTTGCAAATGACATGAAATCTAAAATTTCAGTACACTGCAGAAGGCAGAAGGTTGCTTTTCCCTATATCTAGACATTTCTGGCCTAAACTCAGTGCCCACCTCAGGGTCAAAGCAGCTGCTCTGGTTACAGCCAGTTATAATCATAGGATTGCCTACAGAACTGTGGAAAGACATGAAAAAGTGCATTTCTCTCTTTAAAAACACTTTCCAGAAATAATGCACCCCCTTCCAACTCTCAACCATCAATTAGAACTTAATTGCCATATCTGTTGGTAAGGGCAGTAAAGAAATAGTGTTTCTTTCATTTGGCCATGTGCCCAGATGGAAATTTATAATTTCTGTTTCTTTGGAGAAAAAAAATAAAGAGAACAAAATCCTATGGGTGGGAGGGACTGGTAGCTGGCATTTTTGCTACAATAGATAATATGTGCAGCAAAAATAGTTTTATCTGATACTATTACCCTTCCCTACTAGATATCCTTCACTGTTCATTTTAAGTGTTTCTGTGTTCATGTGTTATTAACTGGAATTGCAGTATGTTTTCAAATATCACCAAGTTTAGGGCAGTATTCATCAGATATAATGGCTACTGTATATTTATGCCTTGCACTCTCCTATGGCAGTGAAAGTGTGAGGAGCTATAAAGTAATACATATTCATAGGTTTCTTGCTAGACAAAATATATGGCAAAGGTAAAGTGTGTTTGTAGTTTGAATATATATATATATTGAAAACACTGCAATTGTTGAGTAAATATGAAGTCAAGCAAATGAATTTGATAGAAAATAAGAGAGAAAAATACTTCTAATATTTGAAGGTCAGAAACATACAAATAATTGATATTGGACATAGTGATGAAATTTTACACTGCTAATGGAAAATACTCTCTTCCATCTTGTATGTCAAGAAGGGAAAGATGGAAGGTGTAAAGAAAACTTCCAATGAAAGGCAACAGTCAGGACTAAAGTGCTTGTAATCTTCAGATCATAGGGAAAACAACTGACTGAGCTCTTAAATGTTGACCTCAATACAAACAAATGTGTTTGTCTAAACGGGGTCAGGAAATTGAGATTATTCCCAAGAAATGTCACCATTTCTCACATCAAGGAAACTGCAAGCATGCAGAGCCAGTGGAAATAAGAACAATTATGTCTGATCCTTGACCTTTGAGCCAAAATAAGTGCTCTTTTGTTTTTAGATCCCAATGGTCAAATAAGCAGTTGGTATGATTGTCACCTTGTAGGCAATAAAGAAAATGTGAATTCTGTAAGTGTGCTAAAAATTTTAAGTACTGTGATGCAGATCTAATGAGAGGGGTTTACATTATCACTGCCAATAGCTATGCTAGGTTGCCTACAACCTAGCCAGGAACTAACAAACAAACACCAATAATAAGTCAATGATAATGGAATCCTGGTTCAGAAAAAATATATCTGATTTGGTCCACCAATGCCCAGCAAGTAAGATATTAGAAGAGATACTGGAATTAATTTTCAAAAAAAAATATTCACAACTGCAATGAGAAGGAATTGCCACATATTTGACAAATAGATATAAATTATCAATAGTATCACTGTAGTTAGAAGTGCTGACTTAGTAAGTAGATTGCTATATTATAAATCCTAGTTTTACCACTTTCTAGTTTTGTGATCTTGGACAAGAAACAACCAGTATAAACCTCAGTTTCCCCATAAGGAAAATAACAAGTTTCATAATTCCATTTACCTGATAGAACTGCATAAGGAAAAAATGAGCTAATGCAATTAGAGCAATCCAAACAATGCTTGGTTGGCACTTAGTATTCAATGAAAGTTCATATAATCATTTTTTTTTAATTAAAAGAGTTAGACTTTGCTTATGTTAAATAAAATAATAACATCCTTTCTACTCAATTATGCTTTTTCAGTTAAATATAATTGGCATGTTTATCATTATTTTCAAAACAATAAAAATGAAAAGAAGATAGAAAGAAATAAAAAGACATATATTATTAAGTAGCTCAATTGCTAAGCATAATTATTCTCCACTATTACTTTGTAAATATCTCCTGTTTAATAAAAATTCAATTTCCAAACTTTCTTATAATTTATTTTACAATACAAAAAAATCAGAGCATATACATGACTCCAATTTCTACTTTTACCTGCTTATGCTACATCTGTTTTGATTCTGTATTTGCTTTTATTTTACTCACTTCAGCAAAGCAAAAGAGATAAAGCAGTAGAATATTCTAGAAATCTATGCATCGCTATCAGATTATGTCCAATTGGGAACATATTTATCTTTAAAGTATGATACTTACTGTGAATTCATTCACTAGAATTTGCATCAAATATTTATTTTACATGAGGATTACAAATTAAAACTGCTCCCCTTTATAACTATTCTAACAGTTTATTATATTTAACAACCTACATTTCACTTTAAATTGGCAGATAACTGTTCTCAGATATATACTTCAGGACACGTTAAAACAGAAAACTATAAGGTTTTTGCCTAGTTACTTAGTGATTCTGATGAAATGGTCATATTTCCTGGGCCAGATTTTTGGCTATATTACTTACTCTCTGGTGATATTAGGAAGCTATTTAGAAAGGCATGCTTCAGTTTCCTCATCTGTAAAATGAGGATATTAATTGTATCTGCCTAAAAGTATTTCTATGATGTGTGAATGAATTGATATGGATAAAGTGTTTAAAAGTGTGACTGCAAAATAGTAAACAATTAACAGATAGTCATTGTAACTATTACTATGTGACAAGTATATTGCTAAAAGATATACCTTTTAAGTATCATTTTACAAATGAGAAAAATTGAGGATTATAGATGTTAAATGATATCATCATGGTCTTTCAGTTAATAAATTCTAAGTTCTGGTTTCAAATCTAGGTTTATCTGCCACTGTGGCCAGTGATTGCTTCACAACTATTTAAGTCATCTCTTTCTATTTCCATACTACAATCTCTAGAAGCTTCAGGTGGGTAAATACATAGGGAAAAAAAAACTTATTTCAATATCTTTAAAAGTCAATGATTGCCTACAAGGAGAGGTATTCACATGTTCAGTTCAGATAAGAGAATCTGTATTAGAACTTTATCAGTGAAATAACTGGTTATCCCATCCTGTAGTGTAATCTTTGTCAGAAATTTGATTGAAAATGTAGTCAGAGTAAATAAGTTTTCAACTGCCCTTTAAAAGCCATGTATAGTGACCTAGACACATGGGAATTAAGTAAATCAGCATATAAATCTGTTTATCTTAATGACAGTCAAATGTTCTCTGACAAACTAAGTTTCCTTAATATTGTTTTTTATTAGAACTGGGCAATCTCAGACATATATTTTTTGTGCATTATTTATTCTAGTTTAATGACCAGTTACTTAAAAACAAGTTTATCTTGGTGTTTTTAGTCACGGTCATACTAAACTAGAGACAATTTTATTACCTGTAAATTTTGTGTGGTTCATCTCCAATATTTACATCATTTGGAGGCAACAGAGATTAGCAATACAGTTGATGATCATAAGGTGTATTAGTCAGGGTTCTCCAGAGAGACAGAACCAATAGGATACAGAAGAAGGGATTTATTAGGGTGTAAAATTAGCAATACTTAAATGCTTATAAAGTTAATAGATCTTATGTTAAATGATAAAGAAATAAAAGAAGAAAACAAAGATATTTGCTTAATATATGTGTATATATGTACAAATATATTCTCAAAAAATAGTGTGGAAATACTTATGATGATTGTTTCTGTAACTGGTCATGTAATCGTAGCTGGTATACATAACTACCTTCTATTACCCATTATGTGTTCCCTTTGTCTTCAGCAAGTACCTCAGCTGGTTATGGTTCTTTACCTGGCAGGGTGACCCAAACCTTCATTTCTGAAAGATCTGGGGCATTCACAGTCCTGCCTGGACTGAATTATTGTAGTTTCTCATTGACCTTAATCACAGTATGTAGTGAAACCAAGAGTTGCCCTGAGGGATCTCCTGTAACCCAGACATATGCTTCCTTTCCTCCATTGTAGAGTAATGGTCCAATTTCACCTTGGCAGTCCAGATCAATTTTCCTGGCCAACAGCCTAATTCCCTTTCTTAGGCTGCTGACTTAAAGGCATGGGGAGCCCAAAGCAGCTGGGTGACAGCATTAACTTCCAGCTCAATGGAATCACTACTGTGACTCCTGGTATATTCCTGCCTCTGGAGCTAAGACCTGTAGTCCAGGAGAACATAACACCATGGGAATAAGAAGAAAAACTTGCTAGTGGGTCACTAGGGATAATGGTGACTGATGCCATTCCCATGTCCACCCTTTGATTCCTGGATTTATGAATCTTGGCTATAAGAGAAACAGTACCATATACTGTTTGGATGCTGATTCAGAGGATAGGCAACCTTCTGAAGAAACTTGTCCTAGCCCTGCAAAGTGTTATCACCCAGCTGGCACTGTAAATGTGACTTTAAAAGGCTATTCCACAGTTCTATCAAGCCAACTACTTTAAAAATGCATTGAACACTACTTTCAAAAATAGACTTTTGAATGATTTTCCATTAAAGAAATCATGTTGAGAAAGTTTTAACCATACCAAGGATATAACATCATCATATATATGTAGATCAACTTATAAAATAATTATCTTAGTAATGCTGCATGTAATCATGCCTCATTCTCTACTCATACCTATATAGTTCATCAAGCACCTAGCATTCTAGGCAATTATAAATTAATTTTTAAATGTAGACAATTACTACACAAAGGAGAGATGAGGCTTAGGTTCATATTTCTTATTATATTTAACTATGAAAGCTATGTGCCGAACTTCATTACATACGTATGAAGTAATCTCTAATATGTGGCCAATGTAATCATTTTAAACCCTCTTGCATTGTCCATTATTTATCTTAGTCATTCTGTCATTCATATAAAACCAAACAGAATGATAATTCACTTGAATTTTATGCTATAAAGTTTCCATCAACTAAAAAACTCTGCTCCATTATATTCCTATAAAGGCCTTAAATAAACATTTGCTCCCATTTGCTTAGCATACTTAATAAGTTTATGTCTAACCTTTTCTGATATGATGCTCTTTATTTCAATATCATTGAACTATAAAATAAATAAATAAAAAGCCTTCTTCTGGCAGCCTGGGGAGGATCTCATTTATGTTTATTGCAGCTGAATATATCTTTACCATACTGGCACACTTGAGTACCTCAGAAACATGTTAATCCAGGTGTTAACACATTTCGGAATGGTAGCAATTTATGTGATCTCTTGTGTCTATACATATTAAAAACTACAGACATATTAAGTAATATAGGGCTTATGTAGCATCAAAATAAACTGTTGTAATATGCCATATGCCTCTCAGATAGTAAATGCGATTTGTAGTTTTTCAAACTTGCAATGTCTCTGTAAGGTGTCTGATATTCCAAGTCAAAAGAGGTGAAAATTCTGTACAGGTTGCTGCAGAGAACATGCATATCTGTCTAGACTCTATTAGCTCTTAATGGCCAATTGCAATAACCAGGCCATATTTCTGGAGAGAAGTTGAATTGAATCATGGGTGCTTTAGTCAGCTGCTAATTCTTCTCAGGGCTTCAGTAATCCATTAATCTTTTTGTATAAGATTGTTGAAAGGGGTTGTGTAATCAATTAGATGATATTCTATGCATCACAGATTCAGATACAATGCATCTATCTTTGAAGACAGCTTTAGCAAATGCTATCCTATATTTTGCATGTTAATCAAAGTAGCAGGAAGCCACTATTGTTATATTTTATGAACTCAACAACGAATCTAAGTACAGACCAACCCTGACTTACGATAGTTTGACATGTGATTTTTTGACCTTACAATGCTAGAAAAGCAGTAGGTATTTAGTAGAAACCATATTTAGAATTTTGATCCTTTTCTGAGCTAGCGATAGGCAGTACTAATACTCTTTTGCCATGTTGACAGAGGCAGATAGCCACACTGCAGCTTCCAGCCAGCCATGTGATCACAAAAGTAAACAACCAATACTTTTCAGTGTACTGTGTTGCCAGTGTTTTTTGGATATTGTTTCAAGTTTTTGCATCCCATCATGTCTACAAAATGTGTCCTTTCTACTTAATGACATTTTCAACTTAAATGGTTTTATCGAGACATAATCCAATGGTAAGTACAGTAGCATCTGTATATTTATTACTTCAAATCTTATTTCTTAACCCTCATGTTATCACTAGGCCAATATAAACATGTTCACTCATAGCTCATTGTTGAAACATTCACTTTGTATTATCCCAGCTGGTCTTTCTCCATTTAAAATGAATAAAAAATAATTAAAATTAACTTTATGAAAGTTCATTCTCAATTTTGGTAAAATGTAGAAACAATGTCTTTAGATAGAAACACTAGAAAATATTTCTAAAAGACTATATTTTAATAAAAATACTGTGAGTAGCTAGTTTTTCCACTGTGGAATTATTTGCATGCTAATTGACATGCTTTCTTGGATGAGAAGGAAGGCCCCTCCTTCACTGACTAAACATCAGTGACCACATCACTTGTGGTATCTATGTCCCAGAGAAAAATTTGGATGTAATAATCTCTAAGCACTGTATGCCATATTATTTCAATCTTGCACAGACTTGAGCCCATACATAATAAGGTAAAGGGGCAGTAAGTAGACAGGAATGTGAGGAACACAGGCAAATGCAATGATAAAGACAACAGGCTTTGAAATTGGTCTTTCTGGTTTTGAATACCAGATACTTGTGTTCTTGAGCAAGCTGTCTAGCCTCTCTGTTCTAATATTTTCTCATTCATGTGAAGGGGATGATAACTGTACCCCTCTAGAAAGCAGATTATGAGGATTAAAGAAGATTCTGCAAATGAAGAGAACAAATCAGTTTCTGGATATGTGAGATGAGATGTTTTTACTGGGAATTGATGGAAACCTCAAATCAAACCCTTAAAGAGACTGTTTAAATGATAGGGAAAAGCTTCACGGTTGGGTGATTGAATGAATGAATGTCAACTGTTCCCAGAAAAAGTGAAGAGTGAGAAGGATCAAAATAAAACAACATTTATAAGAATTTTCTGTCTTTTCTATTAATTGATTATGATTAACTATGCTAACAACATTTTAGATGATACCTTCTTTGTCAACATCTTATTTTTTGTTCTGATCAAAATATGGAATTAAAATAACTTCTTCAAATTAAATAGTTTCTAAGTATAAGTAAATATAGCATTAATTACATACTCAGAAACTATGTGTTAGTTAAATGGTGAAATATATGATTTATTTTTGGCAATGTTTTCCTCTTAATAGAATTTAGAGGTTTTTTTAAGGGATTAAAATATAAATAACCAGCTATATTAAAAAGCATAGGTTCAAAAACAGATTCCTAGATACTTCTGATATTGTTTCTCTTAAGCCCTGTTCTTTAAAATATACCAATGTTTATTATATTTTGAGATAAACACTGGTATCAATATTGATTGTATTTAACTATTTGCCATATTTCATTTTTAGCAGATTAAGTTATTTGATTATTGAACTCAGTTGCAAAGCTATTGAAATATCAACTTTAATTAGAAAAAATATTTTAAAAATTATATTTATAAAATACATTAAAAATTATATTTATAAAATATTTATAAAATTTCTCATTTTTCCTGGGAAAATGGAATATGTATAAATTAATTGTGCGCTTTTGTATTCAAACCACAAACATTTCCTACAGGAATATGAAAAAAGTACACACACTCCCCTACATTTACATATTTGAATTTGTAAACCACTGCATATTTTGTATGGAGAAGATTATTTTCTTTTTTTTTATGAAGATATTATGGCAAACTACCTGTATGCTGATGTAGTCTTTAACTGGAAAATTTTGATAATAAGGTATTCTTATTAAAATGAAGATTTACTATATGTAGCATTGTTTTCAAAGACATAAAATACAAAAAAAATACCTTTTCCACTTGGCTTAACTCATTATTTTGAGCGAACTGGATTATCACTTTTGTGCTACTCCTTATAATAGAAAGAATAGAAAAATAGATGTATAAATTGATAGAACTTTTATTAAATAACAGCATTTATATTTTCTGAAAGATATTAATTTCGGCCAGGCACGGTGGCTCACGCCTATAATCCTAGCACTCTGGAAGGCCAAGGCAGATAATCACTCAAGGTCAGCAGTTCAAGACCAGCCTGAGCGACAGTGAGACCCCATCTCTACTAAAAATAGAAAGAAAATAATTGGCCAACTAAAAATATATATAGAAAAAATTAGCCAGGCATGGTGGTGCATGCCTGTAGTCCCAGCTACCTAGGAGGCTGAGGCAGAAGAATTGCTTGAGCCCAGGAGTTTGAGGTTGCTGTGAGCTAGGCTGATGCCATGGCACTCTAGCCCAGGCAACAGAGTGAGACTCTGTCTCAAAAAAAAAAAAAAAAGATATTAACTTAAACTTAAGGTAGTAACATTTAAAGAAGTTTCCTGTATGTATACTGAATAACAAAGATGATAATTATATATCTATATCTTATTATTCATTATGAAAAGTCATTCTAACTTTAATTTATAATGCATTTATTGAGTTTGTATTATGTGGCAGGCACTAGCTAGACAACAAGGATATAATGATAAATAAGACATGACCCCAAACCATGTCTATAATTTATTCACATTTTTCAGCATTTAGTTATACTTCATTAAGTTTCAAGTGTGAATAAATATGAATAAACTATGTTGATTTATCTTGTTTTTCATAGACTATTTGGATTAGGAATAAAGAACAGAACAGTCTTTGCTTCCTGGTAGCACAGTGGTAAGACAATCAATCATTTATCTGCACCTCCCTGCTGGATAGATGTATGCTGGTTATATACTCATTAATGCCATTAATATCTGAGAATGTTTTATAAACAAAAAGTAGAATGCACTGAGTTCTTAGGATGAACCTATGTCTCAGATAACAAGATTAAATAGTCTTAAACATAAATGGATTTGACATTGGAGAGCCCAATTTATTTTTTAAACAAGCAATAAAATCTGTTTTATTTATTTGTAGTAAATTTATTTGGAAAGCTGTGATCATTATTCATATACACACTAAAAATTACTGAGCATAAAAATCTTTAGCCACTCTTACAAAACCAAACAAAAACATTTTTCTGTTTTGTATCTGCAATGACTTCTTATGCTAACTACCTGGAGTTAGGCCAAACTTCACAAGTTAAGAGTAGAATCTTCTACAAGACTGCTCTCATTTCTAACACCAGCCACAAACTTGGGAGTTTCCAGGGCCACCCTCACTTCTGACTACAAATTAGGTTCTATGATTTACTAGGATGACTCACAAAACTCAAGAAAGTGCTATACTTATAAATATAGATTTATTATCACAAAAGGGAAACAAATAAGAACCAGCCAAAAGGAGAGATGAAAGGTGTGAGGTCTGGGAAGGTCCCAAATGTGAAATTTCCCTTATCCTCTCCAATGGGATCAGGGCACATTGTCACCCTCCCAGCACTTTAATGTATAGCAATGTACACAAAATATTGCCAAATAGGAAATCTCTCCTAAGCTTTGGTGTCAAGAGCTTTTATTGGGGTTTTATTACATAGCCATGATTAATTGAATCATTGGCCACAAGGGTGAACTCAATCTCCAGTTCCTCCTCCCTCTTCAGAAGTTAGGTTGATATCATGTGATTCAAACTCCCAACCCTCTAATCACATCATTGGTCTTTCTGGCATGGCTAGCCTTCACACTGAAACATCCCCTAGCTAAAACTATCTAGGTGCACTCAAATGTTTATAGCAGCACAATTCACGATTGGAAAGATACGGAAACAACCTAAGTGCCTGGTAATCCAGGAGTGGATTAATAAAATGTGGTATATGTCTACCATGGAGTTCTACTCAGCCACAAAAAACAATGGTGATCTAGCACCTCTCGTATTATCCTGGATAGAGCTGGAGCCCATTCTATTAAGTGAAGTATCACAAGAATGTAAAAACAAACATCACATGTACTCACCATCAAATTGGTATTAACTGATCAACACTTATATGCACATATAGTAGTAATATTCATCAGGTCTTAAGGTGCAGGGAAGGGAGGATGTATGAATTCACACTTAATGGGTGCAGTTCGAGCTGTCTGGGGGATGGGCAGGCTTTGTAGCTATGACTCGGACGGTGCAAAGGCAAGATATGTAACTCAAGTGTTTGTGCCCCCGTAATATTCTGACATTTAAAAATATAAATAAATAAATATACAAAAATACATAAATAAATAAAACTATTTAGGGCCCCATCAAGAGTCACATTGTTACCATAAACTATCAGGGCTTAACATAAATAACAAAGACACCACTAGCAGGAAATTCCCAGGATTTAGAGGCTATTTCCCAGGAACTGGGAACAAAGTCTGGCCACATTTTTTTATTACAGCTGTGTAGAGGCTATCTCTAAGGATCTGAGAAGGAAGACCAGTTACATTTTTTATTATACAATAATATCACTTTTAGCAATTCCATCTGAAAACCCAGCCATCCTCAGACTTTGAATTATTTTAGAATTCTTTAAATTATTTCTTTGTTTTCAGCATCTCCTCCTTCACCTACTCTGGCAATTTTTTCTTGATTTTCTCTCTACAGATGATTTCCTTGCCTGTAGAATACTTTTCATATCCATCACATTAGCTGCTTAGGTTCTTACTACCTAAATCCTGGCCAAATATCATAGCCTTATAATTAATTCTTCATCCCTTTAATCTCTTCACTTCAAACAGCCAAGTACTCTGCTGCCAGAAGGACATATTCTTGTCTCCTCAAAAATCTTTAATATCTCCTCATTGACACACTAAATGTCAGACTTCTTTTTCTGACTTTGACAGTTCTTTAGTCCATTAATGGAATTCTCAAAATATATTTAGCATTCTACAACTTCATCTTCTACATGTTATTAATACCAGGTAGACATTTGTCCTGCATTAAAATTAATTTTCTACTTATGCATTTTTCATTATATTTAGTGTTTGGAGTTAATATATTTTGTCTTATTCATCTTTTTATTCACCTTGTGATCAGTAAGTTTGCACGGATGTACTCTATATTTGTGTCTAGAATAGTGTCTGGAATAGTAGTCCTTATTAAGAGTAGGTATCTTCAGTTACCTAATTCCCAAACACCAAAGCCAAATGTATTTGGCCTTTTTAATTCACTAGATGGGGGCATTTTCCAAGACTAAACACAGTATAGGGTCTCTAAACAGAGGTTTCAGATACTAATAAGCAAAAAATCCTCAATGACCAATCAATCCACAATTTTAGCTACAAACATGAGCATCTACATGTAAATAATTCACTTAATATAATTCCATTTTTTTGAACTATTGAAAATAAATTTTCCCTCAGAGCAGTTTTTTCACTTAGCTCATCTAGCTCTAAGTCAAGGGTCTCTGAGTGGTAGGTATTCCTCTTCTCTTTCTCTTATGATGTATCTCTGCAATCCATGTATTAAATGATAGTTACTCAGCACCACCAAACCCCTATATAGTAATGGGGTTCATGATATGCAACTCCAAAATATAGCACTTTGTCATTTTGAGAAAATAGTAGAAGCGGGAAGATTTCTCTCAACCTCTCTGAGCTGAAGCTTATCCCCTGAAGCAGGTCATAAAACCTTGGAAAGTTGATCTTTGACCTTCTCCCACTCTTCTAACCACATGTATTAGAAATATGCCCTCCCTATATCTGGAAGAAAGGAACACTCTTATCTCTGAAGACATAAGAACATAGTAAAATCTGAATAAATGGGCCTTGCTATGTTCCCTCCAGTTTCTTATCATTAGATGACACTTTTTTATCCAATCATATTTTTCCATGACTACCCACTTCTCTATCAAACCTAGCATTAAAATGCACAGGTTTGCTTATTTCTTTGAGTGTTCGTTGCCAAAGGTGCCCTTGTCACATAAAACAATTATATTAAATAAATTTGTATGTATTTCTCTTGTTCATCTGTCTTTTGTTATAGTGGTCCAGTTAGGAAATCCCTACAATTCTCGTAAAATGAAAGACTTCTACAAAGCTTGTATATATAATTGCCTCCCCAGCAAATTTTGTTATCTAAATCTAATCTGAGTCTATAGGATTAAAGTCAATGGGGTAGATTTCAGGATAACACTTAGTTTTCTATTCAATCAAGGCAAGAATAGAGTTGTCATTCAGTGAAGAAAAGAATTTTTAATTGCCAAGAAAACCTCACTGGGACTTTGGAACTAGGAAAAAAATATCTCTCTTGTAATTCTCATAGTCTCTTACTTGATAAACACCTAAGTTTTCACACAGGAGACCCAATGAAACTGCAAATTGCATTTTGGCATCCTTTAGAAATAAATTGGTGCCAGTACAGTATTTGCATATAATATTATAGCATTGCAAATGTTATACACAATAGATTCTTTCACAAAGTTATAGGAAACATCTGTGGTTTCTACTATTCTTTACGTTAAGAATTTAGCAATTTGTTTATTATTCTTTTTATTTATGGTTATTCAACCACCTCATCCTGCAGCCTTGGAATTCTTAATGGATCCTCAAAACTTTCCCTTCAGTGGAAAATTTATAACAGGTGACTCCAAGAAATAATGTAGTTAGCCATCATGCTATTGCATACCATGTGTGCAATATTCCAGTGCTAGATGGTTAGCTGATTTGTACTTGCCTTAAGCTCCAGCTGGATCAAGGATTCATTTCCAAATTTTACCCATTTCTTTGAACCTCACTTCTAATAAAATATTCTAATAAAATAACCAGGCAGGTTTCTTGTTTATAAATAAACATCAATTAAATTAGAGAATAAATTTATTAAAAGGAGGTTGAGTACCTCATAGGATTTACTGGAACATTAGAAAATTAGGCAAAGGATTTAGGGAAAAATAGGGAATGCTAGATGCCAAGAAATATGTCCCAAATACCTCACAATTAAAATAGGGTTATTTGGCCTCTTCTACTGACCCTAAAAGTGATGACCCCACTTGACACATTATTATTTTGTTGAACTGAAATGAATTCCAAACAATAATATTAATATTTAAGTAGCTTTCCGATATGAAGTATTTCTATAATATCTCCCATTGTTCCACTTCTTATGGCCTTAAAGAGCTTAACATAAGAGTAAAAGAAGAGAAAATACATTGAGGAGAAATAAAGACTAATTTCATATATATAACCCATTGTTTAATTTTATTAAATGATAAAGTTTTGTGAAAAATTAGAAAAAATAACTTAAAAACTATTTGAAGTAGAAAACATAATCATTTGACTATAAGTTAATTAAATATTAAAATCTCCATATTTTCATTCTTCTATTGTATACTTAGAAAGTACTTAGATGGCTAGCTTATTTGATGTTTAAATACTTTTTAAACCTCCTATTTAACTGCCTAGAGAAAAGTTCCAGTGCTAGTATATTTAATATGGCATGCTTTTCAATATTTCACTAGAATCATCTAAAACTCCAGAGAAATCATATTCTTTATGGGTCCCATAAATGGTGTCATTTTTAAGAGCACAATTTCAAAAGGCACATATGAGAATATAGTGATGTGACAAAATGTCTAGGATATTCAAACAGACACCTAAATCTCCAAGGGGCTGGGTAGAGGTCAACATTTATACAATATTTATAATGAAGAGCCCAAGAAACATCTTTCTACTATTACATTTCATGTACATCACTACATTACCCACCATGAAGTTGACACTTTTAGTGGTTGAGGTATTATTGCTTCAAAATCAAACTGGAAATCAAAACCTTTTTTTTTTTTTTTT
>VBSM01003157.1:46018001-46033597 GCA_008086735.1 Cheirogaleus medius | reverse complement strand
GATAATATAAGCGGTGCTACCTCGCTGTCATTTCTTAGTATTGAGTAATATTCCATTGTTCTTTTTGAGGGGGGTTATTGAACTTTTGAATATAAAAATGTAAGTTTTTCCCAATTTTTGGAAGTTGTCAGCTATTAATTGTTGATTTTAATTTGTACTCCATTTAATTTTTCTATGTCTCTCTTCTTCTAGGACTCAGTCATTCTACAGGTCTCTAAAGCTCTGTTAATTTTTCTAAAACTTTTTTCACTCTTGTCTTCAGATTGGATACTTTGTATTGCTTTGTTTTCTGTTCTGTGGATAAGCTCAATAATTTTTTGTTTGTTTGTCTCATTATTTTCCTGTTCGATCCTATTTTATCTCCATTTCTCTACTGAGTATTCACTCATTATGAGAATATTTTCTTTTACTTCCATGAACATATTTATAATAACTGCTTTCAAATCCTTGTCTGCTGACAATATTTTGGACATCTTGGGGATAGATTCTTCTGCTTGCTTTTTATCTTGTGTATGGATTATATTTTCATATTTCTTCCCATGTCTCATGTATTTTATAATTGTGTACTGAAAACTGTAAATTATAGTTATAGAGACCCTGGGTTCTGTTATAATCCTTTGAAGGGTATTGTTACTTTTTGAAGAGGGAGTTAATTTGGCTGGATTCAAATAGTAATACTTATCGCCACTACAATGGGCACGGGTGAAATCCTTATTCAGTTCTTAAGCATACATATATCCTATACACACACGCACACACACACACATATACATATATATGTAGATATAGATGTGTGTTTTTATATGATTAAGATTTTATTAAGATTTTATCATTTTTCTCTGTGAGAGTAGCAGTTCAACAAGCTACTCCACTATTACTGAAAGCTAGAACTTCAGTTTTGTTTGCTTTTTGTATTTTATATAAATTAAGTTATATACTGTATGTACTTTTACATCTACTCTCCTTTATGCAACATTGTATTTGTGATATTCATCCATGCTATTGCAGATAGCTAAAATTTGTTCATTTTAAAATGCTCTTTTGATATTGTGGTAAACTATACATAAAATTAATCATTTTAACCATTTTTAGTGTGCAGTTCAGAGGAATTAAGTACATTCACATTGTTTTGCAACCATTATCTCCATACATTTTTTATCTTGCAAAATCAAAACTCTGTAACTTTTAAACAACAGCTCCTTTTTTCCCTTCCCCTGGCCCCCAGAAACGCTGCTTCTACTTTGTATTTCTATGAATTTAACTACTGTAAGTACCTTATATGAATGGAATCATACAGTAGAGCAAAGAAATCATGAGGAAGAATTATACACAATGTATAATGTATGTTTATTAAATTGAGTAAAAACACTGAGAGAAAAAAAGAAATCTCACCTCTTGCTCTATTTTCAGAAAAAAAATTGTGTATTCTCTGTGTATATATATTATTATATGTGAATTACATATATGTATATATAACACATGCATGGTATATGTATATATTATATATTGTCATGTGTTGCATATTATAATGTATTATATATTACCATATATAATGCAATGTATGTATTTGCACACATTTACATATATACATATATTTATTGATTTTGGCCTTCAGTTATGTTATTCTTACTGTAAATTTTGAAATTAAAAATACAGTATTTTCTCTGTCATTTTATGAGAATTGAAAGCAATAGTTGTCAAATCATCTGTTAAAAGAAGGCACAGTATAATATATAAAGATTTTTTGGAATCAACTGCATTGTCAAAGAGGGGTAAACAATCCATTCATCGCCCTTGTATTAGTTTCAGTCATAAATCTCTAGTGTGTCTGGTAAATATTATATAAATAATTCTTAGTAACAGCTTTCAGTGAAAAAATGCCACAGATATTATTTGTGATTTGATTAATATTACCTTTCTCATTATAGATTTTTGTTTCAAAAATATTTTCCAATTAGAAGCCAAGCTGGTCTGAAACTCAAAATCCAGGTATTCTCTACAACGTCAAGTATGTATCCACTGATTTTAACTCATTAACTCTTTGCACACCCACTATTTGAGCTCTGGATTATTAGCAGATAGATTGTCTTCCCACATTGTCACTCTGAAGAAATTTGTCTGTTTATTTTTAGATTTTATGTTTCCCATATGTCAAGATTATACTCAATTCTGCCTACAAAAGGAATAAGAAGAATAATCCCAAAATGCAAAGTTGAGATAACTCTCTTAAGTTTTAAGGATATTGCATGTCTGAAGACATTGATTATTTCCTTAATCTTAAACCAGTAAATCTTTAATGGGCTTAGGTAGAGAACCAGCTGCATATGAATTCTTTGCAAATATTGTTAACTAATCATCAAAAGAAGAGTAAAGAGAGAGAAGTTTTCTATTTTAATAATCAAAACCTTCTCTGACTGTGTTTCTTACTGATAAAAATGTAGCATCACATTTTCAGGGTAATACAGACATAGAGCTAAATGTTATCATCCAGTGGCACATGGCTCTGACAAACCAGAAGAAAGTCTACAGTACAACTGAATGACATTTGGTTTAAAACATTGTCAAAATGTTGTAGCCACAAGGATACCTTATATATGGTCTAAAGGTCAACATTCTAAATTGTGGAAAAGAAGTATATTTAGTAAAATGTTAATTGCTCCAAAATAAAGCAAACATGCGTAGCTTCTATTAATTAGGATTGGAAAGTGCCTTTTACCTCTTTGAAAATCCCTCTGTGCCTATGTTCTTACCTGACTATGTGTCAGAAATCTAGCAAATACAATTAGCATTTGTTGAACATCATTATTTTGATAGCTGCTGATAGGATTCATATACTTTTATTATATTTCACATTCACAACCACCTTGTTAACCCCCTTTGACAGGTGAGGACAAAGGTCAATGAAGCTTCAGTGCTCTGAAGCCTGAGGTCTAATAGCTGGTAATAGGCCAGATTGTTACTGAAGAGATGGCTACCCATTGCCTCCTCTGTTGAAGTTTGTTAGTCAAAGCACTGCATAATCATATAAGCCATTCAAAGTACTGAATAAGAATTTTCAAAAGCTCATCAGAAAGCCTATAATGCCTCCATATGCTTTCTCTGAGTGTGTTATGTATGCCTAAATATCAGTACACTGTGAGAGCAGCATATGTTCTCTGATGGAATGTAATGGAAAATGACAGGCTGTTTCAAGATGCTCTATCACCAATTCCATGAATAATGCATTAGAGTAACAGGTATAATCAGTGTCATTTAAGTTTTCAGCCTC
The DNA here is from genome assembly GCA_008086735.1 of Cheirogaleus medius. Classification (NCBI taxonomy): domain Eukaryota; kingdom Metazoa; phylum Chordata; class Mammalia; order Primates; family Cheirogaleidae; genus Cheirogaleus; species Cheirogaleus medius. The sequence continues at coordinate 46,030,329 of VBSM01003157.1, read as the reverse complement.
TGGAGAGACAACAGCAGCATGCAGAAGAACCAATTATCTACTTTGATGTTTTAAACGGGCATTTTATTTAAAATATTATTCTTTATTATTTATTTCCTTTGGAAACAAGGTCATACTTTTCACTGCAGAAAAAAATAAAAAGAAATACGTATAGCATTTCTATAATTGAAGTTAAACTTGGTTTACACTCCTTGATTTAAATCTGGAAAATAAAAAAATTAAATATTTAAAGGTACACATATTTTTAAATACTTAAAAATTAACAAAAATGTGTTAAACTTTATTATTCTAAGATTCACTATAGAAAAGGATGCTTTACAATGAGTTATTGATGTAATTGTTAGCATCCCAAAGTTATACTATAACAGGCATTAAGCTTTGCTATTAGAATAAACCTTTCATAAAATACAGCATTAACTCTAATTTTATATTTATACCTATTTTCCCATTTATTGGTTCCACAAAACATCTTTCAGAAGTAGCATGAAATTAGTATGATTAAATATTTTAATAGAAGGGTAGACAATGGATCTAATCTGCAAATTTGTTTAATATGAATCATGAATTCTTTTCTACAAATGAAATAGATAGCATTAACCTCACATAAAACTAGGCACTAAAGAAACCCTGATAGTTACCTACAGTTTTTTTTTTTCAATATCTACTGATTAAGTAGAAGAGAATGGGTATTGGCTTTTTTTTAATGGACAGGCATGCAATTTATAAATTTAATCCCTTGGTATAAGAATCAGTGCATTCTCATTTCTAGACTCTCTCACAATGCTTTACACATAGTATACTATGAAAATATTCAATTAAATCACATTAAAGGTAGACAAATTTTGAAAATGGGGAACAATTCATACTGTCTGTAGTTAGTGATAGCTAAGCAATTTGGATGAGTACTTTTACTATCAACATGTGGCTTAAAAAGCGATATTGCCAAGCTCACTGTTCCTAATGCCATATTTTAACAATGCATCATATCATTAAAAAAAACACATTGTAGTAACCATTTAGATAAGTTATACAAAGTAATGTTTTTCATCAAACCAGTTGATATCTATAAATCACAGAAGATTATATTAGATCAAAGACATCATTGGATAGAGCATTTTATATAGATCTTCTAGTCCATCTCTCCCCCCAAATATGAATCCTCTTTATATGTTACTGAAAACAGACTATTTGAACATTTTCAGTGACAGTTAACTCACAAGTAGCAAGCTTCTAATTATAAAATTGGAGAGTCATCCAAAGTTTTCACATGAATAAACTGAAATTTGGAGAAGAAAAATAAATTCTGTCATATAGTTGTGTAACAGACATACATAGACGTAGCTATGGTTGCTGGCAGAGAGAGGCCAACTATATCATTTTTCAGACCCTCTTATTCTTAGTTTCATATTGGATCATTTTTTTTCGGTGGTAGGTGAAGTAATGGCCCTCCAAAGATGTCCATGCCCTAATCCCAATATATTATTTTACATGATAAAGGAGACTGTGCAGATAAAATTCAGTTAGATATTTTAAAAGGAGATTATCCTGGAGCCAATGTAATTACGAGGGACTTTATAAAAATGAGTCAAGAACATTGATCAGAAAAGATCATGTGATGATGACCATAGAGTTTGTAGTGGTGCCATGTCGTAAGCCACACAGTATGGGCAGCCTCTAAAAGGTGGAACTTCCAGAATGAACACAGCCTTGCAGACACCTTGATGTTAGTACAGTGAATCTTATGTCAGAACTCTATCCCACAGAACTGTGAATTTCTGTTGCTTTAAGCCAATAAGTTTGTGCCATTTGTTACAGCAACAATAGGAATGCGATATCCTTTTATCTTCCTACATCAACTTAAAACCATCTTTCTTTACATATAGTGTGATACAATTAATCACATTTAATATTCAATTGGATTTTCTCTGTTTTGAAAGTCAACATTTTAAAATTTTCTTCAAAATAATGTGATTAAAGCATGGGTTAGTTACAACGAAGTCTTCAGATTTTCTTATAGTATTTCATAACTCTTAGCCATAGATGACTGTAAGTCTTAAATTCTGATGAACTCTCCAGAAATTTTTTAAAAAATGTTTTTCATCCTTTTGTGCTTTTTAGCATTCATCTTCAAATAATTCTATTTTGAATTTATGTTTGAAGAAAAGTAATATTCTTTTTTATGGAATTCCAAAGTTGTACTTTGTGTGTAACTGTTAGTAACCTTTGAATTGGAACTAAGAGAAATTAGTCCAAAATGCTGCCCTACCAAAGATTAATTGGCTTAGCTTCTATAGCCTCATTTTGCTTATCATTAAAATAAGAGTCTTGGATTAAATTATCTCAAAGAAAGACAAATAGAGAATTTTTATGGATAAATTCAGACTTCTAAAATTCAACTGATACTTTTATTGAATTCAGTGTCATCCTGGTATCTACCATTTTCCCCAACATACTGTATTAAACTTCCCTAGCAACAATATTAAATAAAACTAGAGTTGGAGTTGATCTTGATGCTGCCTATCACTTTGGAAATTTATTCTAGAATGGGAAAGTTGAATGATTACCAATAATCTGGGAAATAGGATCATCCCAAGCTACCTTGTCTTTGTCAGTGACACAGACACATTGACTATTATACTTCAAAGATTAGTATTGCAAAGAACCCCACTAATACAATTTTGATGGAATGTTATACTTGATACACATTTGATAATGCAGCAGTCCAGGCAGACATGAAGCCTTTCATGGTGGTGAATAATTCACAGAGGTTATAGATCCAGACAAAATACAAGGAAGAGGAAGAGAGCTTCTATTCTGCTAAGTATCTAAGATTATTAAAATAATTGTAGCTAGCTAACAAGGAAAGAAAATTAATAATGCTATTGACACAGTATCAACATATTTTAATAATTACCAGCATTGAGCCAAAAAAAGATATTGAAATTGTTGACTGTAATGTATGAAGAATCATAAATGAGCCATCTGATGCTGCTATTATTTTGAGTTTGACTAAGAATATTGGAGACAAAAGAATTGTGTTTGATGCATGTGGAAGTGCTTTTCATATATCAACCTTACTATTAAGGAAAGAATTTTTGAATTTTAGCCTAGACCTAAGAATAACTGTCAAGAGAAATAAGACTTTGACAAAAAAAAGATTAAAAATTTATTGTAAAATTCAATCACAAGGTTAAAAGGGACATCAGTGAGAACAATATGACTGTCCAAAACCGACTGTGCTAAGTATACTCTCTGTTCTAGTACCTATGCCAATATTGAGATTGATTCGCTCTACGAAGTGATAAATTGTACAACTTCATTACTGATACTGAACATGAAAATTAAATGCTGACCTATTATGTGGCACCTTAGACTCTTTAGAGAAATCTCATTACAATGTCAATCTAGATAAGCTACAGATTAAGACATCATCCTACTGGGTGGTTACACCCAAATAGCCAAGATGTAGAAACTTCTGCAGGAATTCTTTCAGGTTCTAAATTTGGAATCATTCTATTCATTGGTAGTTTCAAATAATGTTTGAGCTGTTACATTAATACATTACTGAGCATTCAGAACACATAAACGTGTCTGCAGCAAAAGTGACCACCATTTTTTCATAGTACTACATGTAAAAAAGTAAAAAGGCAATTATTCCCTTAAAGAATACAGCTCTATGAAAAACTGGCCATATGAATATTTCAATTTAACTATTTGTAAGTCTTTATCTTAAATATTTAGTAAGGCAAAATAAAATGTATCTGTTAACAATCAAAACAGAAAGAAAAGTGCCTGAGCAAAGTTATGTGTTATATTTATCTATGTCATATTGCTACCAGATTTACTGCAGAAAAAGAAAAGTAAAGTTTGCAGAAATTTTGATTTAATATTCTAAAATTTATGGGGATATTTTTCTTGATGTAACACGTATTCCGGCATTTTAAACTGGGTTAAAGAAAACCTTTCTCCTGTTCATAAAAAGAAGAAATAACATTATCCCAGACAAGGTAAACCAACTTGACCAAGGAGACAAGGCCTCTGATGATAGGTGAGATTGGATAGAACCCTTACAACATATTCAACAGGGCTTCAGTAAGTTTCCATGAGTGAATACCTCCTAGAGTCTTAGTGTTCTTTTCCTGTATATCTTATGGAAAGCCTCAGGATTTTCTAGAAGGAGAAATTATTTATATTAATTGCTTTAAATTTTTTTTGTTTATCCACTCATTCATTCTCTCTCTTCGTCTGTCCTTTTCTCTCACTTTGACTCACTCTTCTTTGCCAAATGTGCTTCTTTCCTTTACATTCTAACTTATTTCTGTGTGAAATATTCAATAATTTATCTCTTACCTTTCCCCAATCTTATGTTATATTCACCCACTTGTTTAATATTTACTTTGATATCTTCTGTATCTACTATTTCCTCAGTGAATAGGAAAATGAGTAAACCAAAGTATATAGATTGTTTTTAAAGGGCAAAGCTAAGGGAAAGCATTCATTAATTTTAGAAGCAATGAATCTGGCTTCTTACAATCAGCACAATGTGTTTAAAATTCATCTGTATTGTTGCATGTATCAGTAGTTTGTTGTGGTTTATTTCTGAGTAGTATTACATTGTATGGATATATCACATTTTAACTATTTTCCAATTGATAGATGTTTGGGTTGTTTCCAGTTTGGGGATACTAAGTATAAAGATGATATGAAATTCTGTGTTTGTGTGGAGGTATGTTTTCATTTCTCCTTGTTAAATACCAAAGAGTGGAATTGCTGAATCGTATGGCAGGTGTATAATGAACTTGTCCAAAACAGCAATGATCTTTGATAAAATATAAAATTTTGTATCATTGATAGAAATATAGGGGAGGTCCAGTTTGTTCACACTTTTTCTTGTAAGCCTTTTTATTTTATCAATTCTAGTGGTTGTGTAGTGATACCATATTGTGGTTTTAATTTGTGCCTAATAAATGATGCTGAGCAACTTTGCTCTCAGTCATTTAAATTATCTTCTTCTGGGAAATTATCCCATATTCTAATCAGAGTGCAAGACTTTGACAGATATAAATATTGTAAATATCTTCTCCCACTTATCGCTTTCTTTTTGCCCTACTTAATAGTGTTTTTCCAAAGGCCCATCTTTATAACTTCCAATGAATTTGTCAATTTTTTATTTTTTTCTTTCTATTCATGCTTTATGACTTGTACCTAAGAAATCCCTGGCCATCTGTGAGTTCTCAAGAATTCTCTAAAAACTGTGAAAAACTTTGAAAAATCCCAAATTCCAAGGAGATCAGAGAACTGCCAAGCAAGATAATAAATAAGTTATAAACAAATAAATAACTGGAATGACAGAGTCAAGCTTCTAAAAACAGAAGTGTTTTTTTTTAAATGTTAAAAGAAGCTGGAGAAAAAAGAAACATTATATATTGAGAAATAATGAAACGAGTAATAGCAGAATCCTTGGTATGAAGTACACTACCAAGAGCTAATGGAGGGACATCTTTAAATTTAAAAAAATACTATAAACTTGGAATTCTATACTATTTGTATATATCTTTAAGAAATATAGGCAAAATGAAGACTTTATCACACTGACATATGGTGAGAGAATCCATTTTGTTTGAACTGTACTTTAAGAAATATTTAAAAAATTTTCACAGACAAATGGACAGTGATAACAGATGGATGTTAAGACCTCCACACTCAAACAAAGAAGGCCAGAAACAATATATGTGCAGATAGATGTAAAATACATTTTTCTTATGTTTAAACTTTTAAAAGCTAATTGATTTTCTAAATCAATAAATAAAATAAAAATAACAGTATCTTTTGAAATTTATAGCTATGCAGAAGTAAAATGTATAACAATATTAGCACAAAGAATGAGAGGGTTAAAATAAAAGTATAATGTGAGAAATTTACATGATGTATTATGTGTGTAATATTATTTAATGGTAGAGTTTGTTGAGATGGTTTAGTGAGGTAAGGACCATTTTTTCAAGAAATGATGTTGGAACAATTGGATATGCATTTTGAAAAAAGGGTGACTATCAACCCTTACCTCGAATCATGTTCAAAAATCAATATGGTACAGATCATAGACCTAAATTTCTACGTGCATATTTATAAACTTGGGTTAGGCAAAGGTTTATCAGAGAGGACAAAGAAAACTCAAAGCATATAAAAATATAAATGATAAATTGGACTTCAATGTAAAAAAAAACAACTATCTTTTATTTCATGTAAGACCTTACTAACAAAATGAAAATGGAAGAGTGGGAAATTTTTCTCTATTAGTAGCATTAATGCTAGCTTTCAACAATATAAATTTCAGATTTGATATAGGAATTGAATGAGGATCATTTTAGAAAGAAAATAGTCTTCACTAAGTTTGGAAATAAAATTCAGAATAAAACTTCTAACAACTTTTAAATCAAATGACAACACAGAAAAATTGAGGTTAAAAACTCTCCCTACAGAAACACTAAGTCTATTACTTTGTAAAAAGAATAGCCAGATTCTCTTGAGAATAGAGTTATTTTCTCACTTTAAAAAAAATTAATTTCACTGCTGAAAAGTAAGGAAAAAACTTCTATGAAACTTTTAGTCAAAGTGAAAGATGTCACAGCTCTTTTTACAAGGTTTCAGGCTGTCAAAGTATCAGAAACTTGAGGTTATAGAAAATGACAACGAGCATAAAGACAGTTTTTAGGACCTAATGCTGAAGGTATCATGTTTATGTTGAAACTACTTTCACGCTATTTCTGTTTTCACTCTGAAATTGAATGAACAAAAATTTAAGAAATATGTAATTACTTACATACTCTGAATAATGGGTCAATTCATAAGTAATGAAATGTGTCATTCTCAAAGATTTTTTTCTTATTGAGATCAAAATCTTTATGTTTTATATACTACTCTCTTGTTTTCACTGTTACCGTCCTAATGCCTTAATTCTGATATTCTAATGAAGCTTATTTGGCCTCTCAACTCTATCTAATCTACTCTGGACACAAACAAGTGATTACTCAACACTGCCATTATTGTATTTTAACGTTCTTGCTTAGGCACAGTGCTCAGGCTCTACATTATCAGGTCTTGGTTTAATTATTAATACTCACTATTTCTGCTCCAGTCAAATAGTGAAAACTTAACAGTTTGCAGAAATAATATGTAACAGTTCTTGCATCCATGCTCTCATCTATTTCATTCAATCAGACTAGCATCCCTGCTGTTTTCACTGCTGCTGCAAGCTCTATTTTCTTCCAAAGTCTTAGATATATTTCATACCACATTAATTGGTCTCTTCTCTGCACTTTTAAAGTTACATTTGTGCTATAAAAATAATTTACCACAATTATATAAACTTTACTGCTCTCTAATTTGAATGAATGTAGGTGTCTTCTATGTAAACAAATTTTGTGAACTCTGTGAATTCAGTGTAATTGTCAATCTAATTCTAAAATTTATGTGGAATGGGAAATGTACCATTTTACATTCCTACTAACAATAAAGAAAGTTTCCAATTTCTCCACATACTCACTAAAAATTGTTATTGTCTTTTTTTAATATAGCCATCCTAATGGGTATGAAGTGGCATCTTATTAAAGTTTTTTAAAAAGTATTATTGTTAACACATAATAATTATACATATAATTTGCTACGATTTTTATTTGGACTGCATCAAATCTACAGATCAAGTAGGAAAGAAGTAATATCTTAACAACATTGAGTCTTCCAATGCAATGCATGCACATGGAACATTTCCCCATTTATTTAGATCACCTTTAATTCTTTTCTTCAGTATTTTGGTTATTTTCATTAGTTTTTCACATATAGATTGTGTACATATTTTGTTAATGTATACCTTAGTATTTCTTTCTTCTTTTTTGCTTCTGTGATGAATAATAATTTTTAAAATTTCAAATAATTGTTCATTGTTAGTATATTAGAAAGCAATTGACATTTTTGTATTAATATTGTATCCTGAAGTATGCTATACTTAATTTCAGGAGTTTTTGTATAGCCTCTCTTTCAAGTTTTCTACATAGATAATCATGTCATCTGAAAATAAAAGCAGTTTTATTATTTTTTATGCATTTTATTTCTTTTACTTTTCTTATTGCACTAGTTAGAACTATCAGTATGATATTGACACAGAATGATAAGGAGAAAAAATCCTTGCCTTGTTCCCTCTTTTTTAGGGAAAACCATCCAATTTCTCAACATTTAGTATTATATCAGCCTTAAAGTGTTTTGCAGATTATCATTTGAAGTTTCCCTCTATTTCTAGATTGCTGAGAAGGATTTTTTAAATCACAAGAGGATGTAGATTTTGTCAAATGCTTTTTCTGTCTCAATTGATAGGATCATATGATTTTTATTTTTTAGTTTGTCTAGATAGAGATTACATTGATTAATTTTTGGATGTAGAATTAGCCATACATAGCTGGAGTAAGATCACAGTGTCTAATTCTTCTTTAACATTGTTGGATTTAATTTGCTAATGTTTTGTTGTAATTTTCTCATCCATGTTCCTTAGAGATATTCAGTCGTAGTTTTATTTCTAGTAATATCTTTATCTGATCTTGATACTGGGGTAATGTGGAATCATAGAATGAGTTAGGAAGTGCTTTCATTGCTTCTGTTTTCTGAAATAGATTGAGGAAAATTGGTAACATTTCTTTCTTAAATGTTTGGTGGAATTTATCTGTGAATCTGGGCTTGGCGTTTTTCTTTTGTTTTTGAAGTTTACTATTGATTCCACCTCTTTAATGAATATAAGTCATCGGTATTTTGTGACTTTAAAAAATTATCATTTTATCTAATTATCAAATTTGTAGGCATGGAGTATTCTTATATTATTTAATATTTGTTTAATGTCCTTGGGACAAGGATCTCTCTCTTTTACTCTCTCTCTCTCTCTCTCTCACACACACACACACACACACACACATACATTCTCTCTCTCTCTTAGTCTGGCTAGAGGTTTATCAACTACATAGATGTTTTCAAAGAATCATTTTTTGACTTTATTGATTTTCTCTATTTTCCTGTTTTTAATTTTATTGGCTTTTGATCTATTTTTTTTATTTCTTTTTTTCTTCTTGCTTTAGAAAAAAGTTGCTCTGCTTCTTATAGTTTCTAAGGTAAATATAGATTATCAACTTTAGATCTTCTTTTCTAATATGTGCATTTAATACTATAAAGTTCTCTTTAAACACTGATTTCACTGTATCCCAAAAATTTTTCTAGTGACATTTTTATTTTAATTTAGTTAAAGATATTTTTAAATTTCTCTAGAGACTTCTACTTTGACATATGGGTCATTTTAGAAATGTTTGCTTTAAATTCCAAATATTTAATATTTGCAGATTTTCCAGCTATCTTTCTTTTTGGTTTCTTGTTTAATTTCATTGTTATCTGTGAATATAGTTTTAATCCATTTTATAATTTTACATATGTCAGGGTGTGTTTTATGGTCCAGAATATGATCTATCTTGATGAATGTTTTGTATGAGCTTGAGAAGAGGCTGCATTCTGCTGTTGTTAGATGGAATATTCTATAAATGTCAAATTGATCAAGTTGATTGATAGTGCTATTCAGGTCATATATTTTCTTGCTGATTTTCTGCCTGATTGATTAATTACTGACGGAGGCATGTTGACATCACCAAATCTAATATTGGATTTGTCTCTTTCTCCTTTTGGTTCTATTACCGTGTTTCCCCAAAAATAAGACAGGGTCTTAGATTTATTTTTCCTCAACAAGACACCCTAGGGCTTATTTTCAGGGGATGTGTTATATTTTTTAAGTACCGTTGTGTCTCACTGGAGGGTCTCCCAGCTTTAGTCCATTGTTATTATACTGTGGGGTATGGTGGTAAGGTTTAGGGATATTGCGATGGTAGATTTGGGTGTAAGATGGAGTGTTTTGTATTCTTCAAATTAATTAGTCTTTCAGTTTGCCTGTTTCAGAGTTGTGACATTCACAAATGTTTCTTCAGTGTGATGGTTTTTTTCTCCTGGCCCCTTCCTCATTCTCTGACTGCAGGTTTCCTTGAATCCCTGACCCCTCCATATTTTTTGTTTTGTTTTGTTACAATTGTTTTTTTTCTCCTTAGGTGAGGTAGAAGGCCTGCAGGAAGTAGGGCCGGGAGACATTGTCTTCTACCAGCGGAAATTAGGCTCTGCCTGGCAAAGTCCTTTCTCTTAAAGGTTATATTTTTGTTATGGTGAAACTCTGGGTGTATTTCATGATTTTCCCTTCTTCTTGCCAGAGGTATGAGGGGATCTTTCCTGTAAGTTCACTATAAGAACATAGATTCGAGTTAGAGGTAAATCCAAAAAAGTTTTGGGACCCGCCTAGGACTATGTTCCCTGGGAATTTCTCGTTCTCATGCTAGTCCACGCTCAGCCTCTAGTAGTTCATCACAATGACCACTTAAGTGTTCCCACCAACTTAGGGCTTAGGTGGCTTTTAGTCTGGGCAAGCAGACTACAGCTACATCTCTCTTGGTGCACATGTCTCTCTTTAGATTTCAGGTTGACAGTTTTCCCAGCAACCTTATTTCTCTCATGAGTCCAAGAAAGTCATTATTTTCAGAGATTAAGAAAACAATAGAATGGCAATGACTCTTTTTTTCTTTTTCTGAAACTATCATTTTATGATATGAAAGGTTAGACAGGCATGCATTACAGTTACAAAGATCTACCTCACTTTGTTGTCATCCAAGACTGCCTCTATGTGACGGAGCAAGATGGCAGAATAGAACCCTCCAGTGATCATCTCTTTACAGAAACATCAAATGGAACTAATATGCATGCAAGAAAAAACCTTCACAATACTGAAAGAAACTAGATGAGAGATCACAGTACTTGGTTTTAGCATAATAATAGAAAAGATACATTAAAGAGGGTAGGAAGTACAATCTCTATTGCCTACACCACCCTTTCTCTAACCCTAGGCAGCACAGCTTGGAGACAGAATCTGATAGCTTGGAGGAAGAAGAGGGAAGGGCTTTTCCTCTAAGTTCTGGAAAGGATGCCCACCCTCACCATTTTCATTCAATACAGTACTGTAAGTTCTAGCCAGAACAATTAATGAAGAGAATGAAATAAAAGACATCCAAGCAAACTGTCCCTGTTTGCAGACAACATGATCATATATATAGAAAAACATAAAGACTCCACCAAAATACTGTTAGAACTAATAAATAAATTTTGTAAAGTAGCAGGATTCAAAATCAGCATATAAATAAGGTTTCTGTATGCCAATAGCAAACTCTCTGAAAAAGAAATCAAGAAACCAATCTTATTTACAATAGCTACCAAAAACAAAACAAAACAAAAAAATGGGACTAAACCAAGGACGAGAAAGATCTCTATCATAAAAACTACAAAACACTGATGAAAGAAATAGAAGAGGACACAAATAAATGGAAAGATATCTCTTGTCCATGAATTAGAAGAATTAGTATATGGATTTCAACAGTTTGATGAAATGTCCAGGCTTGGTTCACTTTGAATTTGTCAATACCAGTCTTCACTCAGAATTTACATCTGTTCCCAGTTTTGGAAAATTTTCAGCCATTTTTCTTTAAAGACTGTTATATCCAAACACTTTCATTGATCCTTTTGGAGCTCCTGTTGCACATTTGTTAGACCTTTTGACATTGTCCCAGCATTCTCTCAGTCTTTGGCTATTTTTTCCTACTTTTTTGTTTTCTGCCCCTCATAATGTATAATTTCTTTTGAATTATTTTGAAGTCCCTATTTTTTTTTTAATTTTTTTTTTAATTCCATCTTGTAATGGGGGTACAAATATTGTTTGGGTTACATACATTGCCCCTCCCCCCACCCCCCCACATGCCTGCGCTTCAAGCGAGTCCAATCCCCAGGTGGTGCGGATGGCACACATTATGTAACTCTATGAAGTCCCTATTTTTGGTTGTTGTTGTTTTTTTACCTTCTGCTATTTACTCTATCATTGAATATTTTTAAATCAGAAGTTGTAGTTATCAATTCTAGAAGTTTTATTTGTTTTTACTTTGTTGGTTGAAATTTCCTGTCTTTTCCTTTATTTCAATTCTATTTTCATTTTCTTCAAGGAGCATGGTTAGAGGAGCTGCTTTGAAATCTTTATTTGAAAATTGCAATAACTAAGTACTTAAGTATCAGTATATTTTTGCTTTTTTTTTCCTTGAGAATACGTCAAAAATTTCTTTTATTTTTATTTATTTAATTTTTTGTATAGTGAATGCTTTTAAAATGTATCCTTAATACCAATTTGCTGGTGAGTACATGTGGTGCTTGTTTTTCCATTCTT
>VBSM01003157.1:45990535-46016068 GCA_008086735.1 Cheirogaleus medius | reverse complement strand
AAAAAATAAATAAATAAAACTTAAAAAAAAATAAAAATAAAAAAAATAAAAACATTCCCCACTGATGATTCACACATACACACTTAAGCTAAAAATAAATAAATAAATAAAATGTTCTGGAGAAATGCTCTAAGTATAGCCAGATTTTAAAACTTTTTTCCTTTTACTTAACTATATTAAAAAATGATTCATTTGGCTTCAAGGGCCAGATGTTGTTATTATTAAAATAATTTAAATATATATTCATATTGTAACTAAAGAAAAATCAGACACTCATGAAATGGGAAAAAGAAGCAGTAACAGGGAAAAGTGACCTAAAAAATTACATGTTGTTAGCATCTGTGAGGTTGAGTTTTAATGTTGTTCTCCAAGTCTCTTAACTGATTATATTTTGTCTGCACTGCATTTCAGTTAATACTTTGTTCTGAAATAACGATGAATTGTGTAAGATTCTGGAAATGTTTCCTAATTTTTCAACATCTCATCCTAAGCTATTTTTACCCTGCAGGGTTTCTTTCAGGTTAGTCAGATTATGTTATTAACATATGACCCAGTGCACTTCTATTTTGGGAAAGCATCTTTTTAGGGACTTTCTACTGGGATATTTTTAAATACTTTATGATAAGGCCACTACCAGAAGAAATTATTCAGAAACAGTTTAGAGATGTGAAACCCTTGCCTAATGCTATCTTAGAGTACCAAGAGAGAAAAGCATATCTTTATATGTGGTTGGCATACAGTCAGAGAAACCATGTCAAACAAGCTTAATTATGTGTGACTCTCAAAACTTTCTCTGTGAAACATTTCCTTCATTCCCCACTAAAAAAACAGCTTTACCTTTCCTTAGTTTTAGATATTATTTTTCACCTTGTCTTTCCTTTTGCATGTGAAGTGGTTGGAAATATATTCACGTACCACATCATGACTTTTCAGTAAATGATAAAGTACATATATGACGATGGTCCCATAAGACTATAATAGATATACTATTGACCCTGAAGACCTTCCAGTGGGAAAAGATGTAGAGGTGATATTGATGATCCTGATCCTTGTCTAATGTGTGTGTTCACATTTTAGTTTTTAATAAAAAGGTTTAAAAAGCAAAAAACAAATTATAAAAAAATAGAAAAAGCATATAGAATAAGGATTCAAAGGAATAAAATATTTTTGTATAGCTTTACAATGTGTTTGTGTTTTAGCTAAGTGTTCTTACAAAAGAGTCAAGGTTAAAAAATATTAAAAATTGTAAAGAAAAAGTTACAATAAGATAAGGTTAATTTATTATTAAAGAAAAATATTTTTAAATAAATTAAGTGTAGCCTAAGTGTACAGTGTTGTATGAAGTCTACAGTAGTGTAGACTTTAATGTCCTAGGCCTTCACATTCACTCACCACTCGTTCCCTGACACACCCAGAGCAACCTCCAGTCCTGTAAGCTCCATTCATGGTAAGTTGCCTATGCAGGTGTACCATTTTTTATCTTTAATACTATATTTTTATGGTAACTTTTCTATGTTCATATGTGTTAACATAAACAAAGACCATTGTGTTAAAATTTCTTGTGGTATTCAGTAGAGTAGTGTGCTGTACAGATTTGTAGCCTAGGAAAAATAGGCCATACCATATAGCATAGGTGTGTAGTAGGCTATACCATCTAGGTCTGTGTAAGTGTACTTCATGGTGTTTGCATTATGACAAAATTGCCTCCCTGCATTTTTTCGGAATGAATCCTGGTCATTAAACGATGCATGACCTATATTTCACTTCTTCACCATTGAAGTAAGTTTGCTGAACTCTGTACTATTTACTTGAAGATGCAGCATGTACCATTCATGTTCTACTGATTAGAGGTTAGTTGGTTACACATATTTATTAAGCAAAGTCTGCTTAATTCATGTTGTGCTAAATGAAGTATGTGGTGGCTGTTCAATTTAACGAATTAGTGCCCAGTGTTGTTTCAGAAAACACTAAAGGACCAAGAACCCCTTATTAAATTTTATTTACAACAAGGACAGGGGAAAAAATGGTTATGAAACTCCCCACTGCATAAATCCTAAAGATCCAAAATGCTTTAAATATCATGCTGACTTCTTGGTTCTTACATGGATACAGTGTTTTTAATTAGTGTAAAATTATACACCTGTCCCAAGTTGACACCAGATTTATGTGTACACATTCTTTGGACTTTATAAATCCTTGTAAGTGACTTAATTAGTATATTTGGTCAAATGTTTTTGTTCATATGTCACTCAATATTTAGTATTTAGTGATCATAGAAATAATGTCATCTTTACTCATTCATTTTGTTTTCAATCATTAAGTTAATAAAAATGTGTAAAATATTCCTTCTTTGTCAAGCCATATGATAAACGAAAATGACAAACACATAGTTTCTGACTCCTAAAGAGGCTTAAAGTTTAGAGAGTTTAAAGCTTCCAGTAAGAAGGTAGAAATGTGTAGAAGATAATGCCTCTTAATATTAGGTTTCAGTAATGAGAAAAATACAGTTGGGATTTATTTTTAGACTATATGACAAAAAATAGCATTTAGATAAATTATTTTGAGGAAGAGACATATATTTTAGGAAGTAATTCAATCTTTGTTTTTAACTTTCTCCATGTGGAGAACTCTCTATTAGAATAATCCTTCTATGCCTTATAACCTCACTCATTTCTCCCCAGGGCTGGGGCAGTGACCTAAGTTCTTTCTTCTTGAGTTGAAGAAAGAAACCAGTCTTGAGTTGTTCATCTTTTCCCTTCCTTGGATGACCACTGCCTGAAGAAAATAAATAAGCTTTCGTATTCCCCTACACTAAAGTTTTCCAGGGATAAGCCACTGCACAATGACATTTTCAGTGCTGCATATAACTAGGTGACAGATTTTTCTCTCATCAGTAAAAGTCATAAGAATGAATATCCTCTTTTCTCCAATTTTAGGGGGAAAGCATCCAGCCTTTCATTATAATGTTAGCTGTAGGTTGTTTCTTGTTGTTGTTATTTTGTTTTGCTTTTAGTTGCACTTTATCAAGTTGGGAGGTTACCATTTATTCCTATTTTTCTGAGATTTTTAAAAAATCATTTGCTTCTGTATTTACAGTTAGATTCAAGTCCCAGCAGACCTCTAAGAGTGCAGTGCAAAAGTGTGACTAATGAGATGTGTGACACACCAAAGTACTGCATGAATGTTTCCAATTCACATAGGCATAAATGTGGGAAATATGTGTGGGAATGGATATTAAGGGTATGGGAAAATTATGAAAGGAACATGAAGTTAGATTAGGGCAAATGTATTGATAGGGGCTCACTATTCAGGGCTTCAGTATTGTAGCTTAAGGGGTTAGCAAGGATGTGAGTGTTTTGTTGGTTGGCTAAAACATGGACCAAAGACTGCCTACACTAAATGAAGTTTAAATGTCAGAAATTCTTTGGTATATTGTCTAGGAAGGTATCTATTGACTTAGGGAAATTATAGTTTTACAGCATATTACTTTGTATGATGTGCTTACACACACCATGGGAGGGTCCAGACAACATAGATTTCACTACAACTATGAGAAATAAATTTGTATGGAGAGCCCTAGCATCTTTGAAGAACTTTGTGTACCCTCTTCTCTGTAATTCAGAAATCGCAGTGGGAACTGCTACCATTAAACTAAATGTTAATGGGGATAACGGGATCTCTGGTGACAGAGGATAAATGGCAGCACTTAATTACCAAAGACAAAGTGGGTATGGTTCGTGTTATATATGTAAGAGCCAAGGTGATAATCAGAATAGTCTGAATTGTAGAGATCTATGATGTAAGCTAATTCATTACGGTATTTCTAGAAAATATACGGGCAGTCTACCAAGTTCTTAATTCATCAAGGTAAGCAGAAGATTTCTAGATCTATTATATAGAATTCTAGATTGAATCTCCAAAACAGAGTCATGGCCCCACACAAATTCTTCCAGCTGGTTTAGAAAGCCAGAATCTTGAAAGGAAGGGAGATCAGGTACCTTTGGGAGAACCCTACTACATAGCTGAAAACTTATACTATTACTCTTTTGTAATCATTACCCAAATGGCACTATGGCTATTATCCATAAAAGCCAAGTGGAAACCACGAGAACTGTCTCGACCTAGGAAAATCGTAAATCAAAAGCAATGAAGCATTTTTGGAGGGACTGTAGAGATTAGTGCCCCACCATCAAGGGCTTAATAGGTGTAGGATGATCACCATACACCATTTCAAATTATCTATGTAGCCTATGCAGAAACAGACGAATCTTGGAGAATGACACTGAAGTATTGTCAACTTAATAAGGCAATTTATCCAATTGCAACTTCACTTTTATATGTAGTTTCATTACTTGAGAAAATTAACACATGCCCTGGTAACTGATATACAGCTATTAATTTGATTTTTTTTTCTCTATGCCTATTAGTAATTACCAACAGAACCAGTTTGTTTTCAGCTGACAAGGTCAAAAATATACATTCACTGTCCTCTGTTAGGGATATATCAACCTCTCTCTCATAATTTAGTTCATAGGGACCTTGATTAGTTTTCTCTTCCATGAGATATCATGATGGTTCATTACATTGATAATATGTATGTTGATGGAACCTGGTAAGCAGAAAGTAACAACTATTCTAGATATATTGGCAAAATATTTGCATGTCAAAAGTGGAAAATAAGTCTGGAAAAAGTTCAGGGGCCTTCCGCATCAATGAAATTTCAGTGGTATGGGGCATGTTGAGATACCTATTCGAAGGTAAAGAATAAATTATTGCCCTTGGCCCTTTATACCACCAATAAAGAGGTATAATCACTAACAGTGCTCTTTGGGTTTTAGATGCAACATATTCCTCATTTGGGCCTGCTACTCAGGCCCATTTTCTGAGTGACTCAAAAAGATACTAGCTTTGATTGGAGCTATAAACAACAGAATGTTTTGCACCAGGTCCAGGTTGCTGTGCAAGCTGCTCTGCTATTCCTTAACTGAAAAAGAGAAAAACCAGGCTTGATATACAGATGGCTCTATGTGATATTCAGGCAATACCAGAAAGCACTGCAGCACTATGGTCTCTTTCTGGAACATCCCTAAAAACAATGGGGAAAGGAAATCTCTCAGTTGGCAGAAATTTTATTAGTGCGTCTGGTTGTTTATTTTGTTTGGAAGGAGAAATGGCTAGAGGTAAATATTTATAGCAATTCAATGGCCGTGGCCACTGGTTCAGCTAAATTGCTGTAGAATTGTAAGGAACATAATGAAAATAGGTGACTGGAAATCTGAGGAAGAGGTATGTGGATACACTTCTATGAATGGACAAAGAATTAAACGTATTTGTTTCTCATATGAATGCTTGCCAAAAGGTGACCTCAGAAGAAGAGGATGCCAGTAATCAAGTGAATAGGATGACCTGTTTTGTGGATACCAGTTATCCTCTTACCCAGCAATTCCTATAACTGTGACATGGGCTCATGAACAAAGTGGTCATGGTGGCAAGGATGGAGATTTTGATGGGATCAAGAACATGGACATCTACTTATCAAGGTCAAATTGGCTACAGCCACTGATGCATGCTCCATCTGCTAGAAGTAGAGATTGACACTTTGTCTCTGATATGACACCATTCCTTTAAATGATAAGTTAGCTAGCTCTTGGCAGGTTTATTAAAACGAACCATTTCTATCATTGCAGGGGCAGTGTTTTGTTCTTATTGTAACAAACACTCAGATGTGTATTTAGCTTCCCTGCATGTAATGTTTCTGCCAAAACTACCATCCATAAAATTATAAAATGCCTTATCCACCTTCATGGTATCTCTCACAGCAGTGTTTATAATTAAGGAATGACTTCACCACAAATGAAGTGTGTATATAATGCTTATATAATTCCTTGGTTGAACCGTGTTCCCCATCATATTCAAGTAGCTGTCTTTATAGAATGGTGGTATCCTCTTATGAAGACTAAGTTAAATTATTAGCTTGAAGGTAATACCTTTCATGCTTGGACACATGTTGTATGTACATGTTCTAAATCAATGTTTTAATATATGGTGATGTTTCTCTTATAGACATGATTTATGATTCCAGGAACCACAGATTAGAAATTAAAATGGCTTCTTTCATTATCACCCGTAGAGATTCACAAAGAAAATGTTTTATTTTTGTTCCCATGACCTTAGACTCTATTAGCTTAGACATCTTATCACCAAATGGAGGAATGGTTGGATGAGGACACACTATAATTATTCCATTGAACTGGAAGTTGAGACAGCCACTTGGCCACATTGAATGTTGAATTTTATCCAATGTTTTTTGGGCATCCATTGAAATGATCTTGTGATTTTTGTCCTTAATTCTGCTAATATGCTTTAACCAACATTTGTTGGTTTACATATGTTGAATCATTTTTGCATCCCTTGGATGAATCCCACTCAATAATGATGAATGATCTTTTTAATGTGGTGTTGAATTCATTTTGCTACATGAAAATTTTTGCATCTATGTTCATCAGAAATAGTAGCCTGGAATTTTCTTTTTGCATCTTTGTCTTGTTTGGGTGTCAGTATAATGCTGGCTTACTAGAGTGAGTTTGGAAGTATTCCATCCTATTCGATGTTTTGGAATAGTTTAGGTACAATTGATATTCTTTAGAATAGGTTCTTTGTTAAATGTTTAGTAGAATTCAGCAGTAAAGCCATCTGGTCCTGAGCTTTTCTTTGATGGGAGACTTCTTATTACTGTTCTACTCATTACTTGTTATTGATCTGTGCAGGTTTTCTATTTCTTTATGGTTCAATCTTTCTAGGTTGCATGTGTCCAAAATTTATCCATTTCTTCTAGGTTTCACAATTTACTAGTGTATAGCTGTTCATAATATTCTCTAATGAACTTTTGTATTTCTCTGGTACCAGATATAATGTCTAATTTTTAATCTCTTGTCTTAAACATTTAGGTATTGTTTTCTTTTCTTAGTAAGCCTAGCAGAAGATTTATACATTTTGTTTTATCTTAAAAAAACTTTTAACTTTTTGTTTCATTGATATTTTCTATCTTTTTAGTGGCAACTTATTTTATATCTACTTAGATTTTATTATTTGTTTCCTTCTACTAACATCGGGTTTGGTTTGTTCTTGCTTTTCTAATTCTTTGAGGTGCATATTTAGGTTACGATTATTTTCTTTTAGATTGGGGAACTCCCTTTAGCATTTCTTGTAAGACAGGTCTGGTGGCAATGAATTCCCTCAGCTTTGTTTTTATGGAAAAGTTTTTATTTCTCTTTCAAGTTTAAAGGATAGCTTTATTAAGTACAGTATTCTCAGAAGTTTTTTCTTTCCATCAGAACTTTAAATATGTCATCCAGCTCTTTCCTAGCCTATAAAGTTTCTGCTGAAAAGTCTGCTGCCAGACATATCAGAGCCCCCTTACATGTTATTTGCTTCTTTTTTGTTACTGCTATTGGGATATTCTCTCATCCCTTACCTTTGATAGTTTGATTATTATTTACCTTGGAGTAATATTGTTTGGGTTGAATCAGCTGGTATTCTTTAGCCTTCTTTTACCTGGATATCCATGTCTTTCTCTAGATTTGGAAAGTTCTTTCTCATTATATCTTTGAATAAACTATCTGCCTCTATATATTTTTCCACTCCCTCTTTAAGGCCAATGACTCTTAGATTTACCCTTTTGTAGCTATTTTACAGATCTTGTAAACTTTCTTCATTCTTTTTTCTTTTCTGACTGTTTATTTTCAAATGGTCTTTCTTTGAGTTTACTAATTCGTTATCCTGATTGATCAGTTCTTGTTGAGACACACTGATGCATTTTTCAGATCATCAATTGTATTTTCAATTCCAGGATTTGTTTGATTTTTCTTTTATTATTTCAATTTTCTTTCTTTGTTAATGTAAAAACAATTCTAAATTGCTTTTCTGTGTTTTTTTAAGTTTCTTAAGCTTCCCCAAAACAACTATTTTGAAATCCCTTTCTGCAAAATCATAGATATGCATCACTCCAGGTTGGCCAGTGAGGCCTTCTCTAGTCCATTTGTTGAGGTCATATTTTCCTGAATGTTCTTGGTGTTTGTAGGCATTCACTGATGTCTGATCACTGAAGAGTTAGATATCTATTCCTGTCTTCACAGTCTGGTCTTGTTTTTACAGTCATTTGACACTCCTTATTATAAAGGCATTTTAAATGTGTTGCAGTTGTCAAATAACTTTTCCCAAGGTAAATTATTGTCATTTTAAAGGACCAAGGCTGTAGTAGAAGCTCTCTACTTTTGGTGAGAATTACTGAACTAAAAGAAACATGAAGATATCAGAAAAATGGGAGGACAGTCAAGGAGAACCTGTCAAACATTGATATCCAATGTTTCTATCTCTCTCTCTCAACACACACATGTAAACACAAATAATATTAATAAGAAATGTAAAATCTATGGAATGTAAAAGATGCTATCGTGACTACCAAGTGAGCTTAGCAATGTTGCTCAATACATGATCAATATTGAAAAATAAATGCCTTTTTATATCTTAGCAATGAATAAGAAAGAATAAGAAAAATACCACTTTAATTACCATAAATATTATAAAATACCTAAGGATAAATTTATAAAAATATGCAGTACCTATACACTAAAATCTACAAAACATTACTGACAAAAACCAAAGAATACCTAAATAAGCAAGGAGATAAACTCTATCCATAGATTGGAACACTCAGTATTTTTAAGATGCCTCTTTTCTACAATTTCATTATAGTTTCAAAGTGTTCACAATCAAAATCCCAGCAGACTTGATTGTAACAATAGACAAGCTGATTTTAAAACTCATATGGAAATGTAAAGGGTCTAGAACAGCCAAAAAAACTTTCAAGAAGAACATATTAGAAGGATTGGCAGGACCTGATTTCTATGTTTGTTTTAGGATAAAATGGCTAGTCTCTATGAAAGCAAACAGTATCTGGGAATATGATATGGATTGCAGTGAATCTACAGATCAAATTAAGGACAGATGACAGTATAATAATATAGTCTTACAATCTATTAGCATGGTATAAAGCTCGATTTATTTGAACCAGGAAATGACAAACATTTTCTGTAAAAATCAGACATTCAATATTTTAGGCTTTTTGTTACACATATTTTTCTGTCATAGATAAATAGATAAAAATAGAAATAGCATATATATATAATTTCCATAAAATGTGAAAATTATTCTTAGATTGAGGGACATACAAAACAGGCAATGGACCAGATTTGTCTGCAAGCCAGTTTGCTAACTTTTGATTTAGGTAATTGTAAGTGACACTTTATAATATTTGTACTTTTCAGGGAAATGGTCTTACACATCATTGATAAATGTATTTCTGAGATTACAATTTTGGCATCACTACAAAATGTATTGTTTTAAATTTAATTTTCTATGTTTCTTTTGCTAGTAAATAGAAGAACAAGTAATTATCTTATTGATTTTGTGTCCCATACGTTGCTGAATCACTTCTTCCTTATAGTAGATTTTTGTACTTTGCTTAGGCTTCTCTGTATAAAAAATTCAGTTTTCCATTAATAATGGCATTGTTAATTCCACCTTTGTGTCTTTTATTTTCTATTTTTTAATTATTGTTTGGAATAGGACTGTGAGGATATTAATAGGTAGGAGCAGTAACCTGGGCTGTTCCTTGATCTCATGGAGGATGTACTTAAATTTAACCATTTATTATAGTACTTACTGTTGGTTTCTTCATAGATGAGTTTCTATTAGATTGAGGATCATTGGATCTCTTCCTAAATTATTGAAAGTTTTTTTTATCATAAATGGATATTGATTTTGCTTAAGGCTTTTTCTGTGTATAATCAGATGAGCCTTTGTTCTTTATTCTATTAGTGGTGATTTATGTAGACAGGTGCTTTTTGTTGATATGATAAGACTCACTTGGTTTTGATTTGTATAGTGATGGGATTCACTTCTAAGTTCAGGAGTTATTAGCTGTAATTTTATTTCTTTGTATTGTGATTTTTTAAAAAATGATTGATTAATAATTTTAAATAATTACTATTTTGGCATCAGAAATGAATTAAGAAATGTTTTTTATCACTTTTTTCCTAAAAGATTGTAATTTTTTTATTGTTATTCATAAATGTTAAGTGCAATTTATTATTGAAGGCATCTGGGAATAGGGTTTTATTTGTAAGAAGCAGCCTTTACTTCACAAGTTAATGTATTTCTAAAACATATATTATACTATTTTGACTTTTAGATTCTTTTTGACTCATTTTGTGAGCTATATTTTTACAAGAAAAGTACTTTGTCACCTAGGTTGTCTGAGTCATTAGCATGAAATTGTTCATGTTCTTTATTAGGTTTTATAGAAGATGTGCTATGATTTTCTGTTTCATTCCTGATATTTGTAATTTGTGTGTTCTCTGTTCTTTCCATAGACTAATTTGCCTATAGATTTATCAATTTTATTATCTTTATAAAGGATTATCTTATAGGTTTGCTGATTTTATCACTATTGTATTTTCTGTATTATCATTTCTAGTATGATTTTTATTTATTTACTTCTAAATACACTGGGCTTAACATACTCAATACTTTTAAAAAATCTTTAAGTATGGAAATTTAAATTCCTAATTTTAGACATTTCTTTTTTTAAATATAATTTTAAAGGTATAAATATTGCCATATACATGGTTTTAACTGCATCTCAGAAACTTTTATATGCCATGTCTCATTATCATTCAGTTAGAAATATTTTGTATTTTTCTTATGTCTTCTACTTTATTACATTATTTTGAGGTGTTTGGCTTAATCTTCAAATATAGGGGAAAATTTCTAAATATATTTTATCAATAATTTTAAATTTATTTCTTAAATAATACATATTTTGCTGCTGACACTTCCTTGACTCCTGATAGAGCCAGCAATTTCCAAATTTGATCCAAACTTAATTGACAGATCTCTCAAATATATTCTATAGTAAGCCAAGGAATCCTCCCTTCCAAAAAAAAAAAAAAAAAAGTCCTATTTTTTATCCTGGTTGTTAGAATAGAGAAACCCACACCATATTAAGTTCCCTTTGCATTATGATGCCTATGATTTAAATTGTTGGTACATATACATCTTGTAATTGCAGTAGAAAAAACGTGGCTAATAAAAGTCTAGTGAGTTTCATTTCTACTAGAAATAGTAACTATGGTCCATGCAGAACTAGAAGCTAAATCATCAATTACTACACAATAGATAGGAGGCCCAGGCACTGGGAATTAATGAGAAATTTTTGTCTTTTGGATTAGCAGTTGTTTGTGGATCATGGCTTTCCCATCATCCATTTTCTCACCTGAGACACATGACAAAGAGATTCTGCTTCAGAGTATCTCACAGGACAGAGATTATTAGTGTCTGCTTTGTTGAACTAGAAAATAATATGAAAATCAAAATATCTGGGAAGATCATGGATCGAATAGGGTGGCAGAATTTTTAATGCAGATAACACAATCTGAATTAGTCACCTAAACATGCAGGAAGGGATGAAGTTGATTCAAAAAGCTAAAGTACAAAGTCAAGACTTTGAAAAACTTCCAAAGAAATAGAAACTGAGAATGACAGTTCAGATAGACAAATGGAAAGGCAATTTTGGATGAATATAAAAGACAGTCTACTGACTGGTAAGATTTTTCTGCAGTATTTCAGATGATGCATTGCCAAGCCCACTCTGATGAAAGAACTGTGGACAGAGTATACAAAAATGAGTTGACATTGCAATAAATAGCATTAAAATATTTGCTTGTTATACTTGCTGGACAAATTTGTTGCACGTTAATTAAATTATACTAAGCTATCATGAAATGATTCCAAAAATTATATGTGATGCCAAGAACTCATTAAGGACTTCTAGTGTGAACCTAAGCTGGATGCATTTAAAAGCATTAACATTTTCCATGCTTTTACTCTTGGGCCTAGAGGAAAATCTGAAATATGAGAATGAAAAAGGACCTTAAACCTAGGGGCTTATGGTTTTCTGTAGGATAGCCTTCCTAGTGTCTTTTTCCCTAGGCAGAATTCATTTATCTACAAATATATTTATATTCAAATCTAAGAGCAATAGGAAAAAATTCTTATTTCAGAACCTTCAGAAAGGAAAGCAAGGTATCATTTAAACAAAAATATTGGTGTTGTGTGTATATATTTTGTATTTAATTCAAAGTTGTGTGTTTATATGTAACCCCCCAGCTACTTATTCCCTTCCCTTCCCTTCCCTTCCCTCCCCTTCCCTTCCCTTCCCCTCCCACCCCTTTGTTTGTTTCTTTCTTGTCTTTCCTTTTTCTTCTTTTCTTTCTTTCCTCTTCATTTTTCAAATAAAATTTTAGATAGTAACCAAACATGCAAAGAGATTAAAGGCAAATGCTCCAATTGATGCAGTGGTTGGGATGCAGAGCATTACCCACCTTATTACAATTCACCTACCATGTGATATCACATAACATGTTTCAAGGAAGTATAGGGCTCTTTGGAACACCATTTGGCAATCACTACATTTCAGGACTGTCAGAACTGAAACCTAGACTCAGGTGGCAAACAAATGATATTCTTGGGATCAGATGCAAAATCCACACAAGAAAAATGCATAAGGTTAACTAAGACTAACACATCCTAATACAATTCAAAAAGTAATTAGGCAATGTTAACAGCAGTAATAAACCTTTCCACTATGCCAATTGAATACTAAGCAAATCAGATTCAATCTGAGAGTTCTTGTAGAGCCTTTTGTGTGGGCATGGTTGCAAAAGATCAGAAAGATGTATCATATGAATTCAGAGAAACAACTGCAATTATGAATGACTAGAAATTATATGAGGACATAGCAGTAAAAATCTACAAAATTAGATATCTTATATCTACAAAAATGTTGATTATATAACCATATATAGTGTATTTTGTATCTTTTCTACTATATCTTGGGATATTTTCCAATTTCCTCCAAGAAGCATTATTTTAGGGTTTTCTTGTTTTTATTTTTATTTCTGTTGGGAAATATGTGGGATCTTTTAAAAGTTAATCTTTGAATGTTTGTTTTATCTACTTCTTTTGTTTTTGTTTGTTTTGCTGGAAGTAAAAAGACTTTAAATAACAAAATAATGCATATTCCTACATAGTGCTATGCAACTCCTACACTGACAAAATTTAATATGCATATATTTAATGCCCACAGATTACTAAACTCAAATAGGTGGTGAAAGCAAAAATTTTTTAAATCCTCAATTTTCAAGTATGGAAACCAAATTAAGGCATAACAATATTTTCTGCAAGAATGTTTGCTTTTGTTACTGGTCTCTATGCCTACTGTCAGTTTTCAAAATCAATTTGTTGTCATAAGCATGCAGAAAGCACTATTTTTTTCAAAGTAATTTCAAATATGCAGTTAGTTTCTTGAATAATTATATTTCATAATTACTTAAAGTGATCAATGAAGTATTTCAGAGATATATTCTCTATAAAATATTCAATTTATGAATTGGAAAATGTCCTTTGTATGGAGAGAAAAGTAAGATCCTTTGAACTCTTCAGTTGCAACACTTGAATGTTTATATTAAATGATTGAATATAATTGCATGTTATAACATTTAGTGTTCATATCTTTCTGACACATTTTCTTTATTATAATATTATTTTTAATTTCAGGGAGGTAAAAGAATAACTGAAATATCCTCCACCCTTATTTATGTTTCAAAATTAAATGCAGAGGAAGTTAAATGTTTCTGGTTAGGGAATATGGCCTTTCCTCTTAGTATAAAAATGTGTTGCATATGAAATAGTATGCCTGCAAATGAAGTTTTAGTTTAGAGAACCAGTGTACATATGACATATCCTCTCTTTCAAAAACTGAAACCTCAATTAGGTAAGATGATGGTGAGTAGTTATTTTAAACTGCTTAATATTGAAATAAGTATCTTGGGAAAATTAATGGCCTTCTTCAAATGGTTTAAAGTAGGTGGCTAGGGGAGTATGTCTGAGACTATGGAGTGACAACCTCCATAAATCTATTCTTCATCAAAAAAAATGGTAAAACTGTCAAAATCAGTATCTTTAGAGATCTGGAAATTAACCAGAGGTTTTCAACTATTTGAGGAGTGTTTATTCAAGAAAAACTGCTGACCTCAGTAAAAACAGCAGGTTTGGGTGGTCTTTTAACAAATCACCTGTCCCCTCTTTCATATAACCTTCCCAGAAGCATTGAAAACCAGCAGCCTGGCAAACATGAGAGCTGCAGAAATAGCATACTAGCAGCCATTGAAGGGGGAAGGTCCAATTTCAAGCTCCTCAAAAAAAAAAAAAAAAAAAAAAATCCAGTAACTGGAGCATTGTCCTATTTTACCTGAATTGCAGTTCTCTGAAAAAACCCAATTACAGCTGTTATTGACCTGGCTTAGAGCTCACTCTGCAGGGAAAGCCTGATCTTCAGGACATTTTTCAAAAACAATCAGCAGCAATTATCTAACATTATTGCTGCCTGAGGGCAGAATACCAGTGGGCATAAACTGCTTGGCTAAAATCTTAAAAAGGAAGATATTGGGATAAGATGTACATAAGGGTTTTTTGACAAACACATATTCCTTGGGATCTAGAAAGTAAAGCATGTATACAAGGCTGTTTGCATGTCCAGGAAAGTCTTGAGTGAGCCCCATCTATCATTTCTGGCTAACATTTGGGCCCCATTTAACCATGAAATGAAGGCTGAGGCAACGAAATGACGCTGACTATCGAAAACATGATTCAACACATACCCAGAGCCTGTTGGCAAATAGTGAAAGAACATTGGTTCAAGGCATATCTGAAATTACTGACTAATAATTAATCAAACACTAATGTAACTGAAAGGAGAATTTCAGTAAACTAATACTATAGAAAATGCAGATTTCAGTTTAGTCCAGATAAGTCACTAAGTGAATAAAAAATAGCAGCCACAATAGCAAATACACAAAAATAAATATAAGCCCTGGAAGAAGAGGAAATGTTATTTCCAGAGTTGCCACATTATATTATCTGAAAATATATATTCAGAAACAGGAAACTTAAAGGAAAAGTTTCCCCAAAGGAGAGCAGATGTTGGACAAAGACTTAAAACCAGCTATTATAATCATTTTCAAAGAACTAAATGAAATGGCATCTAAATACATCTAGCAAAGAATGACTTGGTTGTCTTACCAGATAAATATTATCAATAAAGAAATAGAAATTCTAAAACAAAGAACCACATGAATTGGGAGTTCATAACCAGTAGTTAAAATAATACATGATAAAATATTGATTTGACATCAAAGGGGACTGTACTGGAACAATACAAAAACAAAAAAGATGTAGGACATATTGAAAGCAAATACCAAGATTGTAGATATAAGTCCTGTCTTATCAATAATTACATTAAATGTAAATGATTAAGCTCTGAATAAAAGGCAGAAATTAAAATAGTGAATAAAATAAGATAATCTAACTGTATGCTTTCTACAGAAGAGACACTTTAGATTCTAAGACATAAATAACTTGAAAGTGAGATGAAAGAAAAATATACATCATGTAAACAGCAATAATAACAAAGCTAGAATCACCATATTCATGTCAGACAAAATAGACTTTAAAACAAGAAAAGTTATGAGAGATGAGAAATGAAAGGTCAATATATCAGGATCATCTAATACTATACACACACACACTTTCTCTCTCTCTCTCTCTGTCTCTCTCTCTCTCTCTCTCTCTATATATATATATATATATAAAACAATAGAACCCTAATATAAATGAAGCAAAAACTGACAGAAATCTTGAGAGAAATAGACAATCCAACAATACTATTTGGAGACTTTAATCATCCACTTTAAATAATGGAGGTTAAATGAGGTCATTTGTGTGTGTCCTTATTCCATATGACTGATGTCCTTCTAAGAAGGAGAGATTTGGACACAGACACATACACAGAGACCATGACAAGGCACAGAGAAATATACCATTTGCAAACCTAGAAGAAAGGCCTCCAAAGAAACCAACACCGACAACATCTTGATCTTGGACATCTAGCCTCCGGATCTGTACAAAAATAAATTTCTTTAGTTTAATCCACTCAATCTGTTGCACTTTGTTATGGTAGTCCTTGCAAAGTAATATATAGTGCAAACAAATAAAAATAACTTCTGTAAGCATGCCTCTTTAGAAATTCCTGCTGTTTCTTCCAAAATCAAATCCAAATAAACAAAGTCATTGTTGGTCTAAGCATTTCTGTGCAATCTACCTTCACAAATCTTATGTGGACAAGAAGTGCTTTAAATTAAATTAATAGGATTTTGCACAGTCTTTTGTTATAGTATTAACCCATCGCATTGTGATTCTTGGTTAGCATGTACACTTTGGCTAGCAGGATGCTTCTCTGTCCAATTCATCCCTCCTTACTACTATAGAGATGTTGACAAGTAATGTCATTTGAAAGAATAAGTAAATGAAACAAAACAATGACAAAGAATTATGCAAAAGAAAATTGACTTCATTTGTGAAGTATTTTTTTTTTTTTTTTAGACTGAGTCTCACTCTGTTAGAGTGCCATGGCGTCAGCCTAGCTCACAGCAACCTCAAACTCCTGGGCTCAAGCGACCCTTCTACCTCAGCCTCCTGAGTAACTGGGATTACAGGCATGTGCCACCATGCACAGCTAATTTTTTTCTATATATTTTTAGTTGGTCAATTAATTTATTTCTATTTTTAGTAGAGACGGGGTCTCACTCTTGCTCAGGCTGGTTTTGAACTCCTGAGCTTGAGCAATCCTTCTGCCTCTGCCTCCCAGAGTGCTAGGATTATAGGCGTGAGCCACTACACTCAGCCATTGGAAGTATTCTTGATTTTCTTTTTTCAAATTATCTTAACTCACAGCTGACAGAACACCCCTTGGGGAGAAGTAGGTGTTTGCTATAGCACTAAGAGTCATTCCTCTTCAATACAGGTGAATATATATCACATGCAAGAAGCAATAGTGTGACTTTGGATCATTATCTTTTAAAATTTTCTTTGATACACTATTTTTATGGGTAATAAATATTCAAAGACTATTAGAGAATAAAGCCACAAGATTGCTTTCAATTCATCTTCTTTACCATGCCACCTAGAGGCACATACTGCTTTTTATTTACTTTCTGGTAAACCATCCAGAGATATTCTGTACCTATGCCAGTGCACTATACATATTTTTGTATTTTATTTTCCAATTAATTATATATCTTAGAAATAATTATTAAAAATATATAAAATTTCACTTCATCTTTTATTTAACATGCAATCTCATTAAATGGCTGTGAAATGATTAGGTTAGTAGATGCCTGCTGTTACGCACCAGTAATGAAATTTTCAGTTCAATTATTGTATTTTTCAGCTTAGTAACAATGTTCAAATTCTTGATATATTTTGAGTCGACCCTGTAGACTTTATTGATGGACTAGATGTGCACAAGAGAAAGAGAGGTCAAGAATTAGAGTAAATATTTTATGCTAAAATTTAGGAAAAAAAAGAGTTGATATTAACTGAGATGGCAAGACAACATGGGGAGTTAATTCGCTAGGAGGCACAGGAATCAGAAAACCAGCTTTGTCTGTATTAGAATTTGAATGCCTATTATGCACATAATTGAAGTTAGACATATCTGAAGTCAATGGATCGACAGATATTCAGTAGAATGTTCTGTGTCTGACATACAAATTTGAGATTCTTTGGAATACAGAGAGTATTTAATGCCGTAAACCCTAGAGAGAACACTCATGGAGGACATACAAATAGCATAGAAAAGTGGTCCAAAGACTTCTCTAAGATATACTGCTGCAGTTCCCCAATGCCTGATCTGCAGACTGGGCTACAGAGCTCCACCCCACCCCCCTCCCTCATCAACTCCACCCTTTCCCCACCTTACCCTGTCCATGAATAAATTGTCTTCCATGAAACAGGTCCCTGGTGCCAAAAGGTTGGGGACCACTGGTGTACTGTAATCTTCCGAACTGGGGACACTGAAAAGAAATTAGTAAAGGAGAGTGAGTAGCAGGCAAAAAAGCAGGAAGAAGACTAGTGTAAGTGGTGTTATAAAATCCAAATAAAGAAAGAGCTTTGAATAGGAACTGGTAATCAAGAGCTTTTAATATGTCAGGTACGACATTACTTGCAACTTTGAGAAAGGAGGTTTTGGCTAAATGGTGTGGGCAAAACTGATTGGAGATGGTTCAACTGAGGTAGGATGTTTTTTAAAAAACAGAAAAGACTGTTTAAGAAATTTTGCTGTAAGAGAGAAGAGGAAATATGGAGATAATTAGCAAGTAAATTTTAAAAACAGCCCTTTCTACCTGATATGGTAAAATTTCTCTTTTAATTTCAGTATTTTTGAGACAGTGGTTTTGTGTGTAAATGCTAGCCAAAGTAATGATCGTAGTATAGAAATTTCAGGTCAAGCAAGTGGGAAAATCTGTTCTATTAGGAAACTGTAAAGGAGGTATTTGAAACTTTGCCCATAAATTTAGGTATATCTAACTCTATATTAGGAAGATATGATTGAGACATTTCTTACTGGATAAGTAAACTAATTTAACTACCTTGCCAAATTTCTAAGGCAAGTAATTAATTTCTTATCATTTTGAGTTCATTAAAATTACTAGGATGTCAATGTTTTATAAAATAAATTGATATTTGTCCTAATGCAATCTTGATAATGTGTCCACATTTAGAGAAGTGGTGGATATTGAACAACTATTGAAATGAACAAAAACATATTTTACTATTTCCCAAATACTCATTTTTGTAAATTAACTCTGCAATTTATTTACAAAAAAATTATTTATGATTCATATTGTTATAAGGCTATATATTATGTGTTATCTATTATATATTTTGTCCCTTGCCACCAGCAGGTACATTATTTTATCAATTAAGAATACAAAATATCATCAGTGTAGAGGGTTTTCATAATTTATATTTTCAGAATGGTGGAATATTATTTTAAAATATGCCTTTGAATACAAAATTGGAAGAAAAATAGTAACAATAAGGAAAAATAGTCTGTAATATGATGAATAGTGTCATTGCTGTCTGTATTTTTGAAGAATAATCATTGAGTATATGGTGCTCCAACAGAAAAATTATTTAACACCCTTGCAACTAATCAATGAAAAGTTTGTCAATGTTAGTGGAACAATTCCCCCTTATACCAGGAGGGACTTGTAAGCCAGTTGTCAAGCCAAGGATTATATAAATCATTTATTGAAAGAGAGACATTTTCTTTCTATCCAGAAGATATTCTTTCTGTAAATTTATATTATTTGAATACATGCTCTAATTCTATCAAGTTGCATTATGTTTCTGAGCTAGTCTTTGAATCATGGATTACTTTTGTTTGAGAATGTTTGGGAATATTGCTAGCCTACAAGAATAAAAGTAAGTTTTATATATACCATCCTCAGCTCTATATTCTCCTGATATATAGCTGTAAAATTAAACATATACATTAAACTTTCAAAAAATAAATATAAGGCCAAATAATTTTGAAGGCAAGGATTAAGAAAGAAATCCACTTAGGAAAACAACTGCCGAACATCAGTTCACAGAGTGGATTCATCTCAGGTGCTGTAAGAAGAAATGTGGCCAAAGGCTGATTTGAGGTCCCGTCATTTGGATTCATACATGTTTCTCTTGACAGGTTCAGTCTTCTCCTGCAGGATCCTTTGCTCCTTTTTTAGAACAGATTAGGACAGCAAGACAAGTAGGCTGACACAACATCAAGAACAAAGATACTTTCTTTGCCTTTAGCAACTTAATGATTTTTAGTCAGCTAAAATGGAAGTTTGGAAATCAATGTTTGGTAGTTATCCATGGCTACACTGCTTGTTAAAAACGGAACATCTGTAGACACCAATACATTCAA
This sequence comes from Cheirogaleus medius, assembly GCA_008086735.1. Taxonomy (NCBI): domain Eukaryota; kingdom Metazoa; phylum Chordata; class Mammalia; order Primates; family Cheirogaleidae; genus Cheirogaleus; species Cheirogaleus medius. The sequence goes on along the minus strand of VBSM01003157.1, from coordinate 45,996,135 downwards.
ACAAATCTGTTAAAAAGCATTTTACAGTTTACCACTGCCCTCTGCATTTTTTGTTAGTCACTCCTACTTTCTATTTTTCATTCATTGAAAATCAATTTTATATTGTTGAAGGAATTACCAAGAAATCTGGTAAGACATACATAGTATTAGTGTTATGATTTCTTTAAACATAAGTACTTTTTAAGTACTTTAAACCAAATGCTTTTTCTTAGAGTCATAAAAAGGACTTTCTCTTTTTAGAGAGAGTTAGTGGAGTACCGTTGCATCCTTGTGAGATGGACGTGGAACTGTCTCTGATACATGCAATAATGAAAATGAAATCACTTTGAAAACTCTGAAGCTTTGTACCAAGTTTCAATGTCATTTCCCCTGTTTCAAATATTGCAATAAAATGTATCAGAAATTAAAAACATTTCAAAAAATTATACAAAGAAAAGATGTGGCAGTGAATTTCAGAGCTACCCAAAACCAGTATTTCTGACTCCTTGCCCTTGGCTATTTTCATACACAGAGGATGAATTACGTAAAATCTAGATCCCTCCTCTCTCCATCCCCACAAAAAAACTGAAATAGGAAAAAGGCACATACATTGTTTTATTTCCTTAGACTTTGCTCAAAGACAACTTTAGAAAAACAGTGCTGCAGATAGTAGATAGTAATAAGAATTTATTGTGTGCTAACCTCCTCAGGATATTTGAATATTACTTCATGTGTAATTTGGGGATAATATATTTCATTTCCTCTGAACAGTATTTTGATGAATTGAATGCAATTATTCAATTAAATGAACGCTTAATAGGAAGTTTATCATGGAAATTACAGTTCTAGGCAGTGGTGAAGATTCAGCTAGGGTGATCACACAGCATAGTGGGGATCATAGTTCTTCTTACTCCGACTTTTGAAGTTATATCAGGAAAACCTTAGGTAGCTCCTAACTGCACATTGCCAGGAGGTTTGGGCTAAAGCAGGTGAGAGATTCAAGTGTCTGTCCTGTAGCCTGTTTACGTAGACCCATGAGGATTTTAACTGGTTGATTCCTTCTTTTTTAGCATTTAGGTGTTCTGCATTTTTGCATGTATAAAACAAGATTGTGTAATATATCTTTAGTCATGCTTTACTTTTTAAAATGGCTATGTATAATCTCGTAATATTCCATGGCAGAATATGACAAATTATTTATCTTTTGTTAATTGATAGGAGTGTATTGTTGTCAGCTATTATATTAAGCATTATAGTTACTTTACATGTAGACAAGTAATTCTGGTGCATGATTGTCTCCCAGTGACTAACACAGAGCCTGGAACTTTACAGATAGTAGCATTTATTAGTATTGAACACCAGAATGAATAAATAAAAGGAATAAGAAAGTAAATGAATTAATGTCAGAGTTAATCAGAAAACTCCAGGTCAAATGACAAATGGGATAGGGGTCATAATAAAATATATATATTACTGTGAGTAGGACAGGATGCTAATTTCACAACCTATTTATTCTTACATAAGGGTCTGCTCACATATTAGCAGAACCTGTGTTCATATTTGTTTTTAATTTTGAAAGTATTGAATCTACATGTTGAAAGACTTGAGCAAACATGAATGGTGTTATATAGGAGACAATATAGTTAAAAAATGGCTATTTCCTTAATATCCACATAACCTAAAACCAGACCTTTGCTGATTTCAATTTCCAGATGCCCACGTATGACTGGTCATCTCCAATATTCCATAGGTAACTGGAACAAAGAAACAAAAGATTGGGTTTGCCAAAAGCAGGCCTTGAGGTATAGATTTGTGTTGATACATTTTATTAACAACTGTTTTCTGGAAACACTAGCCACTGTGTTTAGAGAAGAAAAAAAAAGAGAAAGTATGGAAGAGATGAAGGCTAAGAAAAGATAAAGTATCAAGGAAAATATAATAAGGAGTAACTTGGACTTCATCCTGCAGGGAAGCTCTGGAAAGAGCATAGGCAGGGAAGCTCTAGAGATAGCAGAGGCCGCATCTCAGGGTTTCCCTGCTCAGGTACAACGGAGCTGGCATATTTCTCCTCCTGTACCTGTGAGTCATTGGTTGAGTGCCACATTAGGACAAATGTAAATTTCTAAACAAGATTGCTGTCCATGAGTGCCAGCAAGCAAAATCCCATAGCCTGAGGGGGAGTTTTCTAGAAAGGGACAGGTGTTGACTGTTGGGAGTCCATGTATTCAAAAATGTAAAGGGATCCAGAAGGACATGGGCCAAACAATGAAAGCATCTGCTATACGGCTCAGTCCAAAATCTTTAAGCCATTATCAATTTCATTTTTCTTCATCCATTATGTTCAGTTATTATATTCAATAAACAAAAATTAATTTTAATGTATTTTCCCAATTATATGCAAATACAGACACCCCTCTTCTTTCCCTTTAACACTGACTTGTCAGATTCTTCTGTCTTCTTGCTTATGCACAGTGAAGCCCTGACCTTGCCTGTAAGCTGTTCCCTCCAATTTTTTTTTCTCCACACTGCAGCCAATTTATATTTCTCAACCTGAAATCTGATCCAATTACAAGTCCGTAAAAATGATCAGTATTCCCCCATCAAATAGGGTCCTGTTTGCCCAGTTTCCTAGAAAGGATTCAATGTTCGCAGCTCATCCTGGCTGACTTGTGCAATAGGCTAGTGACAGTTTAGGAGACTGTTCAGAAAACATGTTCTGTGAAAACGGCCTTGACCTGACTACTCCTCCCCTGCACACCCCATGCCCACCAGTATTAATCACTTAATAATCTAGTTACATTTTAATTTTTAACACTTTCATTTTTGCATTTAATACACTAGAGCAATGGTTCTCAACCATTTAATTTGTCCATAGGTGATACCTGCCAAAGTCTGGAGAAGTCTATGGTTGTCATAATTGAGAAGGGGTATGCGTGGATATTAGGATTTAACATACAGGTTCCAGGGATCCGGCTAAACATCCTGCAATGCACAAGACAGTCCTATCAACAAAACATTATTTGGCCTCAAATGCTAGTAGTGCTGAGGTTGAAAAACCCTAATGTCCTAAAATGACATTATTTATTTATGTTTATGTATCCTTATTACACTCTGGACTTCTTTAGGAAATGATGTCAGGACTTATCTTTGAGTATCTAATTCACTTTCTTGACTATAAATGCCATCTTGTAAATGTTTACTGTAATTGATCACATTAAACTAACACATGAGAAAATTAAATCAGTAGACAAATATTGCTAAGATATACAACCCTAATACAATAATATTTTTGTCCTAGTTCTTCATAACAAAATTAGTTTATGGAGGTCGGAAATCCAAGATTAAGGTGTTCAGAGACTCAATGTCTGGTGGGGGTCCATTACCTGGTTCATAATTAGTACCTTCTAGCTATGTCCTCACATGGTGAAGGGATCAAGTAAGTTCTCTGGGTCCTCTTTTATTAAAAAAACTAATCCCATTTATGAGGACCCCACCCTCCTTCCAAAGGCCTCACCTCTTAGAACCACCATTTGGAGATGAGGTTTCACCATATGAATTTTGGGGACACAAACATTCAGACCATAGCAGTGGCTTTCACAATGAGTCCCCAAAATGTGTCATGTATACAATTGTATATATTCAAGGACAAAGCAAATACAGTTACTTCACAAATTTATTGAAGGCCAACTATACAAATTCCATAATACTTTTTTATTTAACATTTCCTAAATTTAAGATGCCTCCAGGATTCAGGAAGTTACAGAATTTATAAGAGGCAGTCATTTACTTACTATAAGAGATGCAAAATAGCAAAGATTGAATTGAACAAAATAGAAAACATCAGCCAAAGTTTATTTTATTAGAATAATTCAAAATTGGAACCTAGTCCCAGTGTACCCATGCACACACAATATATATACATATACATGCAATTATTTTACATAAAACACAAATTTGACAGGAGAATCAATTTAGATAATCAATGTAGTGTCAGACAAATCAAAGGTTACATTGTGAGTATATTAAGGACCATTTTAAGAATTAATTTACCTACCAACTTCTTTAACTTCTGAATTTCTCTCCCCTATGAAAAAGGGAAGAGTATAGCATTAAATCAGTCCTAATTGTTTTTTTTTCCTTAGCGTGAGAACTTTCACACAAATTTTATTATTATCTTGTATTCAGTTTGTGACCTGCAATGGTTTGAATGTGTCCCCCAAAATTCATGTATTGGAACCTTAATCCCCAATGCAACAATGTTGAGAGCTGGAATCTTTAAAGGTGATTAGATCTTGGTGGCTCTGCCCTCTTGAGTGGATGAATGCTGGTATGGGAGGAGATTCCTGATAAAAGGATGAGTTTTTCTTTTCTCTCTGTCTCCTACCATGGGATGACACAGCTAGAAGGCCCTGGCCAGATATGGACCTCATAACCTTGGACTCCCCAGCCTCCAGAACTGTAAGAAATAAATCTTTTTTTATTTATATTATAAATTACCCAGTCTCAGGTGTTCTGTTATAATGTCACAAAATAAACTAAAACAGGATCACGTTAAAAATTTAGGATACTACTTATTAATATTATGATGGAAGGTGCCTTCCTTCTTCTTTGTATGACATAAGTTGGGTTCAGTGGGTGATAGCAAACACAATTATTAAAACGAGCAGAGAAAAATTTCACAATTTGCTCAGGTCTTAATTACTTCAGTATTTAAATTTTGGCCTTATGAAAAGTCTCAGGTGGTGAAATCAAAATTTATATTAAAATGCAAATGAGGAATTAAATAATTGAAGTTATTTAAATAATGTGTATTCTCTTTTTTTATACCTGCTTGAATATAGATTATAAAGGCAAAGATAATTTATCCTAAAAATTATGAGACTTGCTGAAAATGTTCTCACTCAGCTATTAATCATTTCTTTCTCCATCTCTCTTAAATATGGACCACTTCATCATTTCTTCTTTTTTTAATGACAAAATCTTTCTCTGTAAATAACCAGGTAGAATAAAATTAATTATAAAATTTTCATTTGAAAACTCACACGAATTATGAAAGTATGCAAATAGATATGGCAAAGCATATATATATTTCTCCAAAATTAGAAACACAGTAATATCAGGGTTTATGTGTGTGTGTGTGTGTATAAAATTATATAAATATAGTGGCTTGAATTGTATTATATGCAATAAACATCTAAGCAACTCCTCTATGACTTATAAGGACCACCTCAAAACTGTGATATATAAAATACATTGCCATTTGTAACAATGGGATATTTAGATTTTCAACTAATAAAAAGATTGAGGGATTTTGCTTACAGCAAGGTAGGTGAGAATTTTTATTTTTAAAATAATTTATACACACACATATACACATATATGGAATGTGTATTAGTTTACTTTTAGCAAAAGGGTGAACAAGTTTTCTTTCTTACAATAGTTTTGACATTAGGTTTTGTGTCTAAAGTAAATTTCCATCTTTCAAGAAATAACTGTAAAAATAAATAAACAATTAAAAATGAATAGCTTCCCAGAATCTGTTCCACAGCAAAAGCAGGAAAATTTACTCAGCAAATCAAAGGAATAGTAAACTATCTTCATTCTCAGGGAAAGCACTGATT
>VBSM01003157.1:45979206-45990403 GCA_008086735.1 Cheirogaleus medius | reverse complement strand
GTCTCTGCCAATTCATGAAAGTGAGTTATATATTCCTTTCATTCTCCCATGAGTCAAAGGATAAGAATAGTGTCCTGGGTGTCACTGATGTCTCTTACACATACTAGACTATGATATTGTGCTTGGAAGGGCATATTTTTTGTGTGGTGACCAACATTTACAGAAGAATAGACTGATGCAGTTAAATTCTTGTTCACCAAATAATCAATCACAACTATACTGCTGGAAGAAGTGGTAATAGGGACAGGGGCCAGAAATGCACTCTGCTTTTATCCTGTTTAAAATATATTTTAAGGATTGTCACTGTTTTTATGGGAATGAAATTCTCACTTAGGGAGACAGATAAGAACAAAACTGGGAGAACCCAGTTTTCCTCTCACACATTAAGATTTTTGGATAGTTGTTATCTGTTGATAAAGCAGTGATCCAAAGGAAAAGAGTTTCTTCAGTCTGATTAATGAAGTGAAATTTCGACTAAGTGCATTATAAGTAAATTGACCTAAATCACTTATCTGCTAAAGATTTTAATGACACAAAAACATAGCTATAGGGCTTCTATTTTGTACACAAAATCTATCCCACACCTATTTTCTACCTTAGGGAAATGCTCCTTGATTGATCTCTTGCCAAAACCCAACTCTCCAAATCCCCAGGGACATATCTAAGTTATAATATTAATATTCTGGTTTCAAGAAGGTTTCTTGTGGAGTGTTTAAAAGTATGTTTCTGAGCTTAGGTGGAGATGCTTATGCACTTTTTAAATCTTTTCTTCCATGAATTGGTGCTGTGAGGGACCTTAGGCAGCATCTAATTCTTGGCCGTCCTGAGAAAATCCAGTAGATAAAAATTTCTGAATCAGACATAACTGGGTTTATTATATACCTGGGTTTATTATCTATTCACAAGTTTTAAGTGACTTTGGGCAAGTTATCAACAATTCTAAATTTCAGCATTCAGATTTGTTAGGTTTGGTGGAGGGTAAATAGGTAGGTGGCAAGGAGGTGGCTCAGGGCAAACAGCAGAAACCAAATTGTAGCTAGGAACCAAATTGGTACTAATAACTGTTCCCTAGTGGGAACATATACAGCAAAAGTTCCTAATAACATTTAACTGACCTGGAGCTCATTACCATCTAATTAGCATAACGTGTGGAGTTTCATGGAGAAATTCTGGAAAAGATGCACACACAGAGAGGAAGACTGTTATATAACCTACGCTGCTATGTGACCTGCTATGTGATCGGGTATAAAACCACAACCTGTCAATCATCCCCAAAGGCAGAAAACAGCTACCAATCCTGCCAAGGGAAAGGTGAGACAAACTAGTGGGGTAATAAAAGGTAGCCTGTGCTTAGCCTCCAGCCTCTTTCTCCACTCCAGAGGACTGACCCATTCCACTCTTTCTGAAACATATTTTCCCTTTGTGTAGCTTCCTTCTGTACTTTCATTCTTTCTTTTATGTGATAAACGGTATACAATTGCTCTGTATTTGTGATCACTCTGTCATCGGCTCCACTCAGTACCAGTACTCATTTTTGACACTAGGAACTAGGGACCAGGGAACATCCACACAGATGAACCTATCAGACTTATAAAATAAGGAAAAAAACAGCATTTATCCTTATAATTAAATAGGATACTTCAATTAAAGTTTCTGGCACAAAGAAGGCTCACAAAGTATCTTGGACTTTGACATCTTTGCAATTTTTGTTATCTACCTGCTGCACCTTTTGTTATCAACTAACAGCCATCACTATTTTTTTTTCTCTTCATCCCCCTTAAAATCAGTGAGTCACTTGGCCTTGCTGCTGGCATCTGCTTCTCTTTCTTCGGGATGCCATGCCATCTCCCTGCTTGCTCTCTCTCTCTTTCTCTCTCTCCCCTAAGGATAAAATTAACTTTTTTACTTTTATGTATCCTAAACTCTATGTGAGAATTTTTCTTCACCAGTGCTGTGAGCACCTACCAAGCTTTCCACCCTAACAGTTTTCATTCTCTCTATCAAATTATTTTCTTCTCTATCAAATCATTTTCTTCTCTGTCAAAGTCATTTCTTCTATGATTTAGAAATTCTACCAATAAATGGTTGAGGAATGTTAATTAAATAGCTTTCTTCCTTTCTTTTTTTCTTTCTTTCCTCTATCTATGATTTTTGTTTGTTTATTTGTTTGATCCAAGTTGGACCTTAACACTATTATCCACAACGTTTCTCTGGCAACATCTGTTGCATTCAAAATAATTACCATACAGACATCTGGCACATTGTATGTTTGTAAATCATTAATTTCCTCTTTTGACTATTTTCTGATACGTGTTACCTTGTAGAAGCAAGGAGAAATCCCGGTATGAATTTTTTTTATCAAAATTAGAAATAAAGTAATTAAAATGACTTTTTCTATTATTGTCCATACAACATAATACAAAAACACACAAAAAAAGATCCAACGATAGCACTATTCTAGTCAATAACAAAGAAAGGGAAGAAATGGATGAAGAATGTCATTATTCTCGAGGCTACACAATTATGTGTGCTCCTATAGTGATATAGCACCCTTCCACCTACATTCCAAACTGCATTGTCTCCTTTGTATAGGAAGAATAGAGAGGCTATATCCTGACCATGAGTCGTTCTTTCCCTGTAACAAAAAGAGATTCCGTCCAGTGGGTACTCAGGGATCATCGCAGGCCATGATGTATGGCAGTGGGCAATAATTAGCTCCTCTCTCTGATTCAACTCTCTTATAGTCTACTTCTCCATTTCATCCTTTCAGTCTTACATCGTAACAGAACTGCTATACAGAATTATTTTTTTTCTTTCTAAATAAACATTTATATACTACCTAAAATTAAATCTAAACTAGAGTTAAATAAAGTCACCATATACATCTTACTTTGGCAGATAAATTTTTAAAGAAAAATGTACATATGTATAGGTTCCAATTCTCCTTAAGCCAGTTCACAATGGATGCTCATGTAGTTTGAAAATACTTTGTACAATCTTATTTCTCCTTTCTACTTCTTGTGTAGAATTTGACAACTGCAACTATATTTGTGTCTACCCTGTTGTAAAGACTATGTAAAGATATATAATAATAAGCGTCAGGTTTTAGTTTGAAATGTCGGTTCTTAGTGCGCTCGTGGCTGAAGAATGACCAGACACACCAAAGTAAGATAAGCATGAAAATAAGGTTTATGAGGAGAGAAAGATAGGATTATAGAGCAAGAGCAAGTTATAGGTTTACAGAGCAAGATATGTAGGCCACAGATGATGACCAGACCCATTGTCACAGCAGGAAAAGAGAGTTTGGTTATGGTCTGTGACTTGTTTTATAGTGCCTGCATTGGCACCTCCCTAATGGCTCAGACATCACCATGGAACCACTTTGATTGGACAGTTGGGAGATGTATGACCTGATTTGTGCATGCAGATCTCCCATGAACCTCTCTGAAAGCATATCAGGGGGTTGGTGAATCATAGTGGCACCCCCCTTTTGTCCCTAGGAGACCCAGAATCCCTCGCTAACTACCTAACATACGGGTAAGCCTGAATCCAGACTAGGGTTCAGCAATTAAATGAGATGAATTGGCATAGATTTCTCTATTTATCCTAATTCTAGTTGTATTGCTACCTGTGCTTCTGTGGACAAACACACTCATAACTACCCCTGCAGATGCTGAGACATTATTCTTGGCCAAGCTTTCTGCTTTTTGGAGAATCTGAGGTCAGGCAAGCTCTCTAAATATGTTTAAATGTACTACATATCAACAGGAAAAAGAAGGTGTCTATGAAATCATATCATTTGCTAAGGATTGTTTGGTAGCCTAGTATCTAGTGAGTTTTCAAATAAGTGTACAATGGTAGATAGAGGCTGGGCCTTTAGTACTCTAAAGTGAGTAAAAATGCAATAATATAGCTTGGACTTTTACAAAAATACATCTCCACTTATTAAAATGTCCCAGATATTAATACACAGTAATTTCAGATATAATTCAGTCAAGACCATTATATTGAAGCAAAAATATTTTCACTTGCGTATAAGAAATCATGATCTTAATAATTATGTTTTGGAATGAAAGATGGAAGAATTTCAGAAATTAGAAAGTTAAATTGTTTTTTTCATGACAAAGTGTCTTTACTTTTAAATGATTATCAGTACACCAAGTAATAACATGTAACAAGTTTTTGAATTCTATCATCTAGTAATTTTGAGTAAGAGAAACTAAAAGCAGCCCAAACAATTACACTAGTATCCACTGTTCTAACCATTAGCAAGAATGGACTACTTTCCGGTTAGTGACTGCTTCACAGAGGTTACAAATAACTACTTACGACTTTTTCATAGATAAAGCCCCTGACCTTCAAGAAAGCATTAGGGAAAAAAATTACTTAATCCCTTTCTTTCTTCAAAGAATTGTTTTGTTTTGTTTTGTTTTACTAGATCTAAGAAAGAAAAAGTCAACATTGATATATATGGTAATTGAGCTAAAATGCACAGGAAAACAGATAATGTATACCTATTAAATTTCTAAGAAATATGAGGTAAAAAGATGAAATCTTTAGATGAGCTCTAGGTCTGTACAAAGAAGCTAGATTTGCTACTCTCCAAAAAGTGAAGTGATCTACTATATAATATACAGAAATAATTTAATGCCTTTCATAAGAATGTAACTCAAGTTTTGCTAAAGCTTCTTATTCCATGTGGGCATCTAAAATGCCAATTCATGGAACAGGCACTTCTTTCTTCTCCTGTCCATTTATGCGGTAGTTTTCATGGATTTCTGGCCGGATGTCGCAAAGGCCAAGAGGTTATCCAAGACTTCATCTCTGTTTTGATGGAAGCAGGTCTGGAGCATGGTCATCTTCTTCTGGGTCTCCGTCTCCACTTCAGTGCTGCAACTGCTGTGAGATCCCAGTGTCGCAGCTTCCTTGGCCTTGAACTCCTTCTCCCTCTGCAGGCGGTACTGTTCAGTTTCAGCCTGAGCTGCTTCTTTGGCCTGCTTCAGCCTCGGGTTCTTTCGCTTGCGGGCCTCAGGCACCTTCTCGGCTGCCTGCTTCTCGGCCTGCAGTAGCGGCTGGATCCCCTGCGACTGACTGGCCATGGCGGCTGCAACTCTGAAGCCGAGATGAGCAGCCTAACTCGGCTTCGAGACCCCTTAGGTCAACTGACCAGCCACCCACAATCTGTGCCTCTAGAAAGTTAAATTGTTTATACTCCACGTAGAAAAATAGACGAAGGAAAATTCAATTATGGGGTCCACTATAAAGCTGACCACCTGTGTGGGCAACTGGGAACTGTCCACTATAGAAACTCAAGAGGAAAGCACTTACCCACTGGATAATGACCATTCACTTCTAGGTTGGTTCTTCCATTAAAATTGCTAAGTTGATTATAGTCACTTTGTTGTGCTATATACATTGCATACCTGTATCAAAACATCACATATACCCTATAAAGATACAACTATTATGTACCCATAATAATTAAATTTTTAAATAAAACTTGGGTAGAGGAAAAGCAATATATGTAACCTAAATATTTGTACCCCCATAAAATGCTGAAATAAAAAATTTTAAAAAAAGATGGCAAATTTTCAAAAACAAAAAATTCTTATAATAAACACAGTAATGAGGTTTTAAAAAATGGCTACGTTTTCCACAGATGTGCCAAAGAGTGATGTCCCAGTGGTCTGGGACAGAAAGTGAAAGATATACATTGTAGCTGAAGTGAGTTGCACTCAGTTAATGCCTCTGCCCAGAAATATAGCATTAGCTGGAGTTCAGAGTTCAAAGATAGGCTGAGGACATAAGATGGAGCATGGAACATCCATCGCCTACACAATTCGGAAAATTTATAACCTATAAAAGTTCCAGGCCATCACAGGGCCATGAAATTTGTGAACAGTTGAAATCTGTAGCCCCTGAACTAGGACCTCTAACCCAGCAGAGTGTATACTTATGAGTTTGAGAAGAAAATATTCTACAAATGCATTTCTAGAATTGATGGTGATGAAGCCAAAACTGTCATCACTGGTTCTTAGACCCATGTATTCTGGCTATTGGGGATACAGGACTATATATTGACTGGGTTGTAATATATACACTGCATTCTGCAAGGTGTCCCTGAGGTGTTATCTTAACCAGGAATTTAATAAATTATCCAAATGGGTCACTTCTGAGAGACATGGTTTGGTGAATCAGAACCATTTGGTGAATCAGGACCACTAGTGAATCTTATGGTCCTGACCTGAATGTTGCACCTCTTTTACTGTCAAATGCGTTCTTTGGTTCTAGGTGATATTATGTGGGATCCTCTTTTGACAGATCAGTTGCTCTGTTAGCCTATGGATAGTGATGATTTCAAGCACACTGTACAAAAACTGTTTTGTCTGAGAAAAGAAGTAGCTGACCTGTGTTAGAAAAATCCTGCTGACCTGTTTTTACAGTTTCTCCTTGGTGGTGGATGCTGTCTGGTCATCATGAAAATGAGACACAAAGAGCATCACTTTTTTTGCCCAGTCCCACATATCCATACTCTTTTTCCCTTTTCCAAATTCCCTTGGGTCTAATCCTTTAACCTTTCATCTCCCAGGTTCCTGACTAAACATCTGAGCCACTTGTTCAGGAATTCATTTATGTCTTTACCTCAGGCATTCTCTCCATATTAGGCGAATGACCAAGTATACTCCTAACTGCTCTAGTCAGTGGGGAGATTTCCAGTGTAAATGGATTACTGCTGTAATAGTCCAAGCCTGTTTGATGGATCTTAGAGTAAGCAGGTCAGGATGGGCTGCTCTGCTTGCAGAGTCACTTGTTTCATGGTCAAGTGTGCAGCCCTAATAGGTGCTGGGGGCGAGCACCTCCAACAGCTATTTTTTAAATGATGGGTAGTTCTCTGCAAGACCCGACTTTAGTTTTTGAGAAGTCTGCTCTGTAACTCGCCTAATTGGCTTTCTAGAGATTCTATACTGTACCTTATTTACTCAGATACTATTGGCAGGGTCAGATCTGTGGAGTCATATGGCATAAGTGGAAAGGCAGCTTACACTGCATAGTAGACATGCTGCAGAACACTTTCTTGCTCAAAGACTTCTGAGTAGCTTAATAAATTCCCTGGAATAGCATCCCAGATGTCATATATACCATGTTCCGAAATCAAAGAAGTCTAGCAAGTTTAAGTAAGGTGGTACAAAAGTTCTAGCAAAGCCCTGTGCCTTAGAGGAGATACAAAGGCATGAATCATACTATCCAAGCCATAAAAATGTTACTGAGTAGCAAGTGCCTTAATTTTTGTGGGCCTTATTTTCTACCAAATGGAATGCATGTGTCTTACTAAGGTACCTGGAGTACTATTCTCTGATTAGTGTCATTGTAATGAACATGATTACATTGATATAGTGCACCAGAGTAATGTTCTGCAGAATAACTGAAGGTCAAAATGCCTGTAGAGTATATTGTAGCAGAGAACAGAAGAATGAACATAGCTCTGTGCAAGACAGTGAATTTGTACTGTTTTGCTTTCTGTGTAATGAAATGTTTATTAAATTATAAAATAAATAGAAAAAAGTAAACATATCAGATGTTTAAATATTGCTAAATTTTCAGACTGGGCATACCCTATAAGCATCCCCAGAAAAAAAATGTGGAATATCAACTAGTTGCTTTCTAGTCATTGCTCCCTCCATGAAAGATAATCCCTATCCTGACATGTAACACCATACGTTGGTTTTGTCTTTTTCAGTATTTCTTTGTACTATACTTCTTTTCAGTACTTCTTTTTATCTGTCTTCTTTTATCCAACATTATCTTTGTTAGATCTCTCTATGTTATTGTATGTAGTTGTAAATTATTTATTCTTACTGCTCTATAGGATTCTGCTTATGAATATATTACAGTTTAATCAGCCAACTGTTTTTGCACATTTGGATCTTCAAATTGAGGATGTTATAAACAGTGCTTCTAAAAAGACTCATGTGCATGTCTTTTGTTAAATATTCATATGAATTTTTCTTTGGAATAGATCTAAGAGAGAAATTATTAGGTGATAAGGTTTGCAGATGTATAGCTTTAGTATATACTGCCAAGCAGTTTGCAGTTGCGGTTGCCCCAATTTCTACCTTATTAATATGTATGAGAATTCCCATTGATGCAAATCCCTCCAACACAATTGTCTTTCTTTTTCACTTGAATAATTTTTTGTGAGTGTTTAGAGGTATATCTTGTGATTTTAATTTGTATTACCTTGATAACTAATGAATTTAAGCACATTTTAATGTTTATTGCCAACTGAATATCATATTTTGTGAAGAACCCACTCAAATAGCTGTGCCCTTCTTTCAAGTGTATTAACCGAATTTTGTTGATATGTAGTCTTTTTATATTTGAATATGAATAATTTGATAATTAGAGTTATTATGTATCTATAATTATTGCATATAACTATGTCTAGAGCTTGATTTCTTAACTCTCTCACTGATGTCTTTTATTGTCAGTTCTTAACTTTGATTAATAGCCACATACCCAGCACTACAGACTGTGTAAAATTGTTCTGAGTATCAATATCATATGTGACATACCAGCCACAATTGAGATGCCATTTGTTTATGTTTATGATGCCCCACAATTATCTGGCACAATTTGATGATTTTTTATAGTGGCCAGAGTAGAACTAAATGTGGATTTTTAGGGCCCATGGCCACAACATCTTTTAATTCTTTGGTGGTGGTGTTAACTTCTTTAATTTGTTCTAGTGTGGATTCGTTAATGTGGTGGTGGAGAAGGAGGGTTTTAGAGACTTTCACTTGGCATTCCTCATCTTAATGGCTTTTCATTCACAAGTAAGATAATGTTTATGGGGGTTCTCCCAGTTATAATTTATCCACCCTAATTATACAGCCAGGAAAATAATCACAGGATGAGTACACAGACATTTTGGAGTGAGAGATATATGTGTACCAGAACTCCATTGATCAACTGACCTCCATGAACTCCACCCTAACCAGGAAGTTATCATGGTGTTTTGGTTCTGCTGGTATCAAAATTCGTTCATAGCTAATACCCAACAGTTTTGGGGTGGTTTAAATTTCTTCACTGATAATGTGTGTGTATATAAATATATATATATTAACAAACATATTTAGGAGTCTTGGCCTGTCCTTTAGTGAAACATTTTGCATCCGATAATTGCCTTGGATCTGGAAAATGATTGATAGCTTATTATTTATGATGGCTGTGGCTGAACTCCACATTTCCTTTATAAGTTCTCACTCTTCCTTTTGTGGCTGAACTCCACATTTCCTTTATAAGTTCTCACTCTTCCTTTTCTGATTACACAAGTCTAGTCATAGCCCAGTTGATTTGCCATCTATCTCATCCTTAAGATCATTATGATCTATTAGCTATTGCTGAAGATCCTTGCAGGGCAAAGGATTGTGGTTGTCTCTCCAGTCTTGCAGCCCTTTTATGGTAATTACTTTCACCTTAGCTAGATCATTTCATTACCACCACCTGGCCTCTGATAGTTCAAATCTGTTATTCACACTGATAGTGAAGAGCTTAGTTCTGTAGCAACATTGCCTACTGTCAACTCAAGCATATTACTTCTCAAAAGCATTGCTTTCTAACTTACCTAAGAACCTAAATGTCTGTGGCTTTGGTAAAAATAGTGTCCTGGAATCATTTATGGAGAACATAGACAGGTGATGCATTTTCTGGTCTCACATATTAAATCCATTCTAACATCTACATCTCCACATCTCTGAGGCTTCTTATACCTTTCTAAATATTCTATCATTTAGTGTAGTCATCACCGTGTCCATTTTGAAGCTATCCCAGCAGTATATTAGGAATATCTCCCAGTATCATTGACACTCAGGTATCACAGAAACTGCTTTACATCAACAGGATGTTCAGTCTCAGATTACAAGAGTATATTTCCATGTCAATACATTATTCTCTATCCACCCTGATAGGCCTCCCTCTCTGATCCAACACTTTTGAGATTTATTGCAGCACATAGTCAACTATTTCCAGATCTAACAACTTTTTGGTAAGTAGGTGGTATCTTTCCATAGCAGAGAAAGAATGTATCAGCTCAGGCTCTGCTGAGACCCAACCCAAGTTATTCACTTGGAGGTGATAAGGAAATAACTAGATAATTAAGGAATATTTTTAGGGGTAAAAACATTGTCTTAGAAAGCACCTGTCTCATGATGGAAGGTTCAAAGGAGGATCTCAGGGTTCAAGTTCATTCACCTAAATATCCCTATGCCAGGATACAACATCCCATCCTTTCTTTCTGAATCCTGATTTTATTAAAGGTGACCTGCCGAGACTGAACTTCCAGTTAGATTGCAGCTTGTCAGCTGTTCTCAACAGATAATCAATCTGAAGTATTTATAATTACAATTTCCTCATTCCATTTATGTACCACCACTAAGAAATAAACTAATAATTCACTTTCTGCCTGTGCCTTTTCAAAATTCACCACCAGTGAAATAAATGTAATCGTGAAGCCACTACATGTCAGGAGGTATCATCTCTGCACCCACGCCTAGCAATAGGGTCTTTATTTGGTGAGGAAACAGTTCCAAAATTCCCTACAGAGGGTGTTCTTTCTAGGGCCACAACTATAACAATTCCCTTAACCTGGGTTCCTCCAAAAGAAAATATGGGGGAAAATGCAGGGATTTAATTTTGGGAAGTGATTCCAAGTAAAGGAAGGCATTTGTGAAGAGCAAAACAGGAAAGGAGAGAGAGTTAATACAAAGTTGAAATGTTGAGCTGATCACCACTATGGAAAAGTGTATTTTATTCTGCTGGGAACTTTCTAAAGAGTCTTGTAGAATGAACCTCAGAGTTCCCCACTATAGAGACAGATTAGAAGAGCATTTATTCACCAGATAACTAGGTAAATGCCTTTGGCAAGGGTTGTCCTATGAGCGTTAACTCACTTACACATCAACGTTTAATACAGGTTCATGTTAGCTGAGGAAGTACCTACAGAGCTGTTCCCTCTGGCATCTGTAGTGTCTGAAGCAAGATGCAGCCAGTGCACAACTCTGATCAATAGGTTGCAGCAGTAATGGTGGGAGTAAGAAGGTGGACTGAGAAAGAGAATGTGGTGTGCAGATGTTACAATTTTTATTTCAAATTTTGTTTAGTTCTCTAGCCTTTTTTTGTTTGTTTGTTTATTTTTATT
>VBSM01003157.1:45955476-45970782 GCA_008086735.1 Cheirogaleus medius | reverse complement strand
TACCAAGACCGGCCAGTGCAATAAGTCTTTAAACTTTCTTTACCTATAATGCATCTCCATTAATAGTGAGTTTAACGTCATGAGTTACAGCCACAAAGAAATATCTAATCTGCAGAAAATGAGAAATCCCAAGATTGGAAAAGGAAATCTGGAGTGTGAAAAATAGCCCTGGAATTTATTTTTTTTTATCTTTTTTGAGATATATACATATATATGTATGTATGTGTTTGTGTGTATATATATATATATACATCCCCATATATGGGGATATATATATATATCCCCATATATTTACATGTGACTTCTACTGAAATGAGGTTTATTGCTTAAACCTCACAGAAAGAGTTGTTTCACACACAAAGGGAATCAGAAAACTATAACAGTGAGAATGAGTCACCCAATTCACTATCGCCACTAGCTACAACTGTGCACTTTAACGTAGTTGAGGAGATTGGTTGCTGCATCAGCACAGGTGTGGTTTTGCTCCTAATAACAACATTGATTTTAAGAATGTTTGAATGTTTTATTTATTCATTCAAGATATATGGGTAGCTTTTATGTGTCTTGGAAATACCTATGCTAAATTAAATTTATTTTAAACTCTGCTCATATTTGAAATATCTTTTTTTCTAATGTAAAAATATATGACTAAGGAGAAAATGCAATCACCACAAAATTAAATATAACTAAAATTACATTTAAATATTTATAAAATTTTAAAAAGCATTACATAAAAAAAATTGATGAATACTGCCAATCAACCAACCAAACTTCAGATGTTAATTAAGTACCCATTCTGTATTTTAAGTTCCCTGATGCCTTCAGGCAAAAGAAATATTATTCTAAAGGATCGTATAGTCAATTATGGAAATTAAAAGATTTAGATCCTCCAATTAACATATTAAAAATTTCAGTACTAAATTTTTCTCTATAAACAAAAGTCTATAAATTTCATAGAAAGGAATGTCCAGTCTAGTTTATAACTGCTGAAATCCTTCATGAACAAAAGACAATAGGTTGGTCTGAAAGTATTAAAATAAGCTGAAAGAATTTAGGTAGAGGCAACTACATAATTAAAGTGGGCAGTGTAACCAGTGTCCTTGAAGGGGGAGGTAGATCAAATCTTGAAAGTGGACCTTTCTTGACAATAATGTATGATAGATGTTTATAGATAGTATGTAATAACAGTTAATACTATTTTTGTTTCACTGATAATAACTGTCATTGTGTAGGTAGGAAGATGATTTGGGGAAGAATAAAATTGGCTTTAGTCCAACAATGATCTATCACCATGAGCTAAAATGGTAGGGGTCAGAGGGAGTTGAAACAGAGTGTCATTAGCAAAAGAATACTTGTAAAGTTTTTGCAAATTAGTCTGTATCCATCAGCCTCCTACATTATGCCCAGCATCTATTAGGAGCTCAGTAATAATTATTTGACTTGTTGAACCAAAAAAGATTTTAACTCTATCTTAACTTTCTTAATCCAGTTATTAGTACAGGTAAGTACAGATCTACATGGTGGGGGGTAGATAGGTTACCTATCTGATGACTTAAAATATCCATCTAATAAGTTCAAAATAAACAATATATCTTGGTCCCAAATGACATGAAGACAGCTTTTCAATAGAAATATAAAAATAAAAAGATTATTTAAATTATTAAATATAAATATAAAAATAATGAAAAATTACAAGCATCCTGTGTGACTTTGAGACCTAAAGAAGAGAAGGTTTAAAGAATCAGGAAAAATGCCAAAAGGAGCAGGGACTTTTAAAAGAGAGTACATCCTCATGAGGCAAATAAGTGAGACTTTGATGATCTTTTCTCCCCTTTACATCCCTATTAAATATTGGGAAAAGGAAATGAAGTCAATTTGAAAATTGATCATTCAAATTGAATTACCTTCTACCAGGCTCTGTCTACAACCACTCTATTGAAACTATCTCAGAAAGGACATTAATGGCAATTGTTGATCATTTTTATTGTTGTATTTGAACTTATCTTCTTTCAACATTTTTCACTTTTCAAGACCTCTGTGCCTCTAAACTAAACTTGTTCTTCAAACACACATCATTTATTCATTCATTTATTCATTCATCTGTATATACAATGTTGATAACTCTAGGGACTAAGTAACTGTGTTTTCAGGGACAGTTAGCCTTGAAATTTCAAAACTTCAAAAGATACTTAAATATGGATTTCTACTTTGACCCCTCTTAATCAGCATTGTACTGGAAGCTCAGGCGGTGATGCCAGCCATGGGGAGTGGCTGTAACTGAGGCCATAAATACAGATGAAGCTTCCCTCACTCGCCCATGGCTCACCTCCTGCTGTGTGTTCCAATCCTAAGTTTCATGGAAAACAAGTTTTCCATCGAGGAGGGTGGAGGGGGGGACAGAGTGGAGCTCAGGTGGTCATGGGCTGGCTGGTTCCTAACAGGCCATGGACCCATACCGGGCTGTTGGGAACGCAGGGTTAGAATAACAATTTCATTGCACTTTCACCTGTGTAACGCTTCAACTTATGTCAGTGATTAGTTAGTCGAGAAGTCTTAAAACTGCACAGTGTGCTAAAATCCATGCTGGGTACTGTGGGGAGGAAACAGAAGTGACAAACATAGCCTTGAATATTCAGTTCGTGGCGATTCTTATGGAATATGAAATGTATTCAAAGCTCCTCAAAAAGTAAGTTTTTGGGTCGATAAAATGATTTCTTTTAAGTAAACAGTGAGTCCAACGTGTCCCCTTTGGGGCTTATTGCCATGTATTGCCATAGCTCCAGGTAACCACAAAGTTACAATCAGACCATGACTACTAAGAAGGAAGGAAGGAAAAAAAGAAGAAAAGGCAGGAAGGGAGGGAGGAAAAAGGGAGGGAGAAAGAGAGATAAAATAAAAATATCAAGGCTAGGCAGTATTTTATATAATTAAATTTAAACATTTTATTTATTTGGGTACTGTAGCCCTATAAGCACAAATTACTCTTAAGCTTTCTATAAATGCTAGATTTTATTTTTCACAACACTTCACCAAGATACAAAAAACAAAGAACCCTGTGAGAAACCCTCAAATCCCTGTATCTTCACTATATAAAGAAAATGAGAGGCTAAATGCCCTCCACTAGAGATTTCTCTGCTCCACAGAATTAAATGGTTCAAAAAAATTTAGTATTATTTCATGTTAAAATATACAACTCCCCTTAGCAAATATCACTGACTCTAAGAGCATGCTATGTATATTAACTTAAATCTAAATTCCAAGTTATATCTTTAAACAGAATTATTTACATAGGATTTATTTTTCTACCTAAAATAAATTCATGTTAAAATGGTAGTGAATATGTGTGCACAAGGGCCAAGGCCTAGCCAGTATTATCTAGTTCTAAAGTAAAAATGGAGAGTAAATTCATTCCTAACAGAAATTGATGCTTTCAAATGTATAGTAACAACCTTTCCCCTTTGCCATTTTCTCCTTTCTAAGAGAAGAAAGGCTGTCACTAAAAAAGACTTTAAAGTGAAAAACAACTTCAAGCAATAATTTTTTCTTTTTCCCCCTGTCAGTCTGAAATCCCATTTGGCAGTTGGAGTCTCTAAAAGGATAGGCGTTTAGAGGGAGAGGGTTGGTGGGGGATGAGTGAAGCAGGGTGTGAAGAGAATGAGGGAGGAGGGGGGAGGGTCTCATTCACAAGCATGCCACTGTTACTGCTAGGAGAAGAAGAAAAAAATTAAAACCCTAGAGGTTCTTAGGAGCTTTGGACTTTGAAAAATGAATAAAACATTGCATTTGAAATCCCTTTGTGCACTACAACAAAGAGATAAAAGTTTCATCATAAAACAAAGATTTGACAACTTCAGCAAAATGTCCAAGGAAACAGAATTTACAAAGAATTGTAAATAAAATTAAACAAAAAAACTCTGTTGAAAGATAGTTTGCCATATGTGTTTGAAGGTTGATAGAATGCTCCTTGTTGAAAGTTGAATCTTTTAAATTAATGATTATATAAATTTAGATTAGTAATTCCTTAAGTAATTTATTGAATACAAATTAGAAATTATATGCCCTATAAACAGGTTCAGTTTGATCATAGCAGATTTCTGAGAAAGCCAATTTTAGGATATAGTTTATTGGTAGTGGGTCAGTCTACTTACTGCATGCACGCTTCCCCCCATAAAAATCCCAACTCAAATACAGGGTTGGAAGTTTAACAATTGTTAGAGTGATGAATTTTTCCAAATACATTTGTAACTTGTCAAAATATTAGTACAAGTTACTTATTTTGTTTATTTTTGAAGAGTTTTTCCTAAATACATTTTGCAAACATAGCCCACTTTTATTGCAATGTGATTCACATATTATTTTTACTTTATATAGCACATTTAAATTAAGATAAATGACACATGGTATTTGAATATTTTTGTAGTTGATATTTAAATCTAAAATGGTATGGTTGGAAAGACATACTCAATAATTTATTGCATTGGTTACTTTTAAAATTTCACTAGAAGACTATGAGCTGAACAAATGCTATAGAGAAAGACAAATGTCTTTTCATCTTACAAAATCAAAACCTAACTCTTAGGAAAGGTTACAATGCTTAAACTGGAACACTAGTGAGTATTTACAAGGAAATACCCATTCAAAATACACATAGAGGCCTGGAGTGGTGGCTCACTCCTTTAATCCTAGCACACTGAGGGGCTGAAGTGGGAGGACTGCTTGAGGTCAGGAGTTTGGGACCAGCCTTTGCAAGAGTGAGAGCCCTGTCTCTACTAAAATAGAAAAAATTAACCAGGCATGGTGGTGTGCGCCAACTACTCAGGAGGTTGAGGGAGGAGGATTGCTTGAGCCCAGGAGTTTGAGGTTGCAATGAGCTATGATGCTGTCATTTCACTCTAGCAAGACTCTGGCTCAAAAAAAAAGAAAAAGAAAAGAAAAATGCAGGAGTAGAATAATGTCACTGGTAAATCAGTAAAAGTGAGGGCTTTAGTGTCATTCAGATACTATCTCTGCCATACACTAAAGGTCATTGACTAAATATCCTATATAAATCTCAGTCTCAGTTTTACCATTTAAAAAATGGAGATAATCCTACTACTCTTCTGATTGGGTTGTCCTGAAAGTTAAATGAATTAATAAATATAAATCACTTTTTGGAAGTCCTGGAAATTTTATTAACTATTATTTGTTCTTAATGGTGCCTGAGAATAAGTAAACATTATTGGATTGTGAAAATATATAAAATGAAGAGAAACAATTTTACCAAAAAGTGAGATCACGTTCTACATACTACTAAGTAAATACACTGATTTTCATTTTATTTACTTTAACAGAAGAAAAAGAAATAAAATAAAAAATTTTGAACTTCAGGACTTGTTTATTTATAATAAGTATTACTGAAAATTAATAAAAAATTAATAAAAAATAAAATTATGAAAAATTCTAAAAGATTAGAGTCACTGAATATTCTTTTTGAATTCAACAAAGATTTTTTTAAAAATTTTTATGTGTGCATTTTAATTTTATTGTGCATTTCTTTATTTTCTTATTTATTTAGTTTATTAATTGACAAAAATTATTTATATTTATTGTATACAACATGTTTTGAAATGTGTATACATTTTGAAATGGGTAAGTTGAGAATTCTTTTATATTTATGTTTTCAAATTATTTACTCTTTGCTATGCAGAGTATGAAAATGAGAATACTTGGGATTCTTTCCGATGCTACTTCCTTGACACCTTCACATTTTTGTTACTTCATAAATTTAATCTTTATGTTCATCCAACAATTATTTATAGAGTTTCTATGATGTGCCTGGCACTCACCTGCTTATGTTATTGATTTGTACATTATTTATATTCTCTATACTTTCTTGATATTCTTAATTTTGTGGTTATTTTTATATTCTCTAGACTATATTAAATGACTTGAAAGAACATCAGTTGTCCTTTTTACTATTAATTATAAAACTTTAGTTCAGGTTTGGTAGGATTGCTTTCCCCAATATTTTTGTTTGTTTCCATGAATGAGATGGAAGTGCTAAAGTCTGCACTTTGTGTACTTGAAAACCTGTGTTCATGGTCTGTGTTATGTGAAGTAGATTTTGACAGTGTACAAGTGGCTCAGCTCAGACTTTGACTTGGATAGTGATCATTCCATGATCATCTGTCCAGGATGACATAACCAGATCAGATTGAGGCCTACCTGATTGTACACATTTTATTTTGAATAAAGCTTTGGATACATTTTGTTGATTTGATTTTCCTGAGTAAATATTCATGAGATTCTTTTTTATTATGTACTAAAATTCAGTAATTATCAGCCAAGTCTTATTGTTTATTCTGTGTCAATTTTCCCTGGACATTGTATCCCCTTTT
This sequence comes from Cheirogaleus medius, assembly GCA_008086735.1. Taxonomy (NCBI): domain Eukaryota; kingdom Metazoa; phylum Chordata; class Mammalia; order Primates; family Cheirogaleidae; genus Cheirogaleus; species Cheirogaleus medius. The sequence continues at coordinate 45,964,405 of VBSM01003157.1, read as the reverse complement.
GGTCCACAGAGTTCAAGCTTTCTTTGTATCAAGAAATCTTAGAATAGTATGTTTGTTAAATTTATTCTCTTTGCCCCTTCTTGAATATGAAGTATATATATTATAGACTTTTTTCATTCATCTTTCATATCTACAATTTTCTCTTTAATCAATTCCACAGATTTTTATTTTATTTTATCTGTAGGATTTCCTCAAGCCTGTCTATCTCCACTGATGATTTTATTAACATTTATTTTTTGGCTGCCATAATAAGGCTATTATATATATATATATATATATATACACACTTTTTTCTCTTTCACTTTTTTCCTATGGCCTGCCAGCTCACATTCATCTCTGGATTTGGCCTGGTGTTGTCTGAATAATAATATGGTATTTGGAGTCTGATATCAATAAACTTAGTTCATATTTATTGATTTTAATACCTTAAGAGCAAATGTTTCTGCTCAGGGAGTCCATCTTCTTTGTGTCTAGTCTTTAAGAGGCCATTTGTGGTTCAAAGTGAAGTGTCTCAAATAACAGTCTCCCAGTGTTGTGATCTGGTAATGGTGGCTTCCACTTTCTTCTGTGACAAATGCCATTTATAGAAGTCTCCTTGAGGTTGAGTACCAGGCTATACAGCCTAAAAATACATAACAGCACCCTCTTCTTTAGCTTCACCCCTTCATATTCTATGGTTGGTGCTCATTCTTCTCTCTTGGCCAACCCGGAGGACTAAAACTAATCACTGTAACTCAAGCATCAGTGGGTGCCCCTTTCAGAACTATGACATCTACTGTTAGGAATAATATTCATCAGACGTCTAAAGAGGTCTGAGTGAGTTCTCACATTACCACTATATTTTGGTATAATTTTCACAATATTCTTCACACTTGTGATTTGATATTTAGACTCTTAATGTCATTAGTTTTTAATTAAAGTTATATTTATTCATTTTGTTTTTATCCCATTCGTTCTACCACTTTGGTTCAGAGATGCTCACGGAATCAAATTGCTTTTACTCTGGCATCTGCAACTAGTAATATTTGAATTTCTCAGGGTTTGAATTTTAAGCTGAGAGTATTGGGAACTTTGGCAACTCTATCAAAATATCACTACTATATTCTCAACCAATGTCTTGCCCTTTTATTTGTTTATTTTAAGTAAGACAGAAAGCTCTCTAGGAGTTTTAACTGAATGTCTGAGAGCAAGAGAAGACGAATGCAGGGCTGAAGGGCCTGGAAGAGGTTTTGGAACCAGGCATTTCAGCCCAGCACTGCCAGACAGGGACAATCTAAACCTCCCTTTGTGGCCAATGGTTGCATAATGTTTTCACTTTACTATATTATTTATTGATTTCAACCTTATTATGCAAACATGGGAATTAAATTAATAATAGTAAAAGCACTTTATATTCCCTTGTGTAGTTTATATTCATTGGTTCTACCATGGCAAAAATTCCAGGTATTGAATTGCATTTCTGATGATTAAAATTTATGTAATTTATATGAAATCTGATATAGCAAAGATCAGAAAATTATTCAGTCCAGTAACTCTATTTATACATCCAGGGTATTTGTTTCACAGAAAGAAAAAAAAACATTTTATTTTTCTGCAGTAAGAACTGTGACACTGTATAAATTTTGTCATGTCATTGGTAAAAGGTGTACATTATTGCTGTATTACATTAAGGCTTTGTATGTAAGGTCTGTACAAAGTCAAATAATCTGAACATAAACAGCAAACTTACTTAGAATGGCTTATTACTGGCTTTCTTGGCAATAGATCTTAACTGTTATATGTTTAATGCCTGACCATTATAGATGAAATACACTGGCTTGCTGAAACATACCACAGGAGAGTACTGTGTCTTGAAATAGTGTATTGTTCTGGTATAGGCCTGTCTTCTTTGGTGCCAAAGTGGTCTAAAATAATTGATACATTTCCCAGGTGATATGCAAAAACACATTGGGAAATAGCTTCTTCCCTCAAGGTAGCTGATAATTTACTTGATTTGTTAAAATGTGCTTTAGGGAAAAGTTACCAAAGCCAGAAAATTAAGTTTAAACAGCTTCAAGCCTCCCTGATTCTCTACATCTTTTAATTGTCTTTATTACCCTTTAACATTGCTTCTGTCTCAGAAACTATATCATGCTATTTGTTTTCAGGGCTGAGCTTTGGCAACCTATTCTGTATAGTCATTACATTTTAAATGAAATAATTAAGTGTATAAAGAGTTTACATGTGTGTTTTCTACCATGAGGAAATGCTGAAGTCATAACTTCATGTTGATCAATATCATAATTTTATCATAGCCAATTTTAACTTACATCATCAGGATTTTTAATATTATATTTCTGAATCCAATTTGGAAAGTCATCCTTCTGAGCTTTTTCAGTTATTGTTAAGAATATCTCACAAGACACACTAAATGTACTTATATAAGCTCCTTTCCATCCTCACTGAGTTAAAATATGATTATGAGTTTTGAAAAAAATATTATTTATATAAAATGATAAAGAATATTTACATTAATATTTATTGTCTTGCTGTAATATACCATACACTTTCAAAATAGTATTTTATTTAATCAATACAATAATTACATTGTATATTATTGACTAATATTTTAGAAAAGATAACTGAGACTAAGAAAACATTTTTAAAAAATCCTACCCAAGGACAAGCAACTAGCAAAGTATGAGACAATGATTTGAACTCAGGTAGGTCTGACTTAAAATATCACATGCTTTGCACTATCTCATATTTCTTTCAAAAAGTAATCATGCATTCTTCTTCTTGATTGATCAAATTTCCCCCAATTTTTAAACAACAAAAAAATGGAGCAATAACATTTCAAAATAAATGTTATAAACATTTCCAATTTGTAAACTAATAAAATATATCAGTTAAACTAAATGCATTATTGGATGTTTATGGTACCATAAAATTTGTTCCTATTCCTGCTTCTCTCTTTTATAATTGATTACTCCTGAACTAAAATATTTTTGTCTTTAATACCAATTCAGATTTTACTTTTGTAAAAATGTCTTCCTCAGTAGTTTCCAACTCTCATCCTTCCCTTCTTAATTTTATTTTGTTCATATATTCTGTGCTGTACAATGATCACATGAATATTCACTTTCCTACTCTATAATTGTTGGTGTGACATAATTTAGCCTTTTATTGTTAATATTTAATGCTGATATATACAAAATTCTTGTGATCATATTTACTTCTCTGGTCACCCCAAAGAAGTTGTTTCTGGACGATGACATGTCTAATATGTAAGAGAATTATTAAAGCTTTGTTAGTAATTAGCTCATTTTAATGAGATGAGAAAAATAAAAGCTAGTAAAGGGAAATGTATAAAGAATATTTTAATAATTATTGTGTTTTGAACAACAACATAAAGTCATATTGTTTAGATATACAAAGACTATGTTTCAGTTTTCAATTGATAGTTAATAAGGAATAACTTCATATTTGTCAAACAGATATGATCATAAAACACTTAAATGTCTAAATATTAATCTCTCTCTTCCAAAGATAGACCAAACAGGGAGCAAAACTTTAATTAGATCCTCAGTCTTCTGAATGGATATCAAGAAATGAAGCCATGTAATGTAAAAATAAGTCTCTACTACCAGAACCACTTTAGAGGATGTAGATCTCCAGAGGAGGTGAAAGCAGGAAGTTTTTTTCTTTTTTTAAAACACTGGGTCTGTCTTTGTTGTCTAGCCGGAGTGCAGTGGAGCGATCATAGCTCATTATAAACTTCGAACTCTTGGGCTCAAGTGATCTGCCTGCCTCAGCCTGCTGAGGAGGCAGGATTACATGTACGTGCCACCACACCTGGCAATTTTTAAAAAAATTGTTGGAGAGATAGCATCTCACCATGTTGCCCAGGCTGGTCTCAAACTCCTGGCCTCAAGCAATACCCACTCCTCAGCCTTCCAAAGCGCTGGGAGAAAGAAGGAATTGAAATACAGTTGGAAATACAGGAAATGCTTTACTATAGAGATTGAGCAGAGTCCCAAAACTTTAAGCACATGAAATTCAGGGTCATGTTACGATGAGGCAAACTGTTCAGTAAGTATTCCAATCATTACTGAAAAAATTGAGAGGGGGAAGGATGTTTTGTTTGTTGTGTAGGAAATAGATCAATTACTACCTCTAAAGTCATACTGAGCTGAAAAATTTCCAAATTTTCACAAAGTAGTAAAAATCCTTCTTTCTAAACCTTCCCTTGTTTCTTCCTCTATCTGTGACTGTTTCTCCACCTCCATTCGAATGCCATGATATCGAAGTCAGTTAGCCATCTACTTTCAAGTATCCAAAAGGTTTTTTTTTTTTTACTCTTTTCTCCTTTTGATCTCCTCCTTTCCATCATTTTTGAGGAATTTCAGGAAAATCCACAGGAAGCACATGTACAATGCTATGTATTTTCCCATCGTGGAGGTTTCTATAGCGGGATGTAAGTGGCTCAATATTTGGAACTTTTGGCTAACTCCCCTCTCTCCTATATGAGAGCATTTATCCACTTTTATTTGATTTATAAATTGTATTTTTAAAAATATCTTACTATAAAAAAGGCTTACTGTATAATTATACTTATAACTTACAGTAGGAAAAAGTAGAGACTTACTAACTACTTGTTGATTGGACATTAATTAATCATACAGCATCAATGTCTTGAGCCTGACTAGGAAAATGATAAATGAAGCTTAAATTGTTAATAACAGATGTATGCAAATGATAATATAGCATGTTAAAACCCACAGAGCATAAGAGTTTGATTAAGCAGAACAGTTTTTAAGTCTATCATTTGAACACATAATCATATGAATTCACAGCTTTATTTTTTCATGCCCAAATTAATGGCCAAGAAAGTTTGTACATCAGAAACTCGAGTTCAGTAGCAACTAAAACTCATATAGCGATTGATGATATTATTAAGTATATGTAACAAGTTTACCACTGAAATCAGTGATGATACAAATATGAGAGTTCCGTTTTTCTCCAGACACTCCTTAAACTGTGTTTTGTTAAATCTCTTTTCCATCATTTAATGATTTCCTAGGTTGAGTCAACAAATCTCCAATCACTTTTAACCAAAAGCTGTAAGAAATGTGGTCCCTTCTAGTTTATCTCACATGCAATGCATAATCCCTTTCTCTACCGAAATAGTCCCCAAAATTGATGTCCAGAGTTTAATTTGATGATTTTGATGATTTAGAGAAGAGGTGAGCACAACATGCTTTTAAAATTATCTTTGCCCTCCCTTATCTTTGAGTGGAAGGACAATTATTGGCTCTTACTCCCTTGATGTGTTGGAAAAGGGAGAGGGCTGAGGTTATCTTCTAGAACCCAATTACCGGTGAGTGTTGTGATGATGCCTCATGTTCATCTTGGGCTAATAGTGGTTCATCCTGCTACTGGCCTCTGCCGATGTGGTCACCTACTATATACCCTCTGCAAGATTATTTAGGGGATCTTTCAGCTTTACCCCAGCTCGTTTTCAGTGATGACCTCCTTATAGAAGGGCACTTTGTATCATTTTTATCCCCTAAACCTTTTCTAACACCTAATTTCCTTTACAAGATCACCTTGCCTGGCATGCAGCTGACTGTGCAATACCTTGCCTTCTACTTCCATCTCAAATCTCCTTACTCCATGTGGAGCATGAAGACAAGAAAATCTTCATCCATGCCCTTCAAGGGCTCAGGAGACACTGTAGATAGGAAGAACATTCTCTTCCCACCACATCCATATTGGGGGAAGGAAAGCCACTTCTCACTCTCCAATAAGTCAATGACTTAATAACGTGAATAATAACGTGAATCATTAATAACGTGAATCATTAAATAATCACCTTTATTATAATTTTTGACCCTATATTGATTTGTTTTATGTTCCTTCAGAATGTTGGGAACTTGGTAAATTTTTTCTTCATTTTGAATTCTATTCTCTAACTCTACAGCAGAAATTGTGTTCAATATTTTTCTGTAGATTGCCCAGAATACATTTTATTTGTACCAGCATAATATCAGAGTTAGAGATTTTTTTTAAAAAAACCTACATTGTCCAAGATAATTTTTTGAAAATTTAAGTTCAAATATTTATTAAGCATCTATTCACTAGGCACTTCTGGGAGAAAAATAAAAAGCATGTCTTTTGCTAGTACGGAGTTGAAAAAGCAAAAACATAACTATAATACCATGTAATCAATTCTGTAAAAGAGACATGAAAGATAATTTAATTTGTCAGTGCACACAGATGAGCAGATTTTGAAGACAGATCTAGAAGGAGAAAAAGGAAGTGACTAGAAGAAGCTAAAGAGACTTTTTTGCCACACTTGGAATTTGAACTTAATATTATATATGGTACATGAGTGTGTGATTACAAGTTTATAAGCAGGAAACTGAAATAATTAGACATATAAGAAAACATTGACCTGTATGTTATTTTTAATACTTTTGTGGTTTCATTTTTTTAAAACATTAATCTACCTGGAACTTTATAAATGTTATGATATATTACAAAGAAAAATTATATAAATCTCAAACATTAGTTGACTCATTTTAACATTAATAATACCTCTGGTAAAGAACTTTTTAGTCTTGAATAGTAAAGATTAATTTCTAATGCTTTTACTTTCTTAAATATTTTTAATATCTAAGAATACAATGAAATATGCATTCTCACTTACAAGATTTAGAAAGATTTGATTGAATTGTGAAATAGTCATAAGGTGGTAAAGTATACCAAAGAGGCAAAACCCAAAGTGATACGATTTTGCTTTTCAAGATACTGAGAAAACCATAAATTACTAATGGACTGTCTTACTGTATTTATTTTTGCCTAGCTCTCCTTTGGAACACATAAAATAGCACTTTCTACAACTTATTATATGTAAAGAGCAATCCTTGTCTAATTCTTGATGGATATATGGCCACATGGTTATGCGCATCAATGATTATTGCCTTGAGCTCAGTCAAGGTGTGGCATCATTAATCATGGAACCTTTATTACCTTGTAGGGTCATGATATAACTAAATTCATGTAAAAATTCCTTAACTAGTTTTTCTTCTCTTTCTCTACAATGAGTACAGTATCCACAGATTTTCCTCTGTTTCCCAGTGACCAAGTCCCTTCTTCTTCCAGAAGCCTTTTTTTTGTGAAAGGAAGTAGAAAGGCTGTTTGTACAGGGATGTGTGCTTCCCACCTAGGCATGTCCAATCAATCCATGAACCGCAAAACCTAGGGATAGGGGTAAGGTTAATTGTAAGATGAACAAACTAAAGTTCAGATATTTTAAAATAAATTTCCCAAGTTCACATAGTATTTTGCATGGTAAAATGGAAATCTAGCCTCTAAGTTTTATTCACCATACAACCAGTCTTCAATCTCAATGATTCCCTAAAATATAGATATGGCTTCTTTTAACTCTCTGAATTTTTTCTTGCATATAAGAACTAATTAATTATCCAGTTCCATTGAAAATCCACATTATTCACAAATTCATTTTTGGTGAGACTTACTTAGCTTATTTCCCAACCTTCACTGGTAGCATAATTTTATTTTTTATGGTGATTTATTTTTTTTATTTACATAGATTTAGGGGGTATTTGTACAGATTTGTTACATAGTTATATTGTGTAGTGGTGAAATCTGGGCTTTTTGTGTAACCCTTACCCAATTAGTGTAAGTAGTCCCCGTTAAGTAATTGCTTAGCCCACACTTCCTTCTCACCCTCCTACCTTTTCACCCTTCTGAGTCTCCAATGTTTATTATTCTACTCTCTATGCCTATGTATATTCATTATGGAGTAGTATTATTTTAATACTTACTTCTTGATGAGGTTTATTTTAACTGTTGACTTCATACATGTCCGCTGTACTACATGCATGTATGTCAAGCTCATCTCTATATCCACTGTAGTACCATAGACACATTTGAATTGTATCTAATTGGTTTCTTTTGGCAGCATTAAATCTCATTCCTTATTTTAGTAAATAAAAGCAGAAATCCATACTTTTATTAAATTTTCTAGTTATATCTGACCCATGTTCATTATATATTTCTCTTTTTTTCCGGTCTTTCTTTTTAAAAAATTATTTTTAGTTCAAAATTGTGTATGTGGGGAACTTTAGGAGTTGTTCTATTAATATTATTAGTTTCCAGTTTAGAATTTTAATATATCTTCTTTTTGTTTTTCCTTACTGTAAAACCAAATATTTACTAAAAGATGCAGCAATAATTACATTAATCAAATAATAATGAAACTCACTGTCAAAACAACATAAATTAGAACAAAAATTTTATGCAAATTATTGATAAACAAAACAAGTAAAAGGGACACTTCAAGTAGCCATTGGGATTTTCCAGGATTTCACTTATAGCCAAGTATTTCTCAGGCAATTGATTACTTGGGGGAAAAACAAAACAAACAAAAGACTTGCTAACCAAAGAAAATCATATCTATAAACAGATATAAAAAGCATACCCTTTTACTACCATTACTAATTTCTTTGCATAATATTTTAAAACAAATTAAGGTAGAATTTGGTAGAAAGAGTGCAAAATTTTTATCTGCATTCTTTCAAGACTTGATATTGACAAGTTAAAGGTCATGTGTTAATAAATCTATTGAACAACTATTATTAATTTTCATTTGTGTCTTTTAATTTATGTTGTATAGCAGTACCCCTTGAATCATTTTATGTATATATTTATAAATTAAAATGTTTGTACTTAAGCAAAACATTTGTCTGCAAATATAATTTAAATTGTGTTGTATTGAGGCAAGAATCCAGCAAATAGTTCTGGCACAGTGTCTAACACCTATAATCCTAGAACTCTGGGAGGCTGAGGCAGGAGGGTTGCTTAAGGCAAGGAGGTTGAGACCAGCCTGGGCAAGGACAAGACCCAACCCTCACCAGCTCTA
>VBSM01003157.1:45909095-45955376 GCA_008086735.1 Cheirogaleus medius | reverse complement strand
GAAAGAAAGAAAAAGAAAAAATCAACAAATAAACCATTAGAGCAGAATAGAGAGTCAAGAAAAAGAGGAATGCATACAAAATTTTAAAATTCACATATAACAAAGTGACATTTTAAGTCATTTTGGAAAAGCTTGTTTTGGGGAAGGCTTTTTAAACATGTCTTAAAATGGAAGCTATAAAGCACAAAACTGACAGATTCAAATGTCTAAAATATTTTAAAATATATTATTAAAACAACATACATAATATAAAGACATACATCACAAATTGTTGAACATCCTTGTGATATGAATAAAATGAACTTAATTCACAGGATATATGAAGAATGTATAAAAACTGGTTAAAGAAAGAAACAACCTAACTTTCAAAATGGCAAATTATATAAACAGGGAATTAACACAAGAAATATAAATGACCAATGAAAATAAAAAAGATACCAAAATCCACTAAAATAAAGATGAATCAACTTTTTACAAAATACTGGCATATCTTCAAAAAATAAAATATTGGGGAAAAAAATCAATGTCATTATATTCATGTTATTAGTTTGTCTACAAATAGGTTTAGCTATTTTTGATGCTTTGAGGAAAGTGGTATACCATTTGACATATCGGTTTCATTTTTATAAACATGTTCTACAGAAATGCCTGTATATGAGTGAAAAAATTTTGTACAAATATGAACAGAAATATTATCTATAACAGTAAAAACTAGGAAACAGCCTTACTGTTCATCAAAGATGAATAGTTAAAATTTCTTTCTATGTCCCAACTGGAAAATACTATACAACCATTAAGAATAAAGAATGTCTATGTGTATGAAAGAGAAAATAAATATTATTAATTGCCACAAGTGTTTTATAAATAGTACATTTAGTTTGATCGCATTTGTCTGAGTAATATAAAAGAGACAGACAGGTATGAATATATGAGAAAAGAACTAAATACTTAAAATATGTAAGAACTTTTTAAAAATCAAATTACTAATGGTATCTGGGAGAAAGATCAAAATGAACTTTTATTTTTTAAAAATTTATGTAGTTTCACTTTTTTCCATAAATAATTCATGGATTAATTTTATGTTAATGAAACAAAGTTTATTATCTATAAAATATAGTAATTTCAGAGAAGGGATTATAAACAAAGTTATAGAGGTCCTTAGGAGAAAAAGATTAGAGAAAGAAGTTATTTGAAAGGAGTTTTTAGTGTCTGAAGATACAGCATGAAGATTCTTTAAAAATTTAGAATACGAAAAATCTATTGTGATTTGTAAGTTCTTTTTAAACTATGCAAATTATCGCTATTTAAAAGAATGTAACTAGTAGTTTTATTTTTACACTTTCTCTTAGATTGCACAGCACTTTGAAGCAAGCAGCTGCCATGAATTTTGAAAACTAAGCTGCCCTCACTTGATATCTATGAAAAGATGTTTAAAAAATTTTAGACTTCATTGTGACTGTCAAATGAGAGTGATCCACAACAGGAGATTATATTGAGTTACAGTGTTTAGCTGAGGAACATGAAGTCAATTAATCATGTGCCCTTCTCCAGAGAGAAACATTTCATAAAGAGCAAGTCTGTGGAAAGTACAACCAAGCATGCTCTCTGAAAATATATGATATAATACAGAGATGGCAGAAAGAGTTTTTAAATATATTAGGAAAAAATAAATTCTCTATTATTAAAAATAAATGATAGAACATTATTCTAACTGGTCAAACATTTTATTTCAGCATATTATGGGGGTATAAACGTTAAGGTTACGTACATTGATTGCCCTTGCCTCTCCTCCCCCTTCGAGCCAGAGCTTCAAGCATGTAAACAATTTTAATTTTCATAAATAGATATCTATGTGTCTTGGCAAGATGCTCAAATGAGAAAATTGTTATTTAGCAATAAGTTTACTAACAGGAAGTTACAAGAATCATAGACATATAAAATATTGCTCCTAGGATTAGTTGCACAAAAGCACCAATTTTCAGAACTATGTTCCTGTTAGGTAATTTATTGTCAATACCTTCAAGCTCTTTTTAAGTTGTATGGGAAAATGTCTATGTATAGAGATGTACAAATGTCTAGAACACATTCAAATGTACAGAGAAACCTGATCAGGAGCAAAACCCCATCTCTTCAATAAATAGAAAAAAAAAAAAAAAGCTGGGCGTGGTGGTGTGCGCCTATAGTCCCAGCTATTCAGAAGGCTGAGGCAGGAGGAATGCTTGAACCCAGGAGTTTGAGGTTGCAGTGATATATGATGATGCACTGCACTCTATCCCAGAGACAGAGTAAGATGAGGAAGGGAGGAAGGGAGGGAGGGAGGAAGGAAGGAAGGAAGGAAGGAAGGAGGTTAGTTCTTAATTCAAAGATGAATCATAAAACTATGTTGTTTAATTATTTATTATCCACATATAGGTATGGAAACAATATGTTTGAACATTAATTTCAACAATATCTCATACATTTTCAAAATACAAAAGGACACACCTTCTCTTTAACTTTTTTTCTGATGAAAAAATACATGGCTTAAGTTAAATCTTCCTTTGTTACCCCTGATCTAACAGAAGAAAACAACTTGGATTTGTACTTATTTTGTTTTCTTTGGGATAGCATAAAGCATTGCAATAATAGTTGATAATATTACAAAATATCTACAAGAGCGTTCTTGATTGAATGGTGGATCATATGAGTCAGGTGGGCCACCTACACTTACAATTCAAGCAGAAATCCTGAAAGAATCATTCCGCTAGTGCTAAATGGTATTGGATCGACTGTGGTTTTCCAACACGTAAAAAGAAAGAAGAAAATGTGAATCTGAGATGTTCACTTCTCAGAGGTATTCAAGCCTCAAGACATCTTTTACTGCTTATGGCTTATGGAGATGCTGGGGTGTACCCCCAGCTGCTTCTTCAGTGAAGTTTTGTTGCCCCAGTGGCTAAGGAAGCCTTCAGCACTCGGCCTCAGCTGCAAACCTCCACTTCACCGAAGTTCATATACCTTAGCTAAGTAACGCACAGCCCCTGACTAATCTGTGTGGATGGAGGGCAGGAGGAGTCTTCAAGACTTGGTAGTCTTGGCCCAACTTTGGACAACTCTGCCGAGACAGTTTAGTTCCAGAGCACCCCATGGATGATTCTACTGAAGCAGGAGTTGAACTGCATCCCGACTGTGCTTCTCATTCTTCCTCTCCTGCTTCTTCCTCCTCCTAGAAGTACTGATACCAAGGGTACTCTAATAACATGCTACATGCCCAACTCATCTCAGACTGCTCTCCAGAAAACCCAACCTGCTACATGTTTTCAATTCTTCTTGAGGATTTCCACTATGCTGAGAATCATCTTTGCTGTCATTATGTAAATTAAAATTTGCCTCATGAAAATATGAAAAGAGAATCATTATTGACAAGCCCAAGAAATACATGTAGAGTTCCAAATTCTTGACCTTTATGCCTCCTGCCACTTGGGAGAAGACAGTATGAATGTATTTGTTTATTGTCTGATTTACGCACTGATTTGGCAAACTGTGTATCATTTGTTTCCTCTGGGACCCAAGTAAATGTTGAGTAAATGTTGGTGACGTGAACAAAGAAATAAATCCTGTTCTTGGATCTTTAGATTGTACTGACAATGTTATATATCTAACAAGCTGTGACATCAAATTGTTTTAAGCTTTACTGCTGGGGTTTAAATTTGTCATAATCATCATGGAAATTATTTCCTGGATTTTGCACTCTGAATAAGGTAGTGTGCTTTAAAACATACAATGAAAAAATGCAGTCTAAATTCTAGATATTTAATAAGTATCCATAGCTATGACAGGGAAGATATCAAAATTTTTCAACAGGATGGATAGGGAAGCTGGCACAATAATTTTCATTCACTTTCCTAAGGTATATGTCACCCTTCCCTTGGCCAAAAAGTGACATTCTGAAACAATTTTTCAAAGGCCTTTAAACTATGTTTTTTAACTCACAGTAAAAGACATTGTATAGTGCATTTTTGTTTTGAAAATATATGTAGAATTATGACTTTTATAGAACACAGATGTACACATCTATTTCTATCATCTATTAGTCAGCTGCAATTACAGTTCTTTTTAAAACCATATAGTTTAAGCACACTTCAAAGCCTCAAATCTCTTTATATTGGAAGCTAACATAAAATAAGATGCAAATTGATACTTCATATACGTTAAATGTTTCTGGTTACACAAAGTGAACACAAAACTCAAAGTCTACTGATATATATATTTATTTATATATATAAATATCTATATAAATATATATTTATATATTGGTATATTAACACTAAAATAATAGGCTTTATATATATATAAATATAATAGTGTTAATAAATATATTAGTGTTAATATACCAATATGGGAATAATATGGTAAATTAAATATATTAAATTAAATGTTAGTCTACAAATACAGGAAAGTCTTCTTGTAGAGTCCATTAATGTATGAGTTATATTTTTCTCTTGTCAGTTATCTCAATGAAAGCTGATGAGATGGTTTTATCAGCTTTAATTATTAATTTATAAAAACACATTACAATCGAAATAAGTAGCCTTTGTGTTACTTCTTTAATGAAAACTTTTGCCTATAGAAACTAATGTAAGCTTCTGTAACATAGCAGCAATAATTGAATGGGCTTATACATTATACAAAATTGCACATAGTTAAGAAAAATTATTTAACCATCATACTATAATGCTAATATTAATGATAATAATTGTATTTGTTATCATATGAATTTAGATATTACTATTTACAAGGAATTTTTTTTAGGAGGCCATTAGTTTTAATGCTCTACTTTAAAATCAAACAGAAATTTAGCCACAAATGAAAATATTTTCTATGCAGTGGAATTTAATTTACTCTAGAATTTAAGACAAATAATCTTTCATTAGTAAAATTAAATCAAGTAGGAAAAATTTCAATGATAATATAATCACAAAGGTCTCTCAAATCAAGTATACAGGTGAATTTTATAGCAAGAAAGACAGAAGTCAAGATCAAAAAGTTCAACATGGTTTTAAGATGAACATATTCAATACACAGATTTATGTTAGCGCAATAATTATTCAGGAAAAATAACATAATAAAATGAAAAAATGGATACAATTTAAAAGAATAAGATTTAATTGCCTTAAGTTGTCATTGTAGAATAGCCAATAAAAGGATAAAGTAGAATATATAAGAAATGCATTGATTTAGCTTTTTAAATTATACAATTGATTGTATTTCAGAAAAATCCATCACTTTCCTCATTTTTCTTACATATTAGAAGATCACAGCCAATGTGCTGCCATTTTTCATTGTCTGAAAATGTGATTCCTGCTTTTGTTTGGAATGATGAGTGCAAGTGACCTGGCTGACTCACCAAATGATCCACAATCCAATCAAGATCATGTTTCAGTCCAATATGTACCATTCTAAGAGATGATTTCCCTTATGAAGTCACCTGGAGCAGGAACTTTAATTTGATTATTCTATAAAAAGACAATTCCGTTTTTCCTGGAAGAATGAAACCAATGAAAATCGTGGGCCAAAAAAATCAAATGTAGAAACAACAGCAAAAAAAAGTTTGTTGTAGAAATTAATTTGGTCTTCAGTTCCCAATTTCATTTAGTTATTCTTGAATTTCACTTTGTCTACACATGGTTTATTACCTTATCCATGTAATTGCATGTTGCATTGAGACCCTGGAATATGAACTACATCTGCTATTCAGGGGCATGTGCTGTGATATGTATCACTCAGCTGCTCTCCAGACATTGGCATGTATTACTGCTGGATTCTTTTCAAGTTTCTCCATCCTATCTGTTCTCGGGATGCTTTATTCTAAAGCATTGCATTATCACAACCATGATATTCCTCAGTGGACTCATTCCCCTAACTTCAGCACTCTTATGAGACACTGAAAAATATATGATGCAATATATGACATATTTGGGCTGCTGTAGCTTTCTCTGTCCTTGGGATACCATGCACATATCTAAATTATTGGTTCCATGCCAATGCAGCATAAGGAACAAAGTGGGTCACTAATGATGTAAAATTGAAGCTCCAATTATTCTAGCAACATCATCGTGAAAGGGGAGAAGATTTCAAGTTGTGTGTACCAACTCTTAAGGAAAGTTTCCCAAGGCTGCCATAAAACCCTTCTACTTTCATCAATCTCATTGGCCAGAACTTAGATACATAATAATACCTAGCCCCAGAAGGGCCTTGAAATGTCATCTTTATTTACTTTGAATGGCTATTTGCCTAGATGAAAGTTATTATATTATGTAAGGAAGAGTGATATTGGAGAACAAGCAGTTTACCTGTCTGACCATCCAATTATCCATGCTTACCTTTCGTCCTGTGTGCATAGAACACTCACCTCAGGAAAGTTAACCCTAAATTCCTATTCACTTACTGCAGGTAGCTTTATTTCACCCTATTGCCAAGCAATTAGAAACATTTTTTTCCCTCCCCATTCCCAAGGCATGAGTCAGAAAGCCATCCACCCAAACTAACTGCAGAGAACTCATATTAAACTCTTCAAATTGAAGACACTCTTCCCCTGACTATAGATAAAGTGGAAAAACACTGTTTCAGTGTTTAACCCCCTGGGGTATTGAAAACCACAACATAGCCATCTCTAAAGATATTTCCTTTCAAGTAAAGGACATGAAGTCGTATAACCAGTTTTATGCTATCATCTTTTTTCAAGTTCTCTAGAGTGGTCTAACTCATTTCACATACACACATTGCTATGTGATGTTTATCATACCTTGATGCCTTAGTTACACACACACAGATACACACACACACATCTATATCTATATCTACATCTACATATATATGTATATCACATACTATTGTGTATATATTGGTTTACTATTTGAGACTTAACGAAGTATTTTTCCCATTACAATTATTTTAGTATCCTTTGCCCTTCTGTGATTCAAGAAGCTAAACATATTTTTAATTAGGAAAATGTTTTTTTTTAATTTATTTTTTTATTTCAGCATATTATCAGGGTACAAATATTACGGTTACATATATTGCCCATGCCCCCCCCCATAACTAACCTTTAAGAAACTACCACCTGTTGATGTAATCCTAGCACTCTGGGAGGCCGAGATAGGCGGATCATTTGAGCTCAGGAGTTCGAGACCAGCCCGAGAAAGATTGAGACCCCATCTCTACCAAAAATAGAAAGAAACTAATTGGCCAACCAAAAATATATACAAAAAATTAGGAAAATGTTTTTAACGGCAGGAAAACAGAGCAACAGGCATTATGTTTCAAATACATCAGCTTGGCAGTATCAAGTTTCCTGGAAGAGACGGTAGTGTTCTACATTCTAGCTGCTAACCACCTTTTCTAGTCTGACTGCAATTAAGCATGTCCAACTGGCTCATTTTGTCTAATACTCTCTGAGATGAAGTGACATGTGTTACTAATACACCAAAACATTAAAAAAAAAAATCATATCCCTCTAGCTCTGTTTTCTTCTCCTGATGATTGAGGAGTTTGTTTCCAGATTTTGCAGTTTGGGAGAATTGAGGTCTTTTTTTCTAGTTTCCTGAGCTCCTGTGTGGAGATTGTCCCCTAACTATGGTAGCGGATATTAAGAAAACAGGAAAATCATTTTTGTTGTAAGCTCCTGAGGCTTGGGGGTTTACTTAGCCTATTTTGATTAACACAGTTTCTGAAACATTGTTAGGACTGAGGGGAGAAGTGAGGAATAAACAAATTATGTAAAAATTTGGTTTTTGAGAAAATACTCTATATAGTGCCAACAACTACATCTTAGACCAAGAGTCCTTGTGACAGAAATTCCAGAGAGATTTGGAAACTAGATGAGCAAAAGGGATCTATGTCCAGCTTGAGATCAGGAAAAAGGTAAAACTCAATAATTTTAAAAAGACTTG
Source organism: Cheirogaleus medius (assembly GCA_008086735.1). NCBI lineage: Eukaryota > Metazoa > Chordata > Mammalia > Primates > Cheirogaleidae > Cheirogaleus > Cheirogaleus medius. The sequence continues at coordinate 45,947,448 of VBSM01003157.1, read as the reverse complement.
TGACGATTCTAGGCAAAATTATCTCTCTTAGTTTGGGTCCCCTAAGAAGGAGACACCAAGCTGAAATTAGACATACAAAATATTTATTGAAAAAAAGTTTGTAGAGGACAAAAGGGTTGAATGGTGGCTGGGGGCATGGGTGGGGATTGGGTACCCCTAGTATCCCTGGTGTGCATGCCCTGGGGCTCTTGGTCCTTTATGATCCTGCAGCCATTTCTCTTGAAGGACATCTGAGAGGCTCAGTTCCAGAAAGGACATGGTCTTCCCTTTGTGCCACTGCAAAGTCTATCGTCCATGTATGGAAGTATGTACTCTAGGGCTCTTGTGGCACCTTTGTTTCTGAAAGAAATTTATAAGATGACTGTTAGTAAGATGATCTATATGCTTTCTTGCTGCAGTTTGTGTCAAGACCAAAACTGATACTCATGTTTTCCCTTCACCACTACCCATGCTAAATTTCTGGCCCTATAATATTAACTACTTCTGTATGTTTTGGTATGTAATATAATGAGCAGATTCCTTGGTCACGGGCACTGCTCTACCACCCATGCTGTAAAGTGGATCTTCCGTGGATGCAATGTTGTGGATCATGCATCCCATAAACCCTCAGATAGTGGTGCTGGCTGAGGCTCTGACTGGAGGTAAGGTCCTCAGACTCTGAATAAGTGTTTATATCTGAGGAGTTACTGATAGACCTTTCAGGATGGAAGATGTTTATTGTAATTGACTTGCCACTGAGTGGCCAATTGGATTATTCTACCTATAATTTTCATTAAGGGTAATAAAAATCTCAGGGTAAGAAGTACAATAATTATATAAAATCAAGTGAAATAAGAAAGATGAAATGTGACTCAGGGAATAAGATAAGAATTATCAGATGGCTGATACAATACTAGTGTTCCCAAAAGTACAAGTATTTTAGTTTAATGCTTATATTTAAACATCCATTCCATGTTGCTATGGAAATTTTTGTGATCACTCCAGTTTTTCCATTCCATGTAATCATAATGGTGAAGGAAGTTCTTAGATTCTCCCGGAGTTTGACTTTTCTCTTTTTGTGAAGTGTTGCATAAAGCTTACCATTGTTTACGGCTGGACTCTCATTTTAAAACCTGAGCTCTTTATTGCTCTGATTTCTTCTACTTCTTTACCCCAAGTGTAGGCACCACTAATGCAAGGCTGTTGTGCCTGACGGCTCTTTCTGATGATTTGAGATTAATGAAACCTATCGTGGTTATGGCCTATTTTCTGATTCTTTTTAGAAACAGTTTTTCTAAGTCTATGTCTTTTTCCACAATTTTTTTTCTTTTAGAAAAAGAGGTGAGAAAATAAAAGTATTTTTCTTCCTAACCCAACAAGAAAAAAACAAAGAACCATTTCTATTCCTTATTTAGAGCAATTAACAGTTTTTTCTTAAACCTTCCATCAAGTCTAATCCAGAACTTCCCATTGTTCCTATTTTAAACCAAGATGACCACTTGTGTTTTCTTCTAAAAATAGGCTTTCATCCAAAAGTTTATGCTTCAAGTAAAAAAGTGACACCAGAAATACTAATGGACCAATTATCAATCTATTATTTTTCCATAGTACTTTCTCCAAATAGAAGTGAGTATATAGAAACATTACACTCTTCATTATTTTCATAATGAAAACTTGATAAATAAAAAGATTTGTTTCAATTATTTACACATAGGCTTTACTAAAAGTTTATTTCATGCCATTTTCTTGGTTTTAATTTTTCTTTTGGCATTGAGTGGGGAAAAGACAAATATAGTATACTAATAGGGACATCTAGATACTAACATGAATTATTCCCTGAATAAAAAATTTTCTATGCTTTAAAGAACTTTGCGATATATATATATTTTAGTTAATGTATAATATATATCATATATTATATATTACATATTTTTCACCTACATATATCATTTAACTAATATATGTATTACATATTATATTATGTTATATATAGAGAGAAATTTAATTCAGATCTAACTTGTATTGCTTCTGAAGAAACAAGAGCCATAATGCATATATTTATTATATTGTACATATATTCTATTATATCCTTTGTCACAAAATATATATATGCATTTTGCATATATTATTTATTGTATAATATGTATATTGGGTAACATAAAATAATATGTAAGAACATAATATAATAATGTTTGCAAATATACAAAAGATATATTATGGCTCTATTCTCTTCAGGAACATTGTAACTTAAATCTGAGGAAAATTTCTTGCCCTCCTTAAAAGTATATAAAATAAATAATAACTTTTTCTCTCTGTATCTCTCAAGTCTTGTGGAAATTATTTAATATACATTTCCCCATTGGTCATAAAACATATCTAAAAATCAGCTGTCCCTGGTAAAAGTACAGATGAAGAAATTGAAAAAGATCTCAAAATTCACAAGCAGAGTGCTTTCAAATATTGTTATGCCAGAAATTTATAAGACTAGAGAGGAATGATGTTTTGGACTTTATTTAAGCTGGAGGTGCCTAGGTGGCAGCTGGAATGAATGTTTAGATGGACCAGCTAACATGGTACAGAGGGAGGCTTTTTCAGTTCTAAGGTCATCAACAGAGATGTGTAATTGTTGTGAGAAACAATCAATCTACCATGGATGAATATTGGCTGAAAAATCCATCTTTTTCAAGATTTCTAGAAGCCATTTCCATAATGGTCAGCCACACCCCTACCTCCCTATGGTTGAGCTATTTTGAGAGGGTATCCATCTCTTATCTAACTCACATAATGCATTACAAAATATATTAGAATAAAAAACCCAAACACTTAAAGAAAGAGGATCTAGAAAATGAAAATATTGGGAAAACAACTAAAATTTTTGAAAAAAGGATGAAAAGGAAAGAGACAAAAGAAAAATTTACATAAGCCTTTTTCCTTATAAATTATATATCTTACCCCTGTTGTTTTTTCAGAAGCAATTTAGAAAATTTTAGTTTTTTTAAAATAAATTTTTGTTTGAAAAATGCATGAAATACCTCAGCATGTACAAGAGTTATATAATACCTACGTTTTTTATTACACTTGTTATCACAATTTGCTAGTTCCAATCACATTGTAAGTTAGTTGAAATAAGGAAGAGGCAGAAGGAGGACCTCAGAAAGATCAGATTCATATAGGCTTAAAAGTCTACACAAACTATTAATAACTGTAATGAGAGCCTAAATGGTCAGATGAATCATCCCATTTCCTTACTCACTGAAAATAACTGATTACAGAAACATCTAAAAACCAGTTGCTTATACTGCTATCACATCTAAATGTACTATATATAATCTGAGAATTTCAGTTTATTAGATTACTTAGATGATAAAAAATCACATTTTTCCATTTAAATATATAATATTATATTGACATACATGGTATATAAATATCCTATGTTATCTTATATATAATCTTTAACAATTTCCACCTTTTTAATATAACACTTTACTTACAGTAAAGTATATAAACCAATAACTTGAATTTTAAAGTGGAGTACATATGAACCCTCCCTACTTCTATTTTTGCCTTTGTATAATAAAATATAGTACCTGCCTTCAAGGATTCTGATGTGGAATAAAGAAGGGGTTTAGAATAGTGCCTAACAAATAGCAAAGTGTTTACTAAATAGGAATTATTAACATTGGCAGACATATTAATTTTTGACACATCTTTTTCCTCACTGTGACTGCTACAGAACCATATTGATAGAAAGTAACCCATAAAGATACCTCTATGTCTGATATAGTTGCTGGAAGTACTACTGTAAAGAAGTGAACATTATGTTACATAAGAAGCTTACATGTGAATTCCATCCCCCATGTGCCTTGGTGGATGTTCTTTTCTTCTACTTGGCTGAGGAAGGCTGTACTGATCAGGTCCTTTGAGCAAGGTACTTAAGCTGCCCTTAGAATATATAGATTATTTAATTTATGAATGAATTTATTAAAAATATCTGTAGAAAAATTAGAATATACCACTAAGAGGTGCCATTTGACTCTTCACCTATTTGTGAAATGACTAATGAATGAATTAGGATAGCAGTGTGATTTGAGATTGGAATGCATTTGGATAAATGCCATGGAACAGATAAATGACAGGAAAAATTCAGTATACCTGGTGCCCTAAAATGAAAGTGATGTTAAATAGGCCTGCAAAGACCTTACATATTATAATGCTCAATGTAATTTTCATTGACATAAAAATCAATCAAAATATTCATATATATTGACTGGTATTGCTATTAATCATACAAAGAAATAACAGACATAGAATTTTTCACTATTTATTTTTATCTCATCCTTGTTTTTAAGTATTTAATAGGGCAAACAGCAGGGTGGAAGGAAAACAAGGCTTATAATCCTAACATGTATTCCATGAATATTTGAAAATAAATTGTGTTTGAGAAAAAAAGCTAGATTGATTGGATTTACCAAAAATTTGGGGGGGGGGTTAAAATTTTGTATCCCTAACTGTGAGACTTTATTTGACTCCTTAAATTTTTAAACCTGGGATATGAAATGCTATCTGAATCAGACGATGAGAGACTATTCTCAACAGCATTGAACATGTTAATGTGTTCTAAAATTGCAGTGCCTCAAGATCCATCAGCTGGCAAGATTTTCTATGCCCTATTTTTATTTGATTTAAAATCATTTTCCTTTGGTCACATCCAGCTGAAACCAACTACTCTTTTAAAAGTGATGTCTGTGACCACTGCTGCTAAAAGTAGGCCTTGAATAATACTATACTTCCAGTTTCTTACAGGGAGAAAATTTGCTATATTCTTCTTGATGGAAAGGTTCCATATATTTTTCAATCCAAAATAGCTCTTTTTGGGCTCAAGATAGTGGTCACATGCAGAGGTAAATGGTGGAATGTGTATATATCAAGATAATTACTAAATAGGCTTTTGGGATTCCTTGGTTGAAAAGTACCTTGCTCATGCAGAGGGAGGATGTAGTAGGTCAAAATGAGCTCAGTGTGATAGGTTCAAATTTTCCCTGATGCTCTTTTCCTGTTAATGCATTTCCTCCATTACCAAACCCTGCTACTACCACGCAGCCGCAGGGAAAAGGTCGGGAAGAGCTTCCCTGAAGCCAGTCTCATCAGAATGGTGAGCGCCTGAGGGTTGTAGGTTTTCAGATCATGGACAGCTGAGCATATATTCATGATTATTTGAATAAACACCATGATGTATAAGGATAGAATAAGATTGCTACAGAGAATCTTTGCCATTTAAAGGAGTCGGACAGATTCACCATGAGTGAATTTCACTGCAAAGTACTTACAAGCAGTCCCTGCACCTCCCTTCACAACTTGTGTTGCTGTGAGATAATTTTGTACAAGAGGTGCATGCAAATGGCATCCTGGCCATTTCCAACCATAACACAGGATGTAGAATTCTAGTTACAGCCCTGATTGTATTACTTTCACTCACAAAAGAAGATAAGGTAATGAAGAAAAACACCAGAGAGGGTAACATTGTGTGCCTATAGGTTTTTGTACATAAAAGTTCCCTAGGTTAAAATAAAAATTATTTGTGTACCTTGATTTAGGGTGATAGGTTCTTGTAGATGAAATAGTGCAAATGATGTTCTTAGATTATTTTCCACAAGAGACAACAGAGACAAACTTAAAAGGGAGTTGTCTCTATTTCATAGCTGCCCTTTAAAAATATGTCAATAACTTATTTTAGATACCTTTCTCTTAGAAATGATATTTTAACTGAAGCCTCATGGGCTGTGGAAGCAAAATTTAATTAGCTTGCTTTAAAGAAAGTGAAAAATGTTAAGAACAAATACCGTCTACCATCTGCTTCTATCCTATTTTGCCTATAGCTATGATACTCAGTAACAGTGAGTCTACCCCCTCAGTACTCCTGTCATTTCTCCTTTTAGTTCCCCAAATACCTTGACCAAAACCACCACGGTCCTTGTCCTGGTCTACTCGCTTAATCACCACTTCTCTCACTTTTCATGCCAAGCACACGGTCTTAGTCTTATACCAGTTCTGGTGTTTGAAATTGTAGATATAAGTTACTGTACTGCAGTGTTTAGAATAATAAAATCTTGGCATTGAAATGGACTTTAAATTGCATCTAATCCAACTGCCAACTGATTGTACGATCTCACACTGGCCTCGGTAATGTTAGTGGCTAAGTCCATGTGTCCCAGTTTCCTAGAGCTGAGGTCTGTCGTAGTTTGCCTAAATATAAATATCATATATATATATGAAGCACATTTCACTGATTGTTACTGCTTAACAAATGACATGATCCTCTTCTACACAGTTTCAGCACCAATCCAAGGACCTATCTATTAGTATTTTCATGGATAGCAATTACAGTAATAGGGATCTCTAGATAATCCATCTGGAAATATTTAGAATCTCAATGGACCAACTATTGAGCATGAATCAGAGGTTTAATGATAAAATTGAGGACATGTTGTGAGGTGAAATAATTGTCTTTCTTGCAGATTTCCTTAGAATTTGATGGAGATATATAGAAAATATGTAAATGTTACAAAGGAAACAAAGTAAAGTGGCTAAAATATTTGAAGAAAAATGGAAATTGGAACTCCCTAAAAGTAGCACAGGAATTAAATGATTTTTCATTCAAACAGCCCTCTTCAAAATTCCTCAAAACTAAGAAAAAAGTAAATAAGTATAACAAATACATTTATTAATAATTTATTCTCAATTTAAGCTTCCTATGGTTTACAAAATTATTGAATACTTTAACAAAAACAATTTTATAGTCTACTTCTCTGAAAACACACACACATGTGCACACACAAACCAACACATGCACTTTTGCATACATCCATAGGCTCCTATGGAGGTGTCAAAATAAGTGATTTTAGTTTGCATTTTCTTCTTTAGTGTGTTTTAAAAACAATATTGCATGTAAAATCAATACTCCAGATGATTCTAGTCTGATGATTCTATGCTAATATGATTATTAAGACATAATTATAATACTAATTCCAAGTTGAACTGAAAGTCATTGGACCTTCTGGATTTTGGTTATTCTTTACCAAAAAAAGTGTAAGTTTTTAAAGCATCATATAACATTTCAGCATTGTAGTAATTTATTAGCAAGGAGATTTTATTTACTTGTTCTTTAAAGAACAAACAAAACAAATAGCATCACATCCTGACTTATAATCTATATTGAAGTGTTCAGTGACCTTTTAATGTTTCCTATCACTTTATTAATCTCCGATAAATTAAATTCCTCCACTTTATCACATGGTGGAATAAAATAGTTTTAGATTCTCAGACTAATTATAGAAGACACTGCAAAATTGTCAAAACTATAGCCTGAGCATAATAACTGTGAGATTTGTCATCTTGTTGCCAGACATCAGCCAAGTAGGCAATACATTTTATTTTCATGTTGACTGTTATTTTTGAAAAGTACCATTTCAAATGAGTGGAAAGCAAAAATAAATTTAGACAAAGCTCAAAGCTTAAATCTGTTTTGCAATAGCAATATTATGGCTTAAATAATACACTAACACTTATTCAATTCAACAACATACACATATACACAAATTACATCTAGGCGTTATAATCTTCCACAATTATAAGTAGTAGAAATGGAAAGTCTTACATCAAATTATCCATGTCAGACCCCACTTTTACATCATCAACCAATTTTAAGAGATACATATTTTGGATCTTTTTTCTCAAGGTAAAAAAGAAATTCTTAATGTGGGAAGTAATAGAGCAGCAGAGATTTAAATTGATTTGGAGCTGTACTTAAAGTACTTAGGCTATCTCTGCAGCAGATGATGTAATCCTTTAATGAAGAGAAATACACAGCTACTGACATGCTAATCAGGAAATCCATGGGCTTCAGAGATTGATATTGCTTTGCTAAAGCTATTGTTGATAATAAAATTACCAGAATTGTTGAGTTTTCTGTGCCTGTGACTGAAGGGTCAATGTTTCAACACTAGGTCAATGTTTCAACAGTAAGTGAGCTCATTTCATATAGCTTTTGTTAATGTTATCCTGCCCCAAATAATAGGGTGGAGATAAATATGTGAGAGATAGCCTTGAATACTCTGTACACTTGTTGCATTTATGTGTGTAACATAAATTCTGATTTCATAAGGTAAAGTAAATTGACCAAACTATAGTCTCAAAAAAGGGATGCCTCTCCCTTCCAATTAAAACTAGATATTACTGAAGGAAATCAAGCAGTATTCAATAAAGAGAATAAAGCCAAGCTAAACAAAATTCATCCAGTCTCTTTTATGATTTTAACATGAAATTGAGGGTGTGTCTGCAAAGAGTTAGACTTCATTTTTACCTTGGATACTGCCATTAATATATTGTTTGAAAAATTTTAGACATTTTTACTATTTAGGTTGTTAAGTATGAAATGTCTGATTTCCTTATGTACTAAGTTGGACAGTTGATATATCTGACATTTCACTTTGACACTTTTTAAAAAATTTTTATTGTGAAGGTACATCCTCATTCTTTCAAATGCACAGTTTGGCTTGTGACTATCTCTCAAAATTTTTTTAGAACAATTTTTGTGAAACCATGGATGAGTAAAAAATTGTAATTATTTTTGAATATGAGTTCCATTGTGGAGCCAGTGCAGTGCAGACAAGTTGAAATATCATGGAAGTGTTTGGGAAGGATGTGGCTGATGAACCTACAGTATTTCGGTGGTTTGACAAGTTCCATTCTGGTGATTTTAATCTTGAAAATGAGCCATGTGAGCAACCTGAGACCAAGATGGATGTTGATGAGCTGAAAGCTGTGGTGGAAGCAAATCCATCTCAACCTACATGTGAATTAGCAGCAAGGTTTGATGTTACTATTCCAGCAATATTGGACCATTTGATACAAATAGGCAAGGTAAAGAGGCTGGATAGGTGGATACCACATCAATTAAATGAGCGTCCAAGAGAAATCATCTTACAGATTGCCTTTCTTTGCTATCACAACATAAAGGTGAACAATTTCTACACCATATTGAAAAATGGATTATTTTTGACAATTGCAAGCATTTGGCACAATGGTTGGATAAAGAAGAAGTGCCAAAACACAGTCCAAATAAAACTAATGGTGTCTGATGGTCCAGGACTGGTATTATCCACTATTGCTTCATGAAACCTGGTCAATCAATGACAGCAGATGTCTACTGCAATCAATTCAATGAAATAATGAGGATACTTATGATTAAGCAGCCAAGATTGGTCAACAGAGAGAGGTCAATCTTTTTGCAAGGCAATGCTCAACCACATGTTGCACAAACAATGCTGCTCAAACTGGACTGGGAAACTCTCTGTTATCCACCATATTCACCAGACATTGTACCAATTGACTGTCACTTCTTCCAGGCTTTGAACCACTTCTTGCAAGGAAAAATTCAATTCTCAACAAGCTGTGGGAAACGCCTTTCGCATTTCATGGCCACTCGCTCTCTAGGTTTCTTCTCTGTTGGCATAAGCAAGCTACCATTAAGATGGCAAAACTGTGTCGACAGTTTAGGTGCATGCTTTGATTACTTACACTGCTCCTTGTTTGAGATATAATAAACTAAACTTTTGACTCGAAATCAGACTTTTTATATTTAAGGACCTTAATACTTTTGTAGGAAAGAAGGCAGGAGAAAACAGAGGGAGAAAGCAAGACAGGAACTAAGAATAGACAGGCTGTAAAGGATATAATAAAAATTATTCTTTGATAAACTATGTTTTTTAAATAAAAATGTTGTATATAGACTATCAAATTTGAAAGTGGAAAATAAATGATAAAATATATTTTTTTCTTTGCTCAAGTCTTCTGTATGGTGTGAAAGTAAGGGAGAGTGTAATTGTATTATTACCAGCAAGCATATAAGGTAACTAATTGGAGAAAGAAAATCAAATTCAGTAGGGAAATATTTGTTTATCCTTACATGCTTCAAGATAATTGATTTCTAACAAAAGCAATCAATGTTTGTAAGTAAGTGGTAATTCTTAGGAATCAATATGGGAAAAAATGCCACGAGGGAATTTTGACTTTCTATTATTGCCTTAATAATGTTTATTTTTGAAAAAAGTTTTCTTCCTACTTTTAAAAATCCTTATTATTTTAAATTTAACGTGTATGTTGCATGTTGAAAACTACACACAAACACACACACACAGACAGATACATTATGGCCAAAGAAAGTAACGATCATACTTTACTCATCAATCTACTTCCAAAAATAAAACAATAATCTACCTCAAAATCATATTCTGTGCTTCATAACTCTGCAAATGTCTTGTAACAACATACACAATAACACAGTGAGAAAAAATAAACATTAAAAATGATAAATAATTTTTGCTTCCTGACCAAATGAGCAAACAAAATATATTTGCAATTCAGACTCAAATTTTAAAAATTCTAAGTAGAGCTGTATCAGAAAGCATGCTATGTATATGCAAATACCCTCTTTCATATAATGAGATGAAGCCACTGACTTGTTATCAGCATGGCTTGTGCTTTGAATCATTTTACAAGGTTTTTGTTGTTTCATATTCAATTTTACTTTATAAGAAGAAATAAGTATGTTCAAAAAAGCTAGATGATCATGAAAAGAAGTTCAGACAAAGCAAATTTATTTGGTCTACTCAGTGCTTGTCTTACTTGCAGGGGGCTGCTTCTTGAATTTTAGACTAAGTATGATTATAGCTAAATTTTTTTACTGACCTAGTATTATTCCAAATTTTATTTCTGCCTAGTGATGGTGATTCTAATCTATAGAAGACCAGTCAACTCTTATTAAAAGAATATGCAGTCAGAAAGTTCACTTATTCTAGTCCAGTTAACTTTTAACTTGATGCCACAAGCACATGTCTATGCAAATTATCTTCACTGAAAAGAATATTATCCTCAGAATAGCATGACATCAGGTTCAGGAGTTCACAATATTCTTTGGCCATGGAGAGAAACATACTCCTTTTCATTCTTTTTGTGTGATTTCTGGCAAATTGGCCTCTCTGAACTTTAATTTTTTTATCTTTTTTTAAAAAAAAATTTCCTCTGTTATTTAAGGTTATTATGAGGATCAAATAATATGATGTGTGGGAAAGGCCTTTATAAACTACAAAGTCCTACATAAATTACTACCACAACTACTGTCATCATTACTGACCAAGATAAACTTGTTTCCTGAAGCCATTAAAAACTCATGATCAAATATGACCAAATCATGATGAAAACAATGAGGGATTCACAAGCCAAACACAGAAGACAAATTATGAAAACATAATTCATTTCTATGAGGAAGATTGATATTTCTAGACCTGTAAGCATTCCTAATGATGTGGCAGAAACTCCTATGGTTCTGTAAAATCAAAAAATAATTCCAGTCTGTTTCATATATTCTGAACTTTGATATAAATCTGAGAATTCCAACACTGCTAGCTCAGAAAAAAAAATTAAAGTCTCAGAATCCACATGAAGTTACTTTAAGGAAAACGAAAGACAACATATACAAACATACACTGAATAATGACCATGGGTCAGGCACTGTTGTAAGTATTCTCATTTAAGCCTATAGCGTGCCTATTAGAAAGGTGATATTATCATAGCTATTTTTAAAATGAAGAAACTAAGGCACAAAGAGTTCAGGTAACCTGGCCAAAGTCACACAGCTGGCAAAGCTGAAGTCAAGAGTTGCTGTTATTAAACACTACATATAATTCCCTCTATAATGAGATGTTGCTCAAATACATCAAATGTTACTGAAAAGGAAGGCGAATGAAAATTCAAAAATAGGGATGAGAATGTCAAAAGATTCTCATAGTATAATATATGTAATAGTGCTGAGAGTCCTGTACATTTAGGTGTTCAATAAATATCTAATCACCCAGAATCTCTTTTGTCTATCCTTTCCTCCTTCTAAGAAGAGACTTACCAGAGATTCCAAGAATTATAGAAATTGGATACAAAACGCAATTAAGTCAATCATTGTCAAATGTAGCAGCATAAGATAGCTAAAATTCATATTTCCAGTTTCTCACCCCTGTACCTGAAATTCTGAGGAGAAATCAAATGTCTTAATTTTTACAACTATCCTCTGGTAAATGTACTCCAGTTGGTCTACCAATGATGTTGTAAAAAATAAATAAATAAATAAATAAATAAACAAACAAACCCTGGCTTTAAGGAAGGCAAAAGTGAAAAAGTGTAGCCTGTAGGCTAAAAATAATTTGAGAAGAATTTATATGTGTGTGTGTTTTGCAAAAGGATAACATAGTCATATTTATGAGCAAACAATGAGAAACCAATATAGAGGCTTAGCTAAAGACACAAGAAAAATAATAGACAGTTCTCTGTTTCACTGAGATAGTGAGAAATGCTAAGATGAAGTGAGAAATGAAAGGCAACTGGAGATACAGAGGATTTTATTATAGTAAATAAAAAAAAGAGTTCATAGTGAAAAATCGTAATCTAGCAAATGGAAGCATACTACTGATGTATGGTAGAAATGATTAACATCAGACTGTGTGAAAAAAAAACTAAGGACAAGGGAGGGCTAGAGAAATGGAGGTCAAAGCCCATGGTTAATTATAAAGAGGAGAGAGTCAGTGGGACAGAATTGTGTGGGGATTGTGTTCGAAAGTGTAAGCAACTCCAAAGTTATATTATTGTAAAGGTGTGGGTTCTGGAAATATATGTTCCCCAAGTGGTAGATTTAACTCCAGGGTGGTTGTTTTAATCTGGTGATTTGCTCTTTGTTTGATCTGAAAGGTGGTAGAGTTTATAGGGCAAGAATGTAGTTTTTGAGATCTCTGTACATTTTGTATGTGTGGATGCCCAAACAAAATTTCTATTTCAATGGCTAAATTCAGTAGGCAGTGCTATATTATATGCCTGATCTTTGGTAAAATATTAATAGTTAAAAAAAGACACAAGATTCCTGCCTTGTCTACTAGGTAAATTAATACAAAATGAACATAATCATATTTTAAAACACAGCCACATTTATTTTCTAATGCCCAGGAAAAATATCTAGTTCATCTTTGGGGGTTCGGAGAGCTGCTGAATTAGTTACCTCTTGCTACATAATAAATTACTCCAAAACTTAATAGCTTAAAACAGCAAATATACACACAATTACATTACACACATCTATTTGTTCCTACTGACATGTTGAACTTATTTGTACTTGTCTTTTATTATACATATCTTTTTATAAACATATGCTCTCGATTTCCATTATGAATTTACCTATGAATGAAAATGCTTGGTCATAAAGTGTGAATAATATTCAGATTTAGGAGATATTGCCAGTTTTCCAAAATAATCATACCAAATTACAGTCCATTTTTTTATTTTAGCCATTCTAGCAAGTATGCTGTGGTTTTGAGGTTTCATTTGTGTTTCCTAACTAATAATGACTTAGAGCATCATTCATACATTATTAATTTGCCATTAGCCTATCCTGTTTTGTGAAATGCCTCTTTACTTCTTTTGCCCATTATTCTTCTGCATTGTTTTTTTTTTGTGGGGGGAGGAGGTGTTTTATAGGAGACCTTTATCTAATTTGTTTCATTACAATTTTATAGGACACCTTTATGCATGTGGATATGCATGCCAGTCATGGTTTGCATTTTCACTCCCTTAATTGAGGATTTTGACAATAAAAAGTTATGAATTATAATAAAATTCTATTTAACCTTATGGAGAGTGATTTGTATCCTGTTGAAAAAAATTGTGACTTATTAGAAGTCATAAAGATACTTCTCTATATCTTTCTTAGAAATTTATTTTGTCTTACCCTTCATATATTGACTACAAACTTCAGGAGCTCTGTGTTAGTAGCCTTGTTTGATTTGTGTGTGAGACATCAGTCTTTTTGTATTCTTTTTGCATATGCTACTAATAGTATTTGAACAGTCAGTTCATGAGAACCTAGCAAGACTGCCTGAGCCACTCTCTTTTACTTCAGCCTCCATTCACACACACACTACTTCCTTGGGAATAGAGATAAACAGAATTTCTAAACGAAGAATGTGATTTTCTCAAATCTACTACTCTCTGAGATTCTTGCTTAGTGACAGGGTCAGGAGGGATAACTTATTTCTCAGAGTTTGAAGAATGTCCACCATTGCTCCAGGAATTTCACACACTGAAATAAAGCCTAGAATTTAAGCTATATTTATCAGAAAGCTTCTATTTGTCATATGACAAATAGTCCTCAGTGCCTTCTGCACTTCTTTCTTTGAGGAGTCTGTCATAAAATCATCATTGTACTGCTCTGAAAAGGTGCTCAAATGATTGCTCAGCCCAAGTCCTGCCTCACTGGATTATGGTAACCTGGCTACAGATTCAGATATCCTTGCGGGATTACAATAAAAACATGCTGTAACTCAATCCAACAGAATGCCAATTGTTCTGGCTGGACTCCAAAATAACTATTGAAAAGAAGGCATTAACCAAGACTGTAACGGCAAACCATTCCCCCTTGAATGTGGCACTTTCTGTATATTCTTTCACGTATTAGGTATGGTGGAAGAAATTGGAGGGAATACCTTGTTTAATTCTTTATAGTCTGCTATTAACATACATGAATCACTTGCTGTATAAACTAGCCAGACAAGACTACCATAAAGGTAGCTTTTGCCATCAACGCTTCTACTTCATGCATTGCCACAATCAAAAAAATGATTCATATTTGTCCTGCAGCATTTCAGTATTGCTTAAATAATGCTTAAAATTGACTTCTTAGGAGAGTTTGAGCAATTCAAAGGTTCTCATTTATCATGGTTAATTAAAACTAGAGAAGAACAGACTTAATTGATATTCCCTATAAAAAGAATAAGGGCAAAATGCCCCATTCATACATAATATCTCTCCCAATTATGCATTCAAGTAAATGCAATGATGACACAGAATATTCTCTCTAGTCACAGATTGTAACTTATAATTCAGTCCTCTCTTAGTCCTTCTTCATCTTCCATTGCAGCACTTCTGCACTCTCTATACTCCATCTCCAGCCTCCATACTCTCACAGTTTCAATCTGGGGAATGTCCAGTGCCATTCCAGAGTACTCATTAAGCAGAGATATACAACAGTTCCAAAAAGTTTTGCAGACAAACCCATCTACTTTCCTCAAATCATGAAAATGGCCCAAGATCCGCTGCCAGGGATTGAGCACACAGATCTCAAATCTTTCAATCAAACTTACTGCGATTTCATGGCTTCAAATTCAAAGGTACATTCAGTCTCCCTTTAAAATATAGTGTGCTCTGAATATTAATAACCATAATTGGATTTGAATTTTTGCAATGTAAGTGAATTTGCTGAGGCAATTTAAGTAGTGGAAGGGGAGGCTGGTAATGTATTCTCACCCCCAAGCATTGACAATTTGTTCTCACCTCCTTAGTGGAAATGCTGGCAGTTTCTCCTTTTTCATTCCATTTTTAAATATTTAACTATTTTACTGAGATATAATATGCATGCCATGCAATTTGCTCAATTTAAGTGTAGAATTCATTAGTATACTCACCAAACTGTGCAACCATCACCAAAATCTCATTTTAGAACATTTTATCACCCCTAAAAAAAATCCCATCGCTCTTATTTCCACCCTCCCAACCATACCCCAATTCTTGCCTCCCACCCAGGCAACCACTATTCTTTCTGTCTGTATACATTTTCTTATTCTGGACATTTCATATACATGGAACCACACCATATGTAGTGATTATGACTGGCTTCTTTCACTTAGCATTGTGTTTTCAAGGCTTCCTCATGTTGCATGTATCAGTACTGCATTCCTTTTTATTGTCAAATAATATTCCACTGTATGGATATAGCACACTTATTTATCCATTCACCACTGGTTGGCTTATCAATTGTTTCCTCTTTGTGGTCCTTGTGAGTAATGCTGTTACGAACATTTGTGTACAAGTTTTTGTGTGAACATATGCTTTTATAAGTCTAGGATGAACACTTAGAAATTACTGGGTCTATGTTAACATTTTCAGGAACTGTCAGACTGCCTTCCAAAGTGGCTGCACATTTTACATCCCTACCAGCAGTGTATGGTATATGAGAATTCCAATTTCTTCACATCCTTATCTACACATCTCATTATCGTTTTGATTTTCTCCATTCTGTAGTGTATAAAATGGTATCTCATTATGGTTTTGATTTGTATTGCCCTATTTGTTAATGATATTGAGATATTTTTCATGGGCTTACTTGTAATTTGTATATCTTCTTTGGAGAAATGTCTATTTTGATCCATTTTCCACTTGACAGCAAATAACAATTTTAATTATGTTTGTGTTTTATTATTATGAGTCCTTTGTATATTCTAAATACAAGTCCAATACCAAATACATAATTTTGAAATATTTTTACCATTCTCTGGGCTGTCTTTTCACTTTCTTGATGGTTTACTTTGAAGCACAGACATTTTTAATTTTTGAATCCAATTTCTATTCTTTTGTTGCTTGTGCTGTTGGTGTCACATCTGAGAAAGTTTTTGCCCAGCCCAAAATTATAAGGATTCATTCCAATATTTTCTTCTGATACTTTTGTACTTTTAGCACTAACATTTAGGTCTGTGATACATTTTTTAGTTAATGTTTGTGTGTACTGTGCGGTATGGCTTCCACTTCATTCTTTCTATGTAGCTATCCAGTTGTCCCAGCACCATTTGTTGAAAAAATGATGTATTCTTTACCCTATTAAGTGACCTGAGCATCCTTGCTCAAAATCAATTGAACAATGAAAGGTGTATTTGGGAACTGTCAGTTCTATTCCATTGATTTGTATGTTTATCCTTGTGCCAATACCATACACTCTTGATCACTGTAGCTTTGTTGTAAGTTTTGAATGTGGGAAGTGTAGCCTTTCAATTTTTTTTAATTTTAATTTTTTGCAAAATTGCTTTGGCTTTTCTGTGGTCCTTGCATTTTCATAGGAAATTTATAATTAGCTTGTCAATTTCTGCAAAAATAGCCAGCTTGTATTTTGGTAGGCATTGCAATGAATCAGTAGATCAGTTTGAGGAGTATTTCCATCTTAATAATATAAGTCTTTGAGATGACTTTCTATTTATTTATGTCCTCTAATTTCTTTCAACTATATTTTATATATTTTAATGTATAAGTTTTTCACTTATTTTGTTAAATTTGTTTCTAAGAGTTTTTTGATGCTACTGCGAGTGTGATATTTTGAAAATTTCATTTTTAGATTGTTCATTGTTGATGGAAATACAATTGATTTTTAGTGTTTTAATTTTAGACACTACAACCTTGCTGAATTTATTTCTTTTTAGGGGATTCTTTAGTATTTTTTCATATAAAAGATCCTTTCATCCTCAAATACAGATAGTTTACTTCTTTTTCAGTCCAAATGGCTTTTATTTCATTTTCTTGCCTAGTTGCCCTGACAACAACCTACAGCACAATTTGAAAAATGTGAGGATACTAAACATTCTTGTGGTTTTCCTGTTACTAGGCAGAATCTTTCAAGTTGTTTATCAGATATGATGTTAGCTGTGTGCTTGTCATAGATGCACATTTCAGGAAGTTCTAATACCATACACTCTTGTAATTTGGTTCAGGAAGTTCTAGTACCATACACTCTTGTTGGGTGTTTTATCGTGAAAGATTGTTGGATTTTACCAAATGCTTTTTATGTCTATTGAGATGTTCATTTCATTCTTATAAAATCATTTAAACAACACCAAATTAATGATAGTTATTTTTATTCTCTGTATTTTCATATCTTATCTTTGTGCTCTCATTATATTGGATGGCATAAGTAGTTTTAAAATTAGGTTGATTTCACTGCTTGCAACTAAACAGCCTTAAATTGTACACTCAACAGTTGAAGAGATAGAAAAGTTTGCATTTACACTGTGATTCTAACAATTTTTATCTCATATTAGATACAGTGTATGTGTGTGTGCACATGTGTGCATGTGTTTAAAGATGTTGTTACTTGACAAATGACTTTTGTACATGTTTATTTTTCAGTAGCAGTCAGATAAAACATAGCAAACTAATGAACATGGTATAATTTTGATTTGTTAATCTTGGTGATTTCCTTCAAAAATATTCTATCTTGCTTATTATGATTTTATCTTCACAGAATTTCCCATTATTTGATTATAATTTTTGTGAATCTTAAAGCCATTTAGAATTCTATGTTCCTTTATATTTAAAATGAGTTCATGGGACAGGAAATACTTGATATCAATGAGCAAAAGTTTGTTGCTCAAATATGACTCTAAAAATGATTTCAAAACCATTGTCTTCTGTTAAGCATTTTTCAATATATGATTAGTCCAAATGGCACAAGGAGCTGTGGGTACAACGATTATTAAAATAGAATCACTACTTTCAAAAGATCTCATAATCCATTTGGATCACTACTAATTTCCCCCGGTGTAATTAGTAGGCTTGTATATGTATTCCTAGCACCTATTTTAATTTGAGAATTGGCCTTATGTTAAGCAGTTCCACAATCTAAGTCCACAGAACTAAGTGCTGAGGGTCCAGCTGTGACTTGGAAGAGCTTGAGTAAATGTGTTGTTGTTTCAGCTATCCCTCCTAATTCTCTCAATGAAAAGAGGGCTGGGCATGAGACAATGGGCGAATCAGTCTTTTGGAGAAACTCAGAACCTGTGAGTAGATGCCATCAGTTCCCTCTTTTTTCCAAAAAAATGTGTGTGATGCTGCCAACACTCAATCCCTTCAACTAAACCAAGTACTTACAAATATATTTTGATAAAGGTTAGTGAACCGCTGAACTGGCAGAGTGTCCAATGCTTCTGGGACATGGAGATTGAACAAAGGAAGCATGAAAGACTTGAGAGAGAAAATAATGGCAAGGGTAACACAATGTTTTCTGTGTTAAGTGGATTCTATTAGAAGTGATTAAGAATTAAATTTTCTTGGCCCAAATGTGGGCCACCCATTGAGGAAATCTCAAGACTAAAAGCAATCCTGGCCAATATAGGAGAGAACAGATAGCTCACCAACAGTAGTCAGCTGGGAAAATAACTGTCTACTCTCTCTTATCTCAACCACAAACTTGGTGTAGTAAGCCCTAAAGAGGGAGGGAGTGCAACCCCCTAACCCCAAGCCACTTGAGTACTAGGTCTACCCTGCACCAAAGAGATGGAGTGGAGTTTAAATTGAATTTGAAATTGAAGCATTCAGCTAACTATGTCATGATAAATAAAATGATAACATTTAAAGAACTGAAAATAACAGCAAATTTTTGGAAGCAGGCTGACCTGTCATTAATGATGCTGGCTATTCTTTAAGATGCTGTAGTTGTGAGTGATTCTACAGAGGAAGGTCAGTAGAACTTAGTGCATAAATAATTTATCTGTTTATAACACAGCGACTTCTCTTTATTTTTGTTAACTTATTTGCATGCAATGAAGTGCACAATACTCTAACATGTTTTTAGGTAAAATAAAAGTTTTAAGCTGGGCGTTGGGGCTCACGCCTGTAATCCTAGCACTCTGGGAGGCCAAGGCAGAAGGATCGCTCAAGCTCAGGAGTTTGAAACCAGCCTGAGCAAGAGTGAGACCTTGTCTCTACTAAAAATAGAAAGAAATTAGTTGGCCAACTAAAAATATATAGAAAAAATTAGCTGGGCATGGTGGTGCATGCCTATAGTTCCAGCTACTCGGAAGACTGAGGCAGAAGGATTGCTTGAGCCCAGGAGTTTGAGGTTGCTGTGAGTTAGGCTGATGCCACGGCACTCTACCCCAGGCAACAGAGTGAGACTCTGTCTCAAAAAAAAGAAAAAAAAGAGTTTGTTTTTTTTTTATAAAAACAAGAGTATTTGTTAGTTATTGTAGATAAGCTCAGTTCATACACTAAAATAACTGGATGAATGCCTACACATACAGAGCAAATAGATCTTGTTTTCAAGTATCAGGCTTCTATATTTAAAAATTGTTTTGGTTCTACTTGATTTCAGGTGAACTTTAAAATGTGAAATCAATTCTAGAATTAGAAAACTTCAATGAAGTGAAAAAGATATATTATTTCTTTCTCCCAGCTGACTTTTATTCACTCATTTCTGCCTGCATCTCTCTTTCATTCCATGATGCAGTTATGAGCGAGTTGATGAGTTGATATTGGGAAGAAGCCAAAGCTCTTGAATAATAGAAAGATTAACATATAATCATGGAGAAAACATAAGAATCTTGTCATTGGTGATCACAGAATAAAAGGTGTTTTTCTTAATTTCCTGTCAAAACGTAAGCTTATATTATGTTTATTCCTTTCTATATATAAGATAACCAGTGAATTATCTTATAAATCAAGTTGAATTATTGCAAATACATTCTATTTGATTTATTTACTTAGTATTTTTTTGATTATGGCAGTGGCCTCTGATATTAGGTCTACTTTTTCATATGAAAATAGAGAAAAATAATTTTATTACATGGATATAGACCTAAATAAAATGTATAATAGCTAAGTAAGCATCCCACAATTTAAAGTACTCTATTTCTGATTTTTCATAATTTTATGTCCCTACCTGATCAAGTCTTAGCCTTTATCAGGAACTTTCTCTAATCCTTCTGAAACCTTTATCAGAGGGTTCCCTGATTCTCATACATTTTCTCTTTTCTTAGAGTGAATCACTTAAACTAATGGGGAAAAAAGCTATACCAGAAAGAGCAGTGAACAGGAAATGCAAAGACAAGACTTATTTTCCTAACATGAGCATGCCTATGTAACTTAACTTTGAGTTAATAAGTGTGTAAGGATGTGGGGTGAATTCAGGACATGCTTCTGTAAAAGGCAATACCTAAGTTACATTTCATCATATTTATATAATTCATGAAAATTATGAGAGTTCAAAGCCCAGACATTTTTTCAATTCAAATACCTGTCTATACAGGTCCAGTGTTAGCCCAGAAATACATCATTTGAAGTAATTCAGGGATGGGATTTCACAGAACTTAGTAGCTAACCGTGGGAGTTGTTATTTGAGACAATTGGAGATGTAAGGTTGAAAGAGGCAAGGGGATCCAAAAATAGCACAAAGGAAGCGAGTTCCAAATCCTAGGGAGGGATGAGAATGAAAAGCAAATTCACTCAAAGCCAGAGATGATGTCCAGAAAGAGACAATATCAATGTAAAATAGGTCATTATTTAATGGAGAAAAGACATTTTTTTTGAAATTTAAAAGCCTGAACCAATCCTAAGTAGAATATTGGCATTTGAAGCACGTGTTTTATACATTGGCAACAGCATATTGACTAAATTATTTAAATGGCATAGAAGTTATTGACTAAAGACAAAGTGCAAAAAATAGGAGCAGAAATAGGGTAATTATAATCCCAAAACAATATCAAGATTTTTGTATAGCGTATTTTTAGTTTATCATTTCAACTCCATATATAATTAAAGGATTTTTATTTGATAGAGAAAGAAGAAACTGAATGAAACTCATAGTTGTTTGTCATGTTTTACTGCAAAACTGGTTTGGATAATTTTAAGGTAAAAACTCTGAAAAGTCACCTTATTTGAAGTACCTCTCAGAAATAGAAAACTGGCAGCTAGACAATATACCTACTTTTTCCTCAAGATTAAATAACAAACTCACTGTGGAAGCATCAAAACTAGGTAATTTCTATCTTTTTCTATTTGCCCTTTACATTACACATTATTTTATATATAATTCCACCATTTTGTTAGATTAATAGTGTATGTTCAGAAAGCACCCCTTAAATAACATCATTTCACTTGAATAAAAAATTATATACTAGATTATTGTCAGCTACTAATGAGTCTTGATATACATTGAATCATGAGGTTAGTAGAAAGCATAAGGACCATTTAAAAAGGTAATTTGTATGTGAACATTCAAATGTTAGTTCTCCCTGGGAAAAATGAAATTTTGAGAGGATAGTTATATAAGACACTGAAATTCTGGGTGTTGTACTGACTAAAGGACTAAATTGACAATATAGGGGAAAAGGTGAGATAAGAGATAAGATAAATTTCAACTATTTCTTTTTTTTGTTTGTTTCTGATTATCGTTAACTGGAAAAAACCCAATTACTAAATATCCTGATTTTCTGTGTATACGCAGTTTATAAATTCACCACAATTAAGATTTTTAAACTCAATAGCGAATATTTCTGCATAATTTTAGAGAAAGGGAACTCTTTTGTTCAAGGGTAAGAAGTAAAAATATAGTTGAAATCACAACAATTTTTACACTCAGCGGTTATGATCACATAGCAGTTGGTTTGGCTTGCCATCATGTATACTTACACACACATCTCAAAGCCCACAAAATTAAAAGAGTAAAACAATTGAAAGCCTAATTCAGTTATTTTGATGCTTTGCACACTAATCCTGATGTAATATGTTTTCTTCCCACAAATTGAAGACACTCATGTCTGATGATGAAGACTTCTCTGATGAATTCATTGTTTGACAATAGTTTGTCTTTGTCAAAAATTCAATCCCAGAATTCCACTGATGTCATTGTCTATATAATCCATTTGCTTCCTAAACGCTGGCTGACTTTGCCTAAGGGGACACTAACATATGTTCCTCTCTCTTCAGAATCCAAGTTTTTACCCATGAATTTCAGTCTTATTTCCTATTGTACTTACTTTCTACTTTGTTAGTATGTCTTTAAAAATGCCTCAAAAATTTAAAGGATCATTTAGTAGGATTAAGAGTCAAAAAAGAAATAAAAATAAAATTTTAAAGGAGATATATGTAAAGTACAAGCACAGTATCTAGCACATAGTCACACACAGTTATTAATTTTTCCCCATGAATCCCTTGACGATAGTTCATGTTAAACATTTTTTGTGCATTTTATCAAGAAAATGTGTAATCGGAAGGCATACTTTCTGTAATGGAGAAATGAATGCTCTCTGTTCTCAAAGACAGCCAAAAATAAATAAATAAATAATAAAAGTCATTGAAGAAAGTTAATAAATTGATTAATTGTATTTATGTTAAACTTTTATGTCTACAAATGAGCATTTAGAGTTATTTTCTTTTTTGTCATTTTTGAAGAAAAAGGAAATGTTTCTTGTGTGACATGTTTCTAAAATTTGGGGTTTATCAAAGGATACTAAATTCAAACATTTTCAAGACCTAAGACAAAAGTATATTTACAAGAAAGGAAAAAACAAAAGTAGTCCTGAGTGTAGACTTGCAATAATTTGCAAATAAATATTTTCCTTTTTATTTAAATGCACCAATGAAAGTTTATGAGATTTATTTTCCAGTGTGCACTGTTTGTTAAGTTTTTTTGAACTTTAAAGGCTAATTATTCTCCTGTCACAATATTAGCAAAGTAATTTTTACTAAAACTATTTGTTATAACATATAGTTTAGTTTATATATGTGACATTTCACATTTAGATATGGTTCTGCCAGATGATGATTAGACTACAACTGTAGTCAGCTGTTATTTATATAAGCAAATTCTGATATTTATACTTAGTGAAGGGCGCTACCAGAGAGAGAAAAATAAAAACATTGAACAATGTGGATTAAGAATAAGCAGAAACTGAATAAATAAAATAAAGCAAATGGAAAAATAATGAACTAAAGGGAACAGATAAAATGATGGCAAGCAAAAAAGCAGAGCATACAAGTTGAGAGATTCATATATATTTTTAAATGCCATATATTTATCTCTAGCTATGTTGCAAGACCCACAAAGGATGGTCTGAAATTAAATTGTCTTTTTGAATTCACTTTATGTTGGTTTCTTCATATTTGCTTTCCTCCTGGCTACTAAATACATTACCTCACTTCCTGTTTCTCCTCACTTTGCTTTTTGTAATTGTTGAGAGGGTTTCTTGACTCATAGATAGGAAAAGAAGCAGAAAATAGTGGATTCATAGAGTTGAGAAGATGGGCTGGGAGTCTAAGGAAGCAGGCTAGAGTTTCTGAAGGGAGAGAACTGCACAGAGAGAATGCAACAGAAACTGCAGAAGCTTCTCTTCAAGTGTTCAGCAGAGATCTTGATCAGGGTGCATGTGAGAAAATTACCCAGAACTAGGAAAGAACCACTGGAAAGAGTGACAGGAAATGGTACTCATTGCTCACATAGGACAAGAAATAATGCCTGATCCTACCAGCCAGACTGGAAGAACCTCAGAGTTCATGGGATATTGGATTGAGTACACAGGAGGGTTTTGCTTCGATAATGGGGAATAATTAGTCCTAGAATGTAAACTGTTTTGATACTACTTAATAACCTTAATTAGAAAATTTCTAAAGGATCAAATCACTTACAAGCAGCATAATTGCATTCTTGAACAAAGATCATTAGTGTTTATTGGAGTAAAAAACAGTACTAAACAAGATAAATTTTACATTTTCTAGTTAATACAACCCATAATGAGGAGAAAAATTAAGGATTGGCATCAACCCAGAAACGGCACAGATTTTAGCATTAGTAGACAAGTACATTAAAGCTGATATAACTGTATTCCAACTGTATCCCATATATTCCTAAGTAGAGACGTGAAATAAATAAGAAATATCCAATTGTACTTTCAAAGATGAAATTTATAATGTCTCAGATGAAAAATACACTGGATGAAATTAATGGAAGATTAACTTTTCAGCAGAACAGATGGGAGAATGTAAAGATACAGCAATAGTAACTATCTAAAATGAAACATCCAGAGAAAAATAAACACAGCAGAACATCAGTAAGCTGAAGGACAATTTCAATTGGCCTAATGTATAAATAGAGTCCATAAGAGTGGGACAAAAGTATTGAAAAAGTGATAAATTTAAATTCATCAAATTGAAAAATTTCTGCCCTTTGAAAGACATTGTTTAAAAATAAAAGTACAAATCTCACACTGGGAGAAAATGTGATAAAGAATGTTTATCCAGAATATGTAAAGAACCCTTAAGCCTAAATAATATGGGAAAAAAACCCTACAACCATCACTTAACTATTAGGAAAGCAAAAAGTAATATACTCTTGGTGAAAAGAAGAAGAACTGGAAGTCTCATACACCTCAGGTTAAAATGGAAAACTGTCTAGCCATTTTGGAAGACGATTTGTCAGTTTCTTAAATAGCTAAGCATATCTCTAAATTATGACCCAGTTATTTTAGCCCTAGGTATTGACCAAGAGACATATAAGCATGTGACCCTGCAAATGATCATGACAGTTTTATTCACCTATTTTAGCAAGTGGATGGATGAACACATGGTATAACATGAATACCCCATGGAATACTACTCGGCAATTAAACAATGGACTGAGACTAATTACGTGGATGAATTTCAAAATAATTATGTCGAGTAAAAGAAGCCTGAGGGCTAAAAAGTGTTTAATGTATGATTCATTTATATAACATTTTATCAGATAACATAGACTTCAAATCAACAATAGAAAAAATACAAAGATGGTCATTATATAATGGTAAAGGGAGCAATTCAGCAAGAGGACATAACAATCCTAAATATTTATGCTCCTAACACAGGTGTACCCAGATTCATAAAGCAAACCCTACTTAGATCTAAACAAACTGATAAATGGCAGTGTTGTACTAGCCAGGGACTTCAACACCCCACTGACAGAATGGGGCAGATCCTCTGAGCAGAAAATAAACGAAGAAACACTCAACTTAAATGGAACTCTAGAACAAATGGGCCCAACAGACATTCACAGAACATTCTACCCCCAAACTATCAAATATATGTTCTTCTAATTAGCACATGGAACATTATCTAAGATTGATCACATCTTAGGACACAAAACATGTCCCAACAAGTTTATAAAGATAGAAATTATACTATGTATTCTCTCAAGCTACAGTGGAATAAAATTAAAAATTCCAACAGAAACACTCAATTCTACAAAAAATCATGGAAATTAAACAACCTACTGCTAAATGATTATTGGGTCAAAGAGGAAATTAAGATGGAAATCAAAATATGTGTTGTTATTAGAAATCAAATTGCAATGATATTCATAAAATTGTTACTTATTACATAGCAGAGTTTACAAACCTGTGGTTCAGGAATCATGGCATCAGGGAGTCCCATTGTTGTGGATAGGAGAGTGTTCCCAAATGCCAGTCTTTCCCGGATCATCTTCAGAATTTTCTGATACTTGAGTATATATTTTAAAAGCAAATTTCTTTTGTTTCAATGAGATTAAAAATAAACTGAATATAATATAATGTTAAACATAAGTAACATTGAAATAAATATGTAACTATTAAAATAAAATATGCTTACCTAAGTACCACTTAAAATTATATTCTATAACATCAGGGGTAAATATGCATTCTTTAAGAAGGTCTTATAAGGATTATACCCATATGTATGTCACTGACAAAAATATTTCAATTGATCTAAGGAGAAAACATTAACTTATTATAGAACATTAACTGTATATGATTATGTATATGATTAAAGAAAGAAAAGCACACCATTATTTTTAAAAGGCTTCATATTCATAATTTTCTACCTTACTCCATTTCAAGATAGCAAGGACAAGAAATAGAAAATGTAGAAAAGATAACAAACAGATATAAATTGCTATAATAAAATTTTATAAAATGTCAGAGAAATTGCATGGGACAGGTTAAATAAGAAAGGAAGATTTTGTTTTCAGACTATTACAATAGGAGGCAAGACTACTTCAGTAGAGAAGAGAGATTGAACTCCTATTGAAACAAAATGTGAGAGAAATTTATTTTTTCTTTTCTTTTTTTTATTTCAGCATATTACGGGGGTTCAAACGTTAAGGTTACATACATTGCCCTTCTCCCCCCTCGAGTCAGAGCTTCAAGTGTGTCCATGACCCAGACAGTGTGCATCACACTCACTATATATGTATATGCCCATCCCCTCCTCCCCCCTCCCACCTGCCCCACATCCAACAAATGTTTGTTTTTCTTTTTTTCTTAACATTTTGGTTACATTTTATATCTTTGCTTCTCCCTAGCAAGGGTTAGAGGTATGCCCTTCCCCTCCACAATGTTTACCACATCCCTCAGATGTGGGACTACCTCTCCAACCCCCAAATCCCTAGTGAACACCACCACCCTTTGAGCACCATAGTGTTAATCAGTCAGTACCAATTTGATGGTGAGTACATGTGGAGCCCATTTTCCTGATCTTGTGTCACCTCACTTTGGATAATGGGTTTAAGCTCAATCCAGGATAATATAAGCAGTGCTACCTCGCTGTCGTTTCTTAGAATTGAGTAATATTCCATTGTAAATATATACCAAATTTTAATAACCCACTCATGAATTGACGGACACTTGGGTTGTTTCCACGTCCTTGCAATAGTGAATTGTGCTGCCATAAACATTCGGGTGCAGATGTCTTTATAATAGAATGTCTTATGCTCTTTTGGGTAGATGCCTAATAATGCTATTGCTGGGTTGAATGGTATTTCTAATTTTAACTTTTTGAGTTATCTCCAAATTCTTTTCCACAAAGGTTGCACTAATTTGCAGCCCCACCAGCAGTGTAAGAGTGTTCCTGTCTCTCCACATCCTCTCCAGCATTTCTTGTTTTGGGATTTCTTGATATAGGCCGTTCTCACTGGGGTTAAGTGGTATCTCATTGGTATCTCATTGGTATCTCATCCATCTTGAGTGGATTTTTGTGAGAGGTGAGAGGTAGGGATCTTGATTCATTCTTCTGCATGTAGCTATCCAGTTTTCCCAGCACCATTTATTGAAGAGAGATTCTTTTCCCCATTGTATATTTTTGTCTGCTTTATCAAAGATTAGGTTACCGTATGCAGATGGTTTCATGTCTGGAGTCTCAGTCCTATTCCAAATATCAATGCTTCTGTTCTTGTGCCAGTCCCAGGTTGATTTAATTATCATTGCTTTATAGTATAGCTTGAAGTCAGGAAGACTAATGCTTCCAAGTTTGTTCTTTTTACTTAAGATTATTTTGGCTATATGAGGTTTTTTCTGGTTTCATATAAAGTGCAGAATTATTTTTTCTAGATCTGTAAAGAATGATGGTGGTACTCTGAAGGGGGTTGCATTAATTCTGTAGATGACTTTAGGTAATATTGACATTTTAATGATATTGATTCTACCAATCCATGAACAAGGTAGATTTTTCCATCTGTTTACATCTTCTACAATTTCTTTTTTTAGTGTTTCATAGTTCTCCTTGTATAAGTCTTTCATATCTTTCATTAAATATATTCCTAGATATTTAATTTTCTTTGGGGCTGTAGTAAAAGGTATTGCGTTTTTTATTTGAGTTTCAGTTTGACGGTTCTTGGCATATATGGATACCTCTGATTTGTGTATATTGATTTTGTAACCTGAGACTTTACCAAATTCATTTATGAAGTCTAAGAGTCTCTTGGACGAATCCATGGGGTTTTCTAGGTATAATATCATACCATTGGCGAAGAGGGAGAGTTTTATCTCATCTGTACCCACTTGGATGCTCTTAATATCCCTCTCTTGCCTGATTGCTATAGCTAGGACTTTGAGTACTATGTTGAATAGAAGAGGAGATAGTGGGCATCCTGTCTAGTTCCAGATCAAAGTGGGAATGGTTTCAGTTTTTCCCCATTGAGTATGATATTGGTCATGGGTTTTTCATAAATGGATTTGATAATTTTAAGGTATGAGACACTTATGCCTATTTTGTTAAGAGTTTTTATTATAAAGGTGTGTTGGACTTTGTCAAATGCTTTTTCTGCATCTATTGACAGAATCATATGGTCTTTGTTCTTGTTTTTATTTATGAGGCGGATTGCATTTATAGATTTTCATATATTGAACCAGCCTTGCATCCCTGGAATAAAGCCCACCTGTAATTAACAACCTCCCCAAATGGAAAAGTCCTGGACCAGATGGCTACACTTCAGAGTTTTACCAAGCATACAAAGATGAACTCATACCTATACTACAGAAATTGTTCCACAACATTGAGAAGGATGGTATCCTTCCTAACTCATTCTATGAAGCCAATATCACCTTGATACCAAAGCCAGGAAAGGACGCAACAAAAAAAGAAAATTACAGACCAATATCCCTCATGAATATAGATGCAAAAATCCTCAACAAAATTTTAGCAAACAGAATTCAGCAGCATATCAAAAAAATAATTCACTATGACCAGGTGGGAGGAATTTTAAGCCCTGGGGTGAATAAGTGGAAAAGTACCAGAGGACTTTTTGGGAGGTTGGTCACTGTGATTAGGCTATGTTTGCTAAATGTCACTTATGAAAATTAGGTCCTTGCTTTCCCAGACAAACTGGGAGATCAGAGTTCTATCTTTCTTGATAATTACATTTCAAAGGTTTGGATCCCAGTTCCATGAGAAAGAAATTCTTGAGTTGTAAAAACGGCAAAATGACATTTATATCTCAAAGGTGCAGAGACTTTTCAATTTTAAGTTTTCCCAAGTAAATGCTCTTGAGAAAAGGGAGGTAGTGGCCTAAAAGTGAGAAAGAGCCCTGTCTAAAGTTGAGTCAGGCTGAGGGAAATGTTAAGGCCATTTTGGTCACAAGGAATGGGAAAGAAATGGATATTCAAGCTTTCCTGCCATTCATCAAATTATTTAAAAAAAAAAATTCTTTTCTATGAAAAAGTTTTAGAACTTCTAAATCTATCATGAAACTTAGTAAAAGTTCAACAATTGACACTAATGGTGTAGAAAACTAATTTGACTGACCAGATCTGTGGAATTACTTTTTTTCATAAAAATGACCAAAAAAAAAAAAAAAATAAACCTGAAGCAAGAGGTTCAGACAATATCCTTTTAAAAGCCTATTATGACAAGTGCCATTTAGTTTCCATTATTTTTAACACTTGATGATATATTGTTAAATGAGTTTAGCTATATTTAATGGCAGCAATGAATTCTCACTCTAAATCTTCACAGCTAGTTCTCTGCAATCAAATATTTGCTTGGACACAGGCTAAGACTTTAAGAAAGTATGAGAATAGCCTACCTTTCAGGTTAATGAATTGAAAGTCAATCATCTTGGCACAAATGCCTCCATACTGTACTGTGTGTCTTTCATTAGAAAATGTTGAGATGGGAAAGATGGTTCTTCTCAGTCTTATTACCAAAAAAAAAAAGGAATTTTCTCTTTTTTTTATAGACTTAACCGGTTTGGAAAATCTGTATGTACCAAAGCTAGCCATTGTTAAAAACAAAATTTAAAAACCTAAAAGTTAAAAAAAGGTCTAATTTATACTTCAAAAGTCATTTAAAATGCAAGTAGTATATTTCAAACAGGAAAGAAATGGCAAAAAGGACATTTTCATAAAACTACTCTAATTACCATGTCAGATGCTTAAAATGTAAAGTCAGCGTAATATGTGCAAACAATCCCTGAGGCAATGTGCTACCATCTGCCTTGGGGAAGAGTCCATTATTTTGTTGCTCTCTCACCCTAATAGTGATAAAAAACAAAAACAAAAACAAAACAAACAAAAAAACCCAACCTTTCGTAAGCTGTCACATAAAAGATTAGTAAAGTGGCTTAATAAAATCCTGGCCGAAGGGCCAGTACAGATTGGATGAAACCAAACACAAGAAATCTATGAAAAAGGAGAAATCAGGTACAGCTTATATAGTTCACTGTTTTTTAATGAATTATCCTGGGCTGCTGCTTCCAGGGATTTGGGAACAATTAGAATCACAAGGTTGATAAAGACAGAATTCAAGAGAACTATAGAATTTGATCTTCAGCTGAAAGTAAAATAACATTTTATATGCTAGCATACTCATTTATTTACTTGCCTATTATCAATTATTTTATCAAAAATTCATGAGCCTCTCCCATCTGTCTGGCACTAGGTGTGGAGGAATCTTGTCTTCATCTTCTAGAAAATAACGTGTCTATTGAGAAAGACAGAGTGTCCATGACTTTAGACATGGAGTGGACATTGGTAGCTAGGCAGGGAGCCAGGGAGGGTCACCTGACTAAATTGAGAATTGGGGAAAATTAACAAGGAAAAAAAATATATATAGCAAAACTGGAAACGGTTATTTAGAAAGATGAGGAATCTGCCCTTCTCACTCAAAACATTGAGAAAGTAAGGCTTCCACAAACAGATCAGATTATAGTAATAGTAGCCCAAAAATGAAGTCAATGTCCCAATGATAAAATGATAAAAATACCAGAAAGACAAATTGCAGTATGTATAGTGCATTTTTGTTTGCTATATAACATGTGATCTGCTTTGCATTTTAGTTCTGCAAAGTGATGTTGAGACATTACTTGATTGAAAAAATTGATAAAAAATCGAACTGGAATTGACTGTTGACTGTTCATAGAAGTAGCAAAGGCAGCCTCTTGTATGAATTCAGAAGACTACCTCAGAAAACCATGTGGTTTTCAAACACAATACACCGGAAAGAGCAAACTCTCTCTATTATTTTTTCAAGAATTTTGATAACAGTGTTATCCAATCAGTCTTACCCTCTGTGAGATTATCAGTATGTTATAAAATCTAGTTTTTTTTTAAATGACTAAATTCATGCTAGCACTTTATATTGATGAGAATTACAGTTTCAGTACAGTTTAACAGATTAAGTGATATGTGAGTCGTATTTAACTCATGCTAGTGTTGAGCCTGGGACCTCATGAAGCACATGTAACTCACACGTGTCTACCATGGGAGCTGTGTGAACTATTTTTCAAATTGCATATAACTCACACACAGAAAACAAAAAACAACAAATTTTCCATTAAATTAGAAAAGATCGTTTTGTTTTTGAAGTTTTTATTCTATTTTCAGAATAAAACACCATGGCCCCAACGAAAAAAATTTTTTTTCTAGCGTGGCAGTCAATGTGATAAAGATGCTATTTGTGTATGCATATGTATTTTCACAATATACAATACAAATGAATCAAATCAAAACAAAGCAAAGCCAAAAAAGAAAGATTCTAGCATCTTTAATTCCATATACAGTAGTCCTTCTTTATTCAACAAGGATACATTTCAAGATCCTCAGTGAAAGCCTAAAACCCCTCTACAGGTTGAGGATCCAAAATATTCCAATTAGCATTTCCTTTAAGCAAAATGGCACTCAAAACATTTTAGATTTGGGAACATTTAGAGTTTCGGACTAGGGATGCTCAATTGGTAAGTTCTGTGAAATATTCCAAAATCTGAATAAATCTAAAATCAAAAATACTTCTGGTCCCAAGCATTTTGGGTAAGAGATGCTCAACCTGTGGTACCAAATGGTACATTTATATTTTTCCTATACATTTATACCATACAGTGTGGATATGCTGAGCAAAGGGATGATTCGTGTCCTGCATGGGTCAGAGTGGGATGGTGTGAGATTTCCCCAGAGCTACCTAGAATGCTGCAATTTAAAATTATTAATTGTTTATTTCTGGAATTTCACATAGAATATTTGTGGACCATGGTTGATCACAGATAGCTAAAGCTATGGAAAATGAAACCTCGAATAGGGAGGGACTACTGTGCATTGTTTGTCCTTAGGTTTGGTTTTGTGTTTCAAAACAGTTCCCTACTCATTCCCTGCAGGGCTTTTTACATCATGGTCTCTAAGAAGGTAGCTCAGCAAATGTGCTTGTTGGATCCTAGATGGGACGGCCTGTTTGGTATTGTCATTGTCCTGCCATTGCTTAAAAATGAGAATGAATAACTCAGACTCAGCCAAGTTTTAAGGTGAGGGATAAATAGATCTATTTTAATCTTAGAGCAGATATAATAAACAAAATTCTACTAGAAATGCAAAAATATTAAGTTCTATAAACCAGCTATCTGCTGAGGATAATATAATTTCATACAGTACCAAAAGTTGACCTTCAAATTTAGGAAGAAACTGTCAATATATGAGTAATAGAAACATTTCCTCAGACCTGAGTAGTTTAATGCACATCATTTTAGTTGATGGCTTTTATTTCTTACGAAATGATATCAAAACAAGCTCAATGACCCTATTTTTGTTTCTGCTTAAAGAAATTGGAAGTTAATTTAAACACATCAAACACATTTAAATAAAAGGGTATTCTTGATTGTATTAGTTAGGTGTTTCTTGATTGGATTTGAGTTTAGTGATATTTGGACCTAGAATTTCTATTTTAGTCATACTTATTTTAAATTTACCAAGCAATGATCAAGGTTGCTTTGAGACTGTGACCTTTGAATTCTAACAATAAATAGTAAGATTAAAAATTCACTTAATGGTATAAGCACTGGAGGATTTAGAAAGGTCAAGCAAGACAAATATTACCACCATGGCTATATATGTATATATACATAAAAATAAAATCTATAATTTTTATTGGCCATTGAAAATACCATTTATTCCAGGTACTAGGGTAGGGGGTTTTGTAAATATTCTCTCATTAAATCCTCACAAGCATTCTGTGACTTATAGATGAGGAATCTAAGGTCCCAAGAATGTAAATGAATTTCCTAGTGTCACATATCCAGGTAATGTTGAACAGGGATTAAAAATTCAACATGTCTGTCCATAAAATCAGTGTGTATTTTTTTTTAATCACACAGGCTGCCTGCAGCACAATAGTCTGACAATGATTTTCCTGCATAAATTGTTAATGTTCTAATACTAGTTCTGTGTATCTAGCCCCAGTGAGCTTTCTGACATTGTACATTGTTGTTTGAAACTTTTCAGAATATCTGTATGAAAAAGCAAAAAAGTAAGCACTTTATTATTTTTATTGTATTGATTTAAAGGTCATTATAAATTTTAGTTACTTTTCTTAGAGTTTTGCCAATTCTCATGCAACTTCACATTCATTCCTGAGCTTTGAAAAACTTTTAAAATTTACTATGATTTTATCTGATTCTATAGTCTTTGAATTATGACTATGTTTCGTCTCATATACATATATTGTTTAAATAGATTGAACCAAACAGTCTCTTGTTCAGTATAAGTTGAATCCAATTATTGGAAACATGAAAATTAATTTAAACATATTTGGAGGCATTACCTCACCCATTTATACAGCTGTTTTCACTGATGAAATACTGACTTAATTTTGGTGTTGCCTTTTCTTAGAACAGTATTCTATCTATATGCAATAACTCAGAGAAAGGAATTTAGATGCTGTGCTATTGTTCAGAAACACTAAAGGCCATTCTCTCTAACTTCAAATTATTGAGCAGTCTTTTGTAATTTTATATTTTTCTATTTGTTCAAATGATAACTCTGTGCAGTGCCAAATGTATAGCAGTAGCAGCTTCAACTGCTCACTTTCCTGCTTTGGAAAATAATGCTATATTTGGAGATGACAATCAATATTGGCTTGAAGGAACCTTGGACAGATGATAGTACAGTATATTTGCCACAGTAAGTTCCCTAGCAGCCAACAGTTTTGGTGTGGTGACCTACGATTAATGACACATTCTGGAGAGGTTTATAATTAAGGTATTTAATTATATACCAGAACAGAATGATGCCTCTAAACTAAAGATTTAATGAGTTATGAATGCCCAGGGCATTAAAAAATGGCTATTATTTTTTCCTTGACTGATGTTATTAGGCTTTAAAAGGCAACCACAATACTTTTGCTCAGAGGCCCTCTGAATAGTGACTATTGACTATGATTTACTAGATGGGACAAATCTAATGTTTCTATTTTTAAAATCAGATTTATGCATTGATGCAAAATATATTTTATGATGTTTGAAGAGTTTGCAAGAATTTAGAAAATTGGATAAAAGAGATGCCCTGCCCTGCAGCAGCCCCACTGCCCCTCCACCCAGCCATGTGGCACCCACACTGCCACATGGAAGGACCCACCCACCAGGGTCTAATGCTCAGCCACAGACTTAATGGCTACACCTAGACCAAGGTGGAGCCAAAGGACACAGACCTGATACCTACTACCACTGCCTAGATAACCTCACCCAGCTGCCACTGCTACTGCAGTGAGGAAACCCAAGCAGGCCAATCTCCTACAATGCCAGCCTTTGTGGAGAGGGACTGGCCAAGTCCCATGCCTAAGCATCCAACAGTGGCCTGGGGAGCAACACACCACTCCACACAAAGATCCTCCAGCATTGGCCTGGACTGTGACCATCACAGGGGAACAGGAAGTGGACAACACATAAGAGCTGCATTACAGGCTCCATTTAAAAGACATAGACTGGCTGAATGATGAATAAACACAACCTAAGTATATGCTGTCTTTATGAAAACCATCTAACTTGCAAGGACTCACATAGACTCAAGGTAAAGAGATGGAAAAAAATAGTCCATGCAAATAAAAACCAAAAGACAGCAGGTGTAGCCATTGTCATATCATATAAAATAGACTTTAAATCAATAATGGTAAAAAAAAAGACAAAGATAGTCATTATATAATGGTAAGGAAAGCAATTCAACAAGAAGACATAGTAATCCTAAGTGTATATGCACCTAACACAGAAGCTCCCAGATTCATAAAACAAATTCTACTAGATCTAAGCAAAGAATTAAAAAATAAGATCATAGTTGTCAGGGACTTTAACACCTCACTGACAGAACTAGAAGCAAAGAATCAATAAAAAAACACATAAATGGGACTCTAGAACAAATGGGCCTAACAGACATTTACAGAACATTCTACCCAAAAGCTTTTGAATGCACATTCATCTCATCAGCACATGGGACATTTTCCAAGATTGATAATAACTTACTCCACAAAACAAGTCTCAGCAAATCCATAAAATTCTACATCATACCATGTGTTTTCTCAGACCGCAATGGAATGAAACTAGAAATCAATTCCAAGAGAAACACTTGAATCTACCCAAAGTCATGGAAATTAAACAAAGAGCTGCTGAACGATCCTTGGGTCAATGATGAAATTAAGATGGAAATTAAAACAGAGTAGAGCCCAGCAATCTGTGTTTTAATAATTCTTCCAGGTGATTCTGATGCAGTTAAATTTTGAGAATCTTTCTTAAAGAATAAATCATGTTCCCAATGGTTTATGTGTTTATTAC
This sequence comes from Cheirogaleus medius, assembly GCA_008086735.1. NCBI lineage: Eukaryota > Metazoa > Chordata > Mammalia > Primates > Cheirogaleidae > Cheirogaleus > Cheirogaleus medius. The sequence goes on along the minus strand of VBSM01003157.1, from coordinate 45,911,480 downwards.
ATCAAAAAAGCAAACTGATTTTCATTACCTTATCTTCTGAGACTCAATTAGAAAAATAGGAGCTTATTAGTACTGACTATACCATTTATCTTGCAAAAAAAGAAAACCCACAATGCTTAAGAAAATACAAATGGTCACAGGATAGCAATTAATGTCATCTGTGATTAAGATTAAAATTAATGCTTACTGTGATTGAGAGAACTTTTGTGTTTCAGTTCTTTCTGAACCAAAACAGACTCGAGAACACACTTGAAAATATTCAGTGTGACTTCCATTTTATTATACAAAGAGATCATCATATTGTTATTTTTTAAAACAATCCTCCCCAAATCCCAATATTAATTATTATTCTCTCTTATGTTAAAATAATTACAAACAGGATTTTGAGAAATACCACTTATGCAACAAATCACTCTACATCTCAGAAGACTAAACAGGCAACATAACATGTACACAAGGACTCCCTCGTTTAATACTATAGCATGGCCTTGCCAGTTCTACTTCTGCATTCAAACTAAAATTCTGTACTATAAATCAGGTTTTGAAAGTCTATTTCATTTTACCCATTCTTAAAGAAACAAAACAAAACAAAACAAAAACTTATTTGAACAAAAATCTGGGTATAACTCTTTTTACCATAGATCTAACCTGCTCTATTTTCTTTTTGAAAATTACTCATAACTGCTTGTGTTGGGCCCTACTCGTTGCTAAGAAATATACATGCACAGAAATCCAAGAGTGTAAAAGAAATGTTGAGAATTGTTTGTGGAACATGCAGTTCAGATTGATGGCTAGATAGTGAATTTTCCCAGAATACGGATAATTTCCCCAAAGATCAACCAAAGAGAAATCCCTAAAAGAAATCATAAAATCCAAAAAGGTGACAGGAGAGGCTTTGAGATTTCTTTTCTAAATACGGTTTAAATTTTTTTGGTCCTCATGTTCTTTGCCTTGGTGGAAAAAGTATCATTTGTTCTCTTATTGCAAATATGTTGGCAAGGCCAAGATCACTTGAATAGCTGTCTATAGGGGTAAAATCAGGGTAGTTTAAACTCATGCTAGAGTGAAGAGGTACAGAGAAAACCAGTAAGAATTGATCAGTGTTGGAATTTCTTCCCACCCCTCCCTCCAAACTTCCATAGCTGGTAGTTGACAATCTCGAATGCTTTCTGCAAAGCTGCTGCTTTCTGAGCATTGACAGTTGATATGCTGAGCATGATAGTGTCTTAATGAATTCAACAGAAGGGGAAGAATTTGCTGTGTTGTGGTGCTGTGGGTTTCTACCCTAAGACTCATTCAGTCACATCTCCTTGAATCATTCCAGGATGATATAGATCACCCTCTAACCTTTGGCCCTTTCTCAATATGTACTGCCAGAGTAGCCAGTTAGCCCAAAGAATACAAACTAACGCAAATCAGCACTTCAAGTAAAATGACGAATGGATTGTGCATTCCACCCAGTGACAAGCATATTAGCACAGAAGGACCTAGATATAAAAACCAACATCACAAACCTACTAACAGAGGCAAGGCAAGATGTTAACAATATGAAACTAAAACAAGAATCACCAAGATAAATAGCAGAAATAATAAATAAGAAAAAATAATGGCTAAAATAAATAAATGACACCATAGATGAGATATATAATACAATGAATAAAGAGGGCACGATTCCCTCAAATCTTGCCAAAGGGAGCAGTAAACCGCTGAATGCATTTAAGCAGGGAAAAGACATGAAGAACATTTAAAGTCTAGTTCAGTTTGTTCCCGAGTATATTTATTTGTTTATAGTAATCAATTTGTCATCTTCTTTCCATCCCCCTATTCACACCAAGACTCCTTCATGTCTATGTTTTTTTAAATATAATTTCGAGTTTTATTTACAAGTTAATGCTTACATCAGTATTTTTGTCTTATATACATATTCTTATTATCAGTGTTTTAAACGTTTTATCTTACCAATACAGACATATACAATTTTTATTTCTATTTTTTAGAGCTCATTACTAGGTACCATTTTAATAAACCTTGTTTTTTGTTGTTGTCGTTGTTGTTTTGAGAAAGAGCCTTGTTCTGTTGCTGGGGCTAGACTGCAGTGGCATCATCACAGCTTATTGCAGCCTCATACTCCTGGGTTCAAGTGATCCTTCCTCCTGCCTCAGTTTCCTGAGTGGCTGGACTAAAGGCACATGCTATCATGCCAGGATAATTTTTATTCTGTTTTTAGTAGACACAAGGTCTCATCTTGCTCAGGCTAATCTCCAACTCCTGACCTCAAGCGATCCTCTCACCTTAGCCTCCCAGAGTGCTAGGATTATAGGCCTGAGCCACTGCACGTGGCCTAAACTTTGTGTTTTGTTTTGTTTTTTACTTTTTTTTTTTTTT
>VBSM01003157.1:45879992-45908995 GCA_008086735.1 Cheirogaleus medius | reverse complement strand
AAAAAAAAAAAAAAAAAACTTGAAGAAGAAAAAGAGAGAGACTGGAATATCAGGTATGAGAAAAAGGAAGGAATCACCTTATACAAACATTTATAGGGTTTTTTCCCACAACTTATTCCTCAAGTTGTGGGAGCTGTAAATGGTTTTGAAGAGGTAGAGGGTTGAAAACATTACAGACATTTTTTCTAAGTCAAAGAATATTTCAAAATGTCATTCAGACATTTATAATGTAGGTGAAGATTAAACATAACAACATTGAATTTAATAAAGTTTAATATAAATATAGTTTTATACCTTTGAAATATATAATGAAACTACTTCCCAGTGTCCCTGGAGCATGTAGAAAACATTGCTACACATTATTAAGCCACAAAGAAGAACAACCCTTTAACAACAAATACACAAACAACAATTTGACAGTAGATAAAATATTCTTATATAAATAACTGTTTAAAAGGGAAATAAACTAGCAGCATCAACCTCTTCTCATGCTAATCCTTTCTTTTGCTGTAAGAGTCTCAAAGTGTGTATCTTTTGTCTGTTCCTCATTTCTGACTCACTAAATTTATTGCTCCAATTATTTAAATTAATCTCTTTTTAGTTCCTAATAACCTATTATGAGACAAACTAATTCATCTCTAAATACTAATAATCAATATCCTACAGCATGAGAAACTAATAATCATCCTAAGATCTTCAAGATCTTTTTACCTTTAGATTTCAGGTTATTGCTTTATCTGAGAATATTTTCTTTGCTTTTTCTAATTACTTTGCTATTTCATTGGATATGTTCTGCTGCTTCTTCAATTCTAAAATGTTTTGCCTAGTTTCAAACTTCTATTATTTTATCTCTATATTTATCAAATATCATCTGCTTCTACAGATTCATTTGACTCTAACTGTTCTGGTGATTTTATGACTAAGATTTGGCTTATAGCTAAATTTTGATAGATTAATAAAATAAAGAACATTATATTATACAAACTATAGAGTGAAAGAAAATATTCATATTACATAGATCAGACAAAAAGTTTATTTCAGAATGTAAAAGTAACTCATAAATGAGTAAGAAAGAGATAAACAATTCAGTTAAAAAAATGGTCACAATGAATAGGCATTTGTAATTACTCAAAACAAGAGACAATTGAGATGTCCATAAACAGTAGAATTGATAAACAAATTGTGGTTTATTTATATGGTAACATAAAAAGAAAACTAATGAGAATGATCAATCTATAATTACTGACAAAATATGAAAGAATTTTACAAAGGCAATGCTTATATAGAAGCCAGACATGGACTTATATGATATATGATCCTATTTGTATAACAACAATCAAAAATAGACAAAATTAATCTATGGTGTTAAAGGATTGTTCTACCCTTGGGGGCAGAAATTTCGCTATTAAATAAACCCTAATTCTAACTGCTTTTCCAACTCCATTACTATGTTTTGAATATACAACTGAATATATATACATCCTCTGTTATCTAAAACTCTGCTTTATTTTGTCTTCCCTATTTCAGATGACATAATTCCATTGCTTATTCCAGTTCAAAGAAAACTCAGATAATTTTTCTCATTTTTCTAGCATCTTTGACCATGCTATTACCAAAGAGAGTGTATTTGGACAAAATGTCTCTCTCAATTTTTTTTTCTTTCCTTAACTATTATCTCTCCTCAGTCCTATTTACCTTATAGACTAATACATTATTAAATTTTCTAAAATACTGTCTTAATTATATAAATCCTTGCTTACAGATATGAAATGGATTGCAACTTTATCCAATATCAAGATTTTATTATTCATTTTAATATTCAGAGCACATCACAGTAGAGTCCCAATTGACCTTACCTGCCTGATTTGTGATTTTCCCCACATACAGCCTCACTTTCATAGGAACAGGGTCACTGGCACATGCATGTAACCTAGCCAATTGTGTCATTCATTTTGCCTAAAATAACTTACAGCTTTCTCAATTTTACTTTTGCAGTTTAACTTCTTCCAACAAGTATTTTTCTGATTCTTCATAACATAAATACAATTGGTATTTTTAATCTCCATTGTATTATTTATGACTGTCTTACTTTTTTGTAATATAGTTTTCAGTAATAGTTATTTTTATTTTATCTGTTAGAATAGTATTTCTCAAACTTTAGTCTGTATCATAATCACCTGCAGGGCTTGTAAAAAACATATTGCTAGGTTCTATTAAAAAATTTCTGGTTAAATAGGCCTACGATGATGTTAAGAAATTTCATAAGTGATGTTCTTGCTGTCTGGGTGTCATGCTTTGAGAATTGTATTAGAATCAGTCAGAAAAACATAGATCATATGTAATTAACCTATTTGTTCCCAAATTTATACCATGAATTTGCCTAAATTTAAATGTAAATTTTATATAAGCACAAAAACATATATGCAATGCAAACAACTGGAATTATAAAATAATATTTTGTCAGATAAGCAGTAACAATGATATTAAAATGAGATCTCAATGCCTTTGGGATTTGTGAAATAATATTAAAGATATTTTAACATAAAACATTACTTTCCTTAAAATAACTTTTATTTCTATTTATTTTATAAAGTTTATATTGAAGTAATAAAACCATCATAAGTTAATCTAAAATAGAATTATGAGAAGTTACATTAGGAAAAAAAGGATCTTAATGAAAGTAGATACATGAATATGAAAGTAAACTTGTACTCTATTAGATTCTAGAAAGAATAAATATCCACATATAAAACAATTTATATATATATTAAAATATTTGAGGCAAATAGCTGAAAATCAATATCAAGATTGAGTATGCAAATATCAGGATTAATATTGCACCTCTAACATAAATATATATTTCATTAGTGTTTTATTTTCAGTGATATATTAAATTATACATTGTAGTCTACTTATGTATTAGACATTTGTCTGTTTTCATCATCAGTTTCAAAACAAAACACAAATAATTTTAACAGGTTATAGAAAGAGTGGCAGTAATAGAAACAAAATCAAACTGTAATTATATACAATAGAAGGGAGTAAAGAACATGGAAAGAGTTCTCCAAATGTAAATATAAGATGTTTGATAATTTAGCAATGAAGCTAAAGTACTTTTAAAAGTAAATGTGTGCCAAAAATCCACAAACATCAAGTCTAAGGGAAATATAAGTACAAGAAAAACTTTTGGAATTATTTGAGTGTTTGGAAGGAAAGGCAAAGAGGTGGGTATGAAGAGAAGTAGCACAGACCAACATTCAAAATCCAACATATATTCCTTCAGTTAGTTATATGGGGAAAAAGAAATTCAACATATTTAGGAAACTTACTCAGAAACCATGCCTAAATTTACCTTTTATTTATAACATCTATTTATTATTCATAAACTGTTTCTTAAACTCCTCCTCTGTGTCAGGTATCACACCAGACAAGGGAAAGATAGCATTGAAAAAAATCTGCATGCACCTCAAAGTGGTATCTCCTAAGGAGACAGTATAAAAAGTGCTATAATAAGCAAAGGCAGAGTTCCATTTTAGTAGAAGAATTTACATTGATATCTAACGAATGAGTTAGAATAAATGTGTTGATTTTCCAATATTTCCCTTTTTGGCAAATGGAAATTGCAGTAATGAGTTACATAAGCTGGAAACCTTGTTTATTTTGTTATAACATCTCCCCTACCCTATTACACCAATGTTTGATATTTAATCCATCAAAGTCATATATGCATATATATATGCATATATTATATATATATGTGTGTGTTTGTGTATATATATATATATATACACAAACACACACATATCTGTAATCATATATCTCTTCACTTCCATTTTCACCACTCTGGAACAATTTTCAGTCATCTTCACCCGGTCTAATGCAACAGCACTAATAAATCTGAATATAGTCTGGCTTCCCTCCAATCCTCTCTACAAATGTAGCCAGGATATTATTTTTTAAATGAAAGTCTGATTCTCTCAAGGACTTCTATTGAAGATTTCAAAGTGCAAGTCTTACCCTTTCAAGAGCTTCCTATTGCTTTCAGAAAATGCTCTACAATGCCTTAAGACCTGCATAATCTGTATTGTGTCTGCCTCTCTAGACATATCATGCAACTTTGTCCCCTCATTCTTCTGGATATAGCCAAAAGAACCTACTCCTTATATTTTCAGAACAAATTTCCTTCTACAACATCATAAATCTTATTTCTGTTCATATTTTATATTGCTATAAATATTTGAAAGGTGTTTTCCCATTCCTCTAGGTTTTAAGTTATTTTAAGAGGTCTGCCTTTGCAACAGTGCTATTCCATTTTGCTCATAGTATTTTTAAAAAGATTTTATTTTTGGAACAATTATAGATTTACAGAAAATTGAGGAAATAGAAGAGTTCCCCCATACCCCACCCCTAGTTTCTCTATCATTAACATTGTATTTAAATATGGTCATTTGTTATAATTAATGAAACAAAATTGACATATTATCATAGTTTTTTTTCTTATTTTCTCACTTTTCACCTACTACCTTTTTTGTGTTCTAGGATCCTATCTAGGATACCACGTTAATTTCAGTTACTCTCCTTAGACCTCTGTTGGCAATGGCTTTTTCTCAGACTCATTTTTCTGCAACACAAATTCCAGGTTTATCTTGTATATTTTCTGCCCCAATTCTAAAAATAGCAATTATTCCAAGGAGCCCTGCTTCCTTTTAGTGGACAATAGTATTAGAAACCAAGATCTGGGTCTTAGGTGTGCTTGTTGTTACTGGGGTTTCTTGTTTTGCTTAGTTGTAACAGTTTTGAAGACAACTGATCAGGCATTTTGAAGGATGCCTACTATTGGGATTTGTCTGATATTTTTTTCTCATGATAATGCTGGGATTATGGGACACTGGGAGGAAGTCCAAAGAGGTGAACTTCCATATTCATGCCCTCATATCAAGTGTACCTGCTGTCAACATGATTTATCACTGTTGCTATTGACCTTGATCCTTTGGCTGAGAGAGTGTTTATTGGGTTTCTTTACTGCACAGTTACTCCTCCCACCCCTTTTTCTTTACTGTATTCTTTGGAAGGAAATCGCTATGCATGGCATCACCTAAGGAATTAAAACTGTATGCTAAGCACAATGATTTCTCTCAAAGCAGAGTACATAAATTATTTGAAATGTTTCATAGGAGATGTTTCTTTTCCCCATTAATGAATTTGTTCAGGCCTTTATTAATATTCTATATACTTACGGATATTTATTTTATACTTTGGATTATAATCCAATTATACATAATTTATTTTGTTGCTGAAGTTTTTCTAGCTTTGAACTTTGGAAAATCTTCCAGTTGGCTCCTCTGCTCTTTTTGACATGTCACCATCAACATGTGTTTGTGTGTGTATGTATGTATGTGTATGTATGTGTGTATGCTTTGAGCACTTTCTTACTCTGACACTACAAACATTTCCAGGCTCATCTTGCATATTTTCTACCCAAGTTCTAGAATCAGATATTTTCCAAAAATACTTGGATTTTTTTTAGTGGAAAATGATATTAGAAATCAGGATCTGGGTCCTAGTTTTGGTTGTTGTTACTGAGGTGCCATTTCTTTTAAACCTGCTCAGCTGACAAAGCACAAAAATATAGGTATGTATACTAACAGATGTATATACACATATCTATAAATATTGCTATGCATAACACTGTGTCTATATTAAACTAAACATGAGTTTGTACTGATGTCTCCAACTCTAATTCATACCCACATGGATCATTCTAGCTTTTGCCCCTTGTTTATTTGTCAATTCCCACTCCAACAGTAAGGAAACTGTTTCCCATCATCTGTCTTCCATTTACATAGTTACTTAATTCCATCTGCATGTATAGTGTTTTTAAAATTTTTAACCCACACCTTGTGGGGAATATCTTTATCATCTAAAGGGCAGTGCTTATATACAGTTCCTTCTGCCTTTTATCTTCCAAATTGATTCATTTCCAAATTTACTTAGGTCAATACCATTTCCCCCCACCTCCTTCAACAAGGTTGTCTCATAATAGATTTTCTGTCATAATCTGCACATATCTTTTCAGAGATCCTCTAACCTTCTAAATGATTTTTAAAATGTGCATATATTAAAATTCAATCTTTAGCTATAAAGTTCTATGAGTTTGACAAATGCATAATGTCATGTATTGATCTATACAGTATCTTACAGCATAGTAGTACCATCATAAAAATCCCCTGTGCTTTATCTATTCATTGCTCTTTCTCTCTCCTCTAAACCCTTGATATGCAATGACCATCTTATTGTCTCAATAGTTTGCCTTTCCAAAATGTCATATAAATGTAATCATAAAACATGTAGGCTTTCAGATTGTTTTTTTTTTTTCACATAGTAATATGAATTTAAGGTGACTTCAAGTCTTATTCTGGCTTGCTAGCTCATTTGTTTTTATTATTGAACAATTATTCAATTGTGTATATGTATCATAGGTTGTTTTACTATTCTGCTATTGAGGAATATCTTGATTGCCTCCCATTTTTTAGCAACTGTGATTAAAGCTGCTATAAACATTCAATTATAGGTTTTTCCATGAGCGTAAATTTTTTAATCTGTTAGGAAATTATTTAGGAGAATGATTACTTGCTTTTTGGTAAGACTATGTTTAGCTTTGTCTTCCAAAATGACTGTACCATTTTACATTCCCACCAGCAATGGATGAGGGTTCCTGTTACTCCATATCATAGCCGGCATTTGTTGTTATCAGTGTTTGAGGTTTTAGCCATTCAAATAATATGTATTGGTATCTCATTATTGTTATAATTTGCAATTATCTGATGACATATGATAGTGAACATATTTTCACATGCTATTTTTACTTGGTCCCAGATCACATTTTTCTGTTTTTCTTTTTTCTTCTTCTTTTACCTCTCAGTTTTTGCTGCTCATTTTCCCTGAGATTTCTGAATTGTTAGGAATGGAATACTATGGAAACCAGTCCTTGAACCTTTTCCCTATTCATTCTCATCCCTATGAGGATTTCATCCTATGTTGAAACTTCTATCCATATACTAATATACTAATATTTCCCAAATATATATTTTCATTAAGACATTCTCCCTAAAATCTAAATTATATATATATATACAACTAACTACTCAGAAACTCCACTTCAATGTTTTAACAATCACCTTAATTTCACTATAGCAAATAATTTTAGATGTTTTATACCAAATCTGTTCCACCTAAGGACTCAGTAAATGACAAGTACATATTTTCACCTTTTCATGTCAAAACCCCTTTATGATTATACTTTCCTTTTTTCAACATAGCAAAACACATCAAGGAATCTTGTTGGCTCTTCTTCCAAAAAACTATGTGTTCAGAATTTGACCACTTCTCTCTAGCTAGCACTACCATCCTCATCTTTATAGAAGTCAACATCATATCACTCCTGAATTACTGAAGTAGATCAAGGGATATAAATGTAGATTTTCATGGTAGCATTTTTGTAATCGTATTGCCCAATCACAGTTGAAGAAATACATAACTTGTGGAATATTAATCAATTGAAATGATCACAGCAATCAAAATGCTGCAGGAAATTGTCTGGATGAAGCTCACTAAAATGGTGAGTAAAATAAAGCAAAACAAAATAAAATAATAGATGTAATATAATTTATTTGAAAGTTTAAATGTATAAATTTGAAAGCAAACATTGCTCAGGAATGCATAACTATGCAATAAAAATATAAAGTTAGGACTTCCACTTCCAGTCATAATGGAGTAACTGCTACTGGACTCACACTCCTACCATAAACAACTATGTATAAAACTGGACATATAAGAATACTTTCAGGCAATTCTTGAGAGATAGGAAACTCATGAAAGGATGGAAGCTATTATATCACTTCAGATTTTTTCCCATAAGCAATCTATGACTACAGTGAGGGAACTGGAATCCAAGTAGATTTGTGATTTTAAATATCTGAGAATGAAGCTGCTAAAATGGCTTGAATCACAGGGCCAAGGTACCATAGAAGAGATAGTTGCATATTGAAGGAATCCAGAAGCCTATGTCCACATTCCTCAATGTGTCTTTGGTCCCAGACTTGACTGTGTATATGCGGGGTTTATCAGAGAGCATCTGTTATGCTGACAAAAGCAAATCAATAGCAATAGGGGTATATTAGTGCTCAGAGACATTGAAGATCCAGCCAAGCCATGCTGGAGATATGTCATTTGTACCCGGCATTTAAGCTGGTTGATGAGAAAGGCTACATCTTGAGAATAAGGAGTAACCCTAGAGGAAGGTCTAGTCAATACTCACATGAACTAACCAAAACACAAATTTGCAGATAAAGAGTTTAGAAATCAATAATAAAGAGCTAAAAGAATTTTGGGCTTTCCACACATCAAACCTAACAAAGCATCAAACCAAGGCTACTCAAGATCAAGGTTGTCAGCCAGTAAGCAAACTACCTGCCAAAAGAAAAATTAAAACTCTCTAGTGGAATTAAGAGAATCTAGACCCTCCCTAATACATTGTCTAAAGCATCTTAAATACAATTTTAAAACTACCAGCCATTTAAAAAGATAGAAAAGTACAACCTAAAAGAAAAATACCAGACAATATAAACCAACTGCAAAGTGACCCAGATATGAATTTAGTATACAAAGACTTTAAAGAAATTAAAATTAATATATTTAAGGAGTTACAGGGAAATATGGTCCTTATGAGTAAAGAGATAGATAATCTCATTGGGGAAAATAAAATCACAAAAAAATTATAACCAAATGGAAACTTTAGAATTAAAACTAGAATAACTAAAATAAAAATTTTCTTAAAAGGGTATTAATAGCAGATAAAAGATAATAGAATACTATATAAATTAATCTGAATATAAAATAATAAAAATTATTCAATCTAGAGGACAGAGAGGAAATATTACATATTGAAGAAAAAATTAACAGTTACTCAAGGTCATCTGAAATAATACAATGCTTTAAAACACTACATGCAACTCAATTTTCAAAATGTAAAGAGAAGTAGAATGAGATAGAAACATTTGACAAAATAGTTGATACTTTCCCAATTTCAATTAAAAATCCTTCACTTACAGATTTAAAAACTCAGGATTTCAGAGCAAAATAAATATTAATAAAACCACATCTAGAAGTATCATAGATAAACTCTGAAACTAATAAAGAATCTTGAAAAGAACCAAAGCAAAAAAGATTACTTAAGTGGAAAAACATGAATAATGGCTAGCAATAATAGAGATCAAAAGATCAGGAACAGTGGAGACCAGATAATTAACAGGAAGCCATCATCAAATTACTTGCCAAGTTAGCAAAAATCCGATTCCTGAGTCAAAGACAAATGATGTTATTACTGTTAGCATAGGAAGCAACATAACCTATGTGTTCACAGTGGTCTCAACTCACAGCAAGCCCCATGGAGACAATGAGGAGCATCCCTGCTGGATGTTGCACACAGCATGGATTTTGCACACCCACTTCAGTGGATATTGCACACACAGTAGATTTGAGTTGCAACTAAAATATTCAAGTTTAAGCAAACTCTGACATCATAATGGGGCTGTTGTCAAAACTGCCCAGCCTTTATCTTGGAGGAAGACATTATCTTGACTATCATTGTCTAGAGATAAGTTTTCCCTCTGCCCCAGATGTAAACACAGTCTCAATTGGCTAAAGCTGTTTGCTGTGCAAACATTCCTGAAAATATAGTATAGAACAAAAGCTGTCAATGTTTCTACAAAAAAATGTACAGAAATGAAAGAAACCTAGGGAATACTGTCTTCCAATAAATCCACCTCTAGTTTCTATGCTATTTTGGCTTCCCATTCATATTCCATCTCCATCAACCACTTTGATTAATCTCAGTGACAGTGGTTGAGACCCAATCTGTTCAGTGTTTCATATGGCATTTAATTGAGGCTACTGTCAAAAGACTGCAAGCATCAGAATGTGGCCAATCTGCCAGATTGCTCCCTTCCATGTCCCCCAGTGTTCCAGTCTAACAAATCCCATCTTATGATTATCCTAAAGTGCAAATCGCTGTAGTTTTTCAGAACATAGGCAAGTTATTGTTGGCTTCCACACAAGTTGAGTTGAGGGCTCAACTCGGGATCCTCACAACTGTACATTCCCAGGGTAAGACTCTTCTGTATACTCTACCCTATAATCCGTGAATTATGAATACTGGTGAGAATAGACACTATAAGCTCTGAGTGAGTGCTGAGTACCATTCTCTGTAATCGTTCTGGGTGGTTCTTTCTCTGGCCTTGGGCAGTCTGCTCATACATATGCACTCACAATTCCTCTGTGGAATATTCCAGGAGGACCTTCTACAGAAGTCTAGAGTACTCACTTTGTGCAGCTCCCTTCACCTTGGGACTCTGTCCTACGACCCCTCACTGTTTGGTCTTCCTAAATTCTTTTCATCTCTTTAATTTAGCAATCTTAGAGTCTTTGCCATGGTTGGCTCTCCCTGGAAACTCTATCAAGGCTGTAAGATAATGGAGTTGTAGGATTTTCATCATTTTGGATTTTTCTCCCCATCTTAAGGGCTCAGTATCACTCATTACTTGATGTTCAGTATCTTGAAAAGTATTTCTACATATACTTTACCCAGTTTTTTGTTTGTTTTATGCAGATTGAGAAATTTAGTCTTTGTTACTCTATCTTGACCAAAAACAAGAAGTTAGGAAGCTTTAATAAGTTAAAAATGCATATGGTTGAACAAAGTGAAACTTAAAAAATTAGAGCCCATTAAACCATTAATGAAGAAATAATGTGAATATTGTAAATAAAAATGTATTTAACCCTAAGAAGGAACAAAATACAGAAAGTACAAATCAAACCAAATTCACAGGCAATAAACTTAAATTCAAAATTATCAATAATTACATTATATGTAAATTGACTAACACATCTTATTAAATGTCAGAGATTATCAGAATAGATTAAAAGAAAAAATCCAAATATATGTTATATTTATATTTAAGGATATACTTTAAATAGAGAATTATAAGCATGTTGAAAATAAAAGGGTAGAAAAAATTTTAAGTATACAAGTCATTTTGAAGAATGTTAAAACAGTATTAAAAATTTGATCAAAACAACGTTAACAAAATACTATGCTCAATACTCAAAGAAAACACACTAATTAAATTACACAGGAAACTTTTATCAAGATAATCCGTGAGCTGGGACATAAAAGAATACCCAATAAATGTCAAAATATTGAAATTTTATAAAATGTGTTCTGTCAGTACAACAGTATCAAATAATAATGCAAGAAGAATACAATATTTAGAACCTCTCTTCCAAATATTTGACAATTAACCAACACATTTGTAAGTAACCAATGGATTAAAGAAGAAATCATAATGAGATTAGAAAATATTTCAAAATGAATGATAAAGAAAAGAGAACATTTCAAAATTTATGATATATAGCTAAAGTGGAATTTATAGGGAAATATTTAATTTTAAATACTTATTCAAATTTATCATCAACTGTATGATAAAACATTCAATGGGTTAGAGAAATGTAAAAGTTACTTGGAAAAGGTACATTGTAATAAATACTCTTTCAAGAATAAATACGAAACCCAAATTTAAAAATTTCATGAAAAAAGCCATTCATTCCCCCAAATCTACAGGGCTATGTGCCTTAATTGGTGAAATCTATTAAGCTTTAAGATGTTAAAATACTACCAGTCTTGTACAACCTCAGAAAATGTAAAAAAAAAAAAATCATATAGCCATGTTAGGAACCTACCAGTTATTTTCATTGAAAAGATATTTTATTATCACAATTTATTATGTATATATACTTAAGTTATTTGTACTAAACCTAGCAGTGTGTGCTTCTACAATCAGACAGAGTATCACTAAATGCAAAGAAAAAATAAAGAAAATTAAATTCTCTTGCAATATACGCTTAAAAATGGAATCTCTCTCTCTCTCGCCCACAAACATACACACACACACAGACAGACTGAACAAATATTTACTTTAACCTATCAAATGGTTACTAGTTTTACAGGCTTTTTCCTATGCTTTTGAGTTTGTAAACACAGCAAATAGGCCATTATTTTGCTGTGGTAAAATACTAATTGTTGTCTATATTTTGCAATGATTATTTTGAATGCTTGCAGAGTTTCACTTCCATTCTATAATACTGAATACCCAAGCAGAAAAGAAAAATCCATTACATTATAAACATTTATATCATGATAAAAGCTATATTATATATTCACAAAAATCCATTACATTATAAACATTTATATCATGATAAAAGCTATATTCTATATTCACTATGGATTTGAAATTACAATTAGGTCTCAATAACAATGTGATGCAATACCATCTCAATTATACATGCAGCAGGATAATAAAAGCTACTATCTGGGGAGAAGAATCCATTCATTGATATTGTTTATGATTTGCTGATTCAGAAAAAGAATGCTGTTTTATAAATACCTTCCAAAGATATTTGTCATTTCTTTTACTATTGAATGCAACTGTATTCATAAGCTAAAGAATTTACTGATAAAATAAAACATAGTTAAGCTAATTGTTACTGCAGTATCTCATTGGACAATGTAGATACAACTCAAATTAATATATGTATATTCATGCTCATTTATTTATTCATTATTTGAATTTTATTGAGCAAATATTTAATATCTACTAAATTTTCTACACCGCAATAAGATAAAATAATACAGCAACTGGGTATGGTTTATGATCTATGAATATTAAATATAAAACATCCCTTGTTTCAATAAGAAGATATTTCCATTTAAATTTTATGTATATTGACAAAATATAATTTATGATAATCTAACTGGTGAAACCCACAAGGTGTAGGTTGTGTTTGGTTTCATTAATTTTTATTGTGTATATCTCTATACAAAGAATGAGTTATTGATAAGTTCCTTCCAAAGTCGACCCTTGTGACTAAAATATTTTTCTACCATTTCTAAAGTGATACCTTCCTTCTTTAACATTCTATATACCAGCACAATAGTCTAAGAAAGTGTGTTAGTCAATCTTTAAAGATAGACCCCCTCCTGGTGTCCACATTTATGTATAGCCCCTCTTCTTACATTTATGCTAGCTATTTAAGTGATCAATATAATACAGTGAAGGTGTTACTAAGTTTCTTCCAAAGCTGTCATAAGACACCTTGTCTTATAATAGCTTCCATCTAGTCTCCCGAAACATATGTTCTGAACACCAGCCACAGTGTAAGAAGTCTGATTACCCTGAGACCACCATATTGTGATGACAGGGACAAATAGAAGACATAGGAAGAGAAAGAGATGCTTAGCCAGCCCCAGGGTTTTCCAACCATCCACCTGAGTGAGGTAAAAGGCATATGAGGAAAGAAGCCATCTTGAATTTCCAGCCCAATTCAGCCTTCAGATGACTCCAGTGTCAGCTACCATCTGAAATTCCAACAACATCAGAAATTCCAGGCATGAATTGCCTAGCTGAACCCAATAAAACCACAGAAACTTGACAGTATGCTAATGTTTAAGCTGTAATTTTTGGATTTCGTAGATGCAACAATATATAACCAACATGCTAGATATCAATGACAATGATTTAGGATAAATTTCAAATAATAGTGAATCATAAAATCATGCCAACTGTGTAATTAATATTATCATGAATGCTTTGGGCTTTACTGTAATTTTCAATTCCCCTTTGTATTTTAAATCCAAAGTTATATTCAATATAACTTTATTTTTCTGTTATCAGAATATTGAGTGGGATGATTTAAGTTTTTAAAAATTAAGTTTCCTTTTTTACTATTTTTTTTTCAGACTTCAAAATTATCAAAAGAACAAAAATAATTTATACCATCCTAACTAGAAAAACAGGCATGAAGTTTCTTTGGAAAGTCTATACTTTTGTGTAAACTGATCAACCAGAATCCTAGATTGCTCTACCATGATAGTTTCAGAAGCTGTCCCTAGATTTAGATTGGAAAGAATGCCATGAAAAAAAGTTGGTCATTTCTTATCATTGCATAATATCACGTATACCATATGTTTTCTATTTAAAAACTCTACAATGCATTCTTTTTTTCCCATCGGTATTCATTTTTCCAGGCATGTGAGCAAATGTTACCATTGTAGGAATGAGTTTGGGCCATCTTTGGTCTTTCTACCCACAGAATAACTTTAGTAAAAATAGTTATAACTAGTCCCAACTAATGGATGCCCTCTTCTATACACAGCCAAAATTATTTAATATATAATTGAGAGGCGATGAACTGGTCCTTTTATCTAAGGTATTTCAAGAAGAAAGTAAGAATAATACCAAGGTAGACAGATGTCCATTGGGAAAGTTTTATTGGGTGAAGACAATATTTAATCTGTAGTACAAAAGAAGGATGTACACCAAATCAAAGCACTGATCTCCTTATAATCAATCATTCATCTGACTTTGTTTCCCTACTCTTTATCTGGCTCTCTGGGTGGCTGTTTTAATATGCTTTCTTTTTCTTTTCTTTTACTTATACATACTGTTTAAATAAAGGTGTCACTCATCATGCTATATGGCCTACAAAAAGCTACTGAGTGATGTTCACATAGAACTCAATCAGGTAGTATACCTAACAGCAGGATTAAAATAACTAGAGAACTTATAATTATTTCACAGATACCACTTAGAAGTCTAGGGGACTAGGTGTAAAATAGGCTGAAGATATATAAAAGAGTGATAAGAGGCTGGCTAGGACATCACACTGCTATCAAGATGGATATGCCAAGGAGGGAAAATTAATGTTTTCACCTATGTGTTATGAAACAGAACACCATTCAAAGAGATCAAGAAATACATTAGCTCACACTGGATGAGTTATGTATAATATATTTTGTGCTCCTTTCTTCTTTTGAATAATGATATCACAGTAAACTAGAATTTTGATGCCCGAATGGTTTTTAACATAACATGATTACTTTAAATAATGTTTTTATTTATGACAGTAGACAATAAGAACATAAATAACAAGTTAAATCCAAATCTAAAATACTGATTCTATATAATGCTTATAGTATTCTATTCTAATTTGCGAAATTATAATAGACTGAATTATTTCGTATTAAAAAGTCAATCTTTCATTATAGTATTTAAAATAACCTTCATTTTAATCATTTTATAATGTTACCATTTCTGTAAGTTTACTCATGTTAGAAGGTAGCACTCCGTCAGACCATGCACTTTTACCCTAACTCTATAGGGTCAGAATTATAATTTCAATCCTCCAATTTTAAAACCAGGGGTTAAAATATTATATTGAATAGAATGTTAAAAAGATTTAAATACAAAAATTGAGGTCTTTGACCTCAATTTTTCTTTATTAAAAGAATTTCTCTATCTTGTCTAGTTCAACCAGAATGGCCCTTTATTATAGAGATTAACTTACTAGACTACAAACACACTCAATTCAGCTGATTAAATTTTCCCCAGATTAAATTTAAAAAAAGGAAAGAGAGAGGCATAATAAATATTGTACACATTGTTACCATTTTAAGCTCCAATCTTCTTTAATGGGAAAAGAGAGAAAACATATATGTCTGCCACTAAAAATTATTTTTAATCCAGTCAAACATACTATGCACTGTGTAATTAATTAAAGACACATATAAGCAAGCAGTGGACACTTCAACTTTGCAAATGCCAAATGCACTGCACCTTGCATGATGCATTCCTAGGGTATCTCCACTTAACTTCTATCAAGTTTTTGGCCTTGGGTGCTTCTGTAGATTTTAATTTTATTTTCCTCTTTGGAAAACAATTTGGCAATTTCTTACACATTTAAATATACACTTACCCTATGACACAACAATTCCCTTCCTAGATATTTACCTAAGAGAAATGAATATTTACATTTATGCAAATGCCTGAACATGAATAGCAAATATGAATACGAATATAGATAGCAGCTTACTTCACAATATAATTATAATATAATTATAATATATATATGCACACAATATAATTATATACATATATACACATATATATACACAATATAATTATAATACCATTCAGATAAAAAAATATATAAAATAAACTATTAGTTTACACATAAACACGGATGCATCTCAACTATGCATTGCTAAGTTACTTGAAGCTAGATTCCAACATTACATACTGTATGACTACAGTTAGGTAACTCTGGAAAACGCAAATTTATAGGCATGGAGAATAGGTTATCATGGATTTGGGAACAGAGTATGGGGGAGAGGTTGACTATTAAAGGGGCATAATAAATAAATTATTTATGGTGAGGTAAGTATTTTGCATCTTGATTGTAGTGGTAGATACATGACTTTATGCATTGTTAAACCTCATAGAAGTGTATAAAAATTATTTCATCATATATAAATTTAAATATTAATATTAAACATAGTTAAAAATAAAAAGTATGCTTCTGAATAAGTGATTTTTAAGGAATTGGTCATATGGATTTGTAAACTGTAATATGTACTGGTGTAAAAGTAAATAAAAGCCTAATTTAATAGTAATGAGATTTTTTTTTCTATATACATAATCTATTATACTTTAAAATAGACTCTTTATTCTTTTTGAAATGAGCCAAGTATTGAGGTCCTAGAATGCCAGACTAGGATAAGATACTGTTTTATTTTTAATATTCATCTTTATTAATTTTATCCTGAATATGGACACAAGTTCTGTATCAGGCAGATTATCATTATTCACTTAAAAAGCAAATAATGACTGAACTCCTTTTGGGGTGATATGATGAAATCCAGGTCACATCTCTTATACAATTATAGTTTGTGTCACAGGTGAGGAAATAGATTTCTCTGCTTATGCACAGAAAAATGAGAGTTGCCTTCCCTGGCCCCTCCTGAACTGAGAAACAGAAATCTTTGCTCCTTGGATAGAAAGGCACTTGGGTTCTTACCTCAGTCTTTTGGAATGTAAATATATCTCTCCAAGGACCAGACAAGCCCCTCTGTCGGTATCTTTGGCTTTTATGACCTAGATATGTCTCCAAGGTTTCAGGCTTCATTTTCCCTTGAAATGGAGACACATAATTCCAAAGTTAAGTAAATCTCTTAGAAGTTCTTAGAAAGTTCTTTCACTATCTATATAACTTTAAATTAACTTCCCAAGGCTTTGATGCTAGCGTGGAATCCCAAGTTTTCAGCAAAATTTATTCAGAAAGCTCTAAGTCAAAGAAACATAAAAATAGTTCCTTTATATCCTACAGGTAACCCACCTAACATGACAAGCAAGTATAGAAATAAGTAGGGAAGAAAAGTTAGAGAAAATTTTAGAAAATGCTACCTAATAGATATGGTGGTATCTCATTTTGGTATCAATTTGTATTTCTCTAATGACTCATAATATTAAGCAGATTTGCATGAGTTTATTTGCATATATATATTCTTTGGTGAAATATTTATTCAAAATCTTCATTTAGTTTCTATTGGGTCACTTTTTTTATTGTTGATATTTTTAAAACTCTGTTTTAGAATCAAGTTCTTTACCTTTTACAAGTCATTTACTTGTCTTTTAATTTTATTAACAATATCTTTTTAATGGAAGCTGTCTAAATATTCATTGATGTGTGTCTGGAATCTCCATTCTGTTTCATTAACCTATATTTCTATCCTTTCATCAATATCACACTAACTTGATAACTCTAGCTTTATAGTAAGTCTTAAATTGGCATTGTGAGTCCTCCAACTTTGTTCTTCTTTTGTAATTTATTTTAGCTATTCTACTTCCTCTTCTTTTCCATTTAAATTTGTGTATAAACTTGTTTTATTTGTTTTTTAAAAAAACATATTTCCAGAAGAGAGTTGGATTGAAATTTACAACTAAACAATATTGAATTTTCAGTCAGGAACATAATTTTTCATTCCAATTATTTAAACCTTCAATTTCTTTCATCATTATTTTATAATTTTATGTACACAAATTGTGCACTTATTTTATAGAATGGTACTTTGTATATAGCATTTTTTTACATCAAATTCCAATTATTCACTGCTCGTGACTAGTAATACAACTATTTTTGTGTATTGACCATTATTTTGATAACTTTTAAAAGACAAGAAGTTTTAGGATATTTTAGGTTGATTATTTTATTTTCTAAGTAGACAATGATGTCATCTGTGAATAAAGACAATTTTCACTTTTCCTTTCCAAACTATATGGTTTCTGTTTGTTTTTTCCCCCTGATTTTTGCACTGGATAGGACTCTTAATATGCTACTGAACAGAAATGATGAGAGAAGCATTCTTGCCTTGTTCTGAACTTAAGGGAAACAACATTCAGTCTCTCAACATTAAATGTGACACTAGTTGCAGAATTTTTGTAGGTACCTTTTATCAGATTGATGTTCTCCCTTCTCCTTGATTGTGGATAATTTTAATTAGTAATAAATATTAGATTTTGTCAATGTCTTTTATGCATAAATTCAGATGATTATATGATATTTTTCATTAATCTATGACTATATTGAATTATAGTGACTGATTTCCAAACACTGAAACAGACTTGCACTTCTGTGATAATCTGCATTAAATATGATTCATTTTTATTTTGTTGTATTGCTAGATTACACTTATTAATTTAGGGGAGATATCTGCATTCACGTTCAGGAGAAATATTTATGTAATTTGCTTTTCTTGTAATGTCTTTTCTGGTTTTGGTATGAGGATAAAGTTAGCCTCATGAAATTAATAGAGAATTGTTTCTTAAATTTTTTGAACAAGATTGAGAAGAATTGGTACTATGTCTTCTTAAATATTTGATGGAACTTACCTGTGAAAATATTAAGACCTGAAGTTTTCCTTGTGGGAAAATTTTTTGACTACAAATTCCATTAATTTAATAGATTAAAAGCTATTCAGATGTTCTATTTCTTCTTGATTTGTTACCAAACCCACAAGGGGGTTCTAGCTCGGGTCTGATTTCTCACCACACAGAAATCCAATTACTGAGACAAGTAATAAAAGTAATTTATTATAGTTGATGTCACCTGGGATATGGTCGCCTCAAATATGTCTCCCTGACCAACTGAGTGTAAGGGTTTTTATAAGAGGTTCAGGAGGGTGGCTATGTGTGTTGGGGAAGGTTGTGTTGAAAGCAATGTGTGCAGAAGTTTTAACTCAGAAGTCATAGGTTAGTGATGGATAGTGCATCTCTGTAGCTCCTATTCTTCTGGAAATCCCCCCTCTAAACTTCCAGCCATTGTGCCAGCCTCTATATTTGTCATCTGGTACCTTAAGCTAGTAAATCATTCACTTTCTGCTGCGTAAGCTGCATTTGGGCTGATGAAATTCAGAAAGAAACATACAAGAAAATCTCAGTTAAGTTCTGTCATTCAAAGACAGAATGTTCTTGTATTTTGGACTATATTTCCTTGTGTCCCTTGTTCATTCAAGCTTAGCAGTCAGCCAGGGTTTTGGGGTAGCTCCTAGTCAGTTCTCATTCCTTTCGCAGCTAATTTGTATTTAGAACAGACACCTAGCGGTATATATTAGGCATTAACTAAATATTTGTTGACTGACCGGTTGGTCCCTGTCCACAGATACAAAACTCTAGGTCAGGCACAAAACAGTACTCTCATTTAATAAGCATTAGTGGAATTATATGGAATTTGAAGAAACTTTAATGAAAATGTTAGAAAATAAGCGTTTTCAATAGACCAGAAGCAAGTAACCTGTTACACAATTCCTGAGCACTAGTTGATTCTAATATGGTTAATAAGATTAGGCAATATACACAATTGATAGTTATCCTTTATAAATTCTATCACGAATGATTTAAAGAATATGTTCTCCTTACAGAAAATAAAGACAGCCTTTGAAAACTGCTAAGAAATAGGTTGGTCTGCAATTTAGACACTTATGTCATCATCTACCATTAATCTGTTGTACTGTATCCAACTTAGTTATTTGACTGAGAATTTTACATGTCGGATGATTATTGAGTCATATTGTTTGGTTCTTTATGCCATCATCACCCAGGAATTTCACTAATTCAGAAAGTTTTACTATTCAATTATATAAAATACTGTATAAGAGAAGTGGATAAAATGTTAGGTCACTAAGTAACAAAGCAAACTAATATTGTACATATTCATTTTCAAAATGATAATTAGATAATGATTATTTGTAATTTATGGATTTATTAAATTTTACAAGGGTTAATTTCATGCTTCCAATACTTTATTTAAGTGCTTGATATAACAATATAATTGATTCACAATATAGAAGGACAGAACAAATTAGAATTAAAATATAAAAATTCACTACTATTTGATTATCAATCCCAATGAAGGTGAAACAACCTTAAAATTTTCCTGAAAATTAATCTGAGTTTATGATTTTGCTTACAAAGTAAGTTACCATTTAGGAACATTAAAAAAAAACAGGAAAATTATATATTTTTTTCATGAGAAACAAGAAGTAATAGAACTACTTGAAATATTAAGAGACCCCAGGTAAAACAAATTAATTTTCCAGATTATATTATTTAGAATTTTCCAATCATTTGTTCAAGAATTATTTGATCATTTTCTTTAAATTATTCAAATGCCAACAGCAATAAAATAAATATTCATTTTAGAGTTAGAGAATCATAGATTAAAATCTCTGCTTTTAAAATTTACCATCTCTTTTACCCAGTCAAGGCAAATTAATTTTTCTGAGTCTCAGTTTCTTGTTTTTTAGCAGGGACAAATATTAATCTCCTTGTGCACATGTAAAAATCAATTATATTCATTTTTATAAAGTACCTAATAGTAGGTAAGTCCATAGGGAACACTAAGAAATATTTTCATTTAAATCAATAAATATTTTTTCATGGTTTACAAAGTTATTCACATATTTTTAAAAATCTCAGAAGTTCTAAATGTAGTAAGAATTAAACCTAAGTCACTTGGCAGAGGCTTTTACTGAAAACACAGGTGGCAGAGGAGTAATTAACATCAACAACTTGTGTTTCTCCAGATTGTAAAGCTGAAAGATTACTTACATGTACATTGGTATGAAAATAACTTCGTTTATAATGGTGAAATAAAAGAAAGCAAAATATGGCTCAGAAGATAAGGATAGTCTCTAATAAATGGTTTTGGGGAAACTGGATATCCACATGCAAAATAATTAAATGGAGCCCTTATCTTACACCAAACACAAAAATAAACTCAATGGATTAAGGACCTAAATGTGAGACCTGAAACTATAAAACTCTTAGAAGAAAACATGGGTGAAAAGCTCCTTGAAACTAGTCTTGGCAATGAGTTTTTGGATAACACACCACAGCAAAAGCACAGGCAACAAAAGCAAAAATAAGCAAGTAGGACATAATTAAACTAAAAATCTTCTCTATAACAAAGGAAACAATCAACAAAATGAAAAGGAAGAGTAAGAATTGAAAGAAAATATTTTCAAACCAAATATCTCATAAGGGGGTAATATAAAAAATGTATAAGGAAGTCATACAACTCAATAGCAAAAAGCAAAAAAAAAAAAAAAAATGCTCCTCCTTAATCATCTTCCTTGAATGCTCAAATCCACATGCTTTGGCCTAAAATTTAGATCTCTCTAGAAGCTTTTTAACTTATGTTTCATTTCCTCTCTCTGCATATTAGAATAAAATGGTTCCTAGAGGACAATTTAGGTGAATGTATTATCTTCAATTTAGTGTTTGAAGAATAAATGCTTTTTGCATTTAATCTTATTTTCTAATCTATGTATTTTGTCTATTTGAAAAAAATAGTAAATTTTATAAAATTCCATTAGTATTATGTAACATAATTTTATTTTTCAAATCTAAAGAATTAGATAAAATCCTCTAACAGAAAAAAATTGGTCTCCTATGATGATTTTATAGAAAATCTCAAGTATTCAGTGATGAGGATATTTCTTTAAAATTCTATATGAAATGCATAATAATAAAAGAGAATATATTAGTGATTGATTCATTTCCACTGGAACTGTCTTTAGAGTTAATAGATATAATAAAATTCTAAGTTTATGTCAACAGAATTTCATATGTGTATGATAAGAAATTACATAAAGAGTATTACTAAACATATTTTCAAAAATAATTAGAAACTGCTCTTATCAAAATATTAGGGGCATAAGAGGCCCATTCACTTTTGCCAATGGCTCTCCTTGGATTCCTTAAAAGGAGAGCCTGAGACAGGGATACACATGATTGTGATTTATTGAAGTGTGGAAAGTTGTGTTTTCCAAAAATGTTCACAGTAATATTTCCAGTCCCATATGTTCTTTCAGAACCTTGACACATTCCCTGCCAAGAGTTGAGGTCAATTTCCCTTTCCCTTTAACCTAGGTGGGCTGGTGACTGTTCGAACCAAGAGAATGTGGCAGTGATAATGCAATGTGATACCTGAGGCTAAACTGTGAGAAAGATAGAACTTCTGCTTGCCTCTCTGTTTTGTGATTCATTCCTCAGAGTATCAAATGAACATGTAAGAAGTCTGCCTACCCTGAAGCCACCATTCGGGAGAGAGCACATGAGGAACTATGTAGGGATCATGATAGATGCACAAGCAGTTATGTCTGTTCCAGTTTGCAGCATCAATATAAACTGGTCTTCAGATGATTTCAGCCAACCAAGTGACAGATGAATAGAATAGATAAAAGCTGTCCCCATCAATTCCTGCTCAAATTTCAACTTGCAAGTAAAATAAATGTTGTTTTAAAGCCATGCAGTTTGTGGGTAGTTGTAACATAACATTGGAACAAGAACCTGAAAGGAAGTGAGAGAACTGGAAATGACTGGGCTAGAATGTAATCTTAGGTTTTTGTCTAGCCATAAGTTGATCCAACTGGAGTAATGATTGAAGTATAAATTACACTGCAAAGTTGTCCCAATTTGAGGTAAGGAAGCTACCCTTTGTATCCTCATAAGAATTAGTCATTGACTGCAAAGTACCAGGTATGAAAGATCTCTCCAATGAGGTAGTTTTAGTTGTTAAAGGGAAATATTTTGCAGAAGGGGCTCTGTGAATCATTAGTAGGCAATACTTATAGCAGCTAGGGAACCTGAGTGAGTCACCAAAAGCATCTCTTACCCTAAGAGAGCACACAGTTGAGATAGCTATCAATGAGTTTAAGTAATAGGTGTTTAAGAGCTATCTCATTGAAATAAAATATCAAAATGAGGCATGGTGGCATAGTGAAAAGGTTATAGGGTTACAAGAGCAACATTTGCAATCTGACTCTACTATTAAGCTTGAGTAATTCACACAAGCTCTTCTTTCTTCATTTATTAAACATCTATTGAGCATCAAAATCTTCCCAAGAATTTCCATTGAGATCCAGCTTATATAGTTACATACTTATTTGGGCATAACTGCTTGAGAAGATTTAAAGTATTTTCAAAATGAACATGCTCAAAACCAGTTATAGAATTTATGATCCTCCCTAAAAACCCAGTCCTCTTCCACTGTTCTCTATTTTCAGTTGCACAACTCAGAAATATGAGATTCTTGACATTTCTTCCCCCCCCTATTTCACCATGTCCTGACTTCTTAAATATCTCTCAAAATCATTCTCCTCTTTCTTTCTGTACCACTATAACCTAAATCCCTACTTATTATCTCTCATCTGAAAGGCTGTGTTAGTTCTTTAATTGCTTCCTAGATCTCCACTTAGGTGCCCTAGTCTGATCATATTTCCAGCATGCTTAAATCCCTGAAAAGATGCTCCACATATCTTTTGCATATGACCATAATCTTCAGCATAGTTTACAACAGACACATATCTCTTGCATCTTGTGTCACATCCTGCCTTCCTTTCTGTGAGTCTGCCATACATCTTTCTTGCATTTTCTTCAAAACTGAAGTCTGTCTGGAATTCATTTTGCAAATTTATGTCCTATTTATCCTTCAAATATTGAATAAATGGTCAATTTTCTCTTTTCCCTCAACATAGACTAGGTTAAATCTCCATACTATATGGTGGTACACCCATTCATAGGCCTTAACAAAGTTGCAACTTTAATAATTTACTTGTGTGAGTATTTGATCAATCTTTATGCCACCAAGCTGAAAAAGAAAAAACAGGACAGGGACCACGTTTGATTTTGCCCTCCAATGTATCCCCAGAATTGAGCACTATTCCTGGTAAAGGGTAAAAATCCAATAAATATTTGTCAAGTAAATCAATCGATAATAATGAGATAATATTTTGCAATTTCATAAACTTGTGGCTAATATTGCTCTTCTCTGGGAAAATCAAGACCACTTACTTTTGGTAAACAATCACTTTATGTTCAGTAAATAGTATTATCTATGCATGCATTTGTTCCTTTTTCATGTGCAAATGAAGAAAATAGAATAAAAATGCTTTCCAACGTAAGTTTATTTTTCTTTCGGAAATGTATTTAAATGGTTTATCATGAATTCTAGCAACATTACACATTAATATTTGAAAGTACTTAGTAATGTCAGAAATAATTATCAAGTAATCCAAAAAAGCATGTAATTACTTTGTGCTGACATGGCACTTGTAATGTAATTGCTTCTGGGGGATGAATACTTGAGCACATATAAAAAATGAAATTACATAATGCTGGGCAAAAAAAGAAAAAAGACATGGAGGCTATTTGCTTTATGCCAAAAGTAATAACATTATAAAAGGAGGAAAAAGGAAGAGTGATATAGACAAGATGACTAAGAGAAGAGAAAGAACAGTAACCCCCCCAAA
This sequence comes from Cheirogaleus medius, assembly GCA_008086735.1. NCBI lineage: Eukaryota > Metazoa > Chordata > Mammalia > Primates > Cheirogaleidae > Cheirogaleus > Cheirogaleus medius. The sequence goes on along the minus strand of VBSM01003157.1, from coordinate 45,884,235 downwards.
AAACATTTTATGAACTTAGAATCTATTGATTTGGAACCTGTATGCTAAACTTTTTTGTCTCTCCCAAAGAATAAAATAGCAATATTCAAAATGAAAGGGGAAACACAATCTTCCTGATTTCTATTCAAATGTATATAGGTATAATATACAATATTATTTTCATATAGATTTTATATTTTGAATAATCAAAATATTATATAAGAAAAAAACAAACAGATTGCTTACTGCATAATCTGGTAACCTCCTAAATACACTAAAAGTACTTGGCCTGTTTTGAGTCTTAGTTTTAGTGAGCTACTGTAAATGGCTCATTAACATTAGCAATCCAAGAATGACACTGCCCATTCATCAGATAATGTGTGATTAGACAGCAGGGTCTTATCCTAGGGCCTGATCTTTTCTAATTTTGGAAGGCAGTGAGCATATCTCATTTCTTCACATTGAATATCTATGATGCTTGTTTAGATTAGGAAATGTACTGTGTGGTAAACAAATGAAAGTGGATGACAAGGCAATGTCTTTTAAAAAATAAATCTATTTGAATATTAAGGGAAAATACCACTCCCTTTGCTTAAATACAGTCCTATATCTGTCTAATTTGTCAATGTTTGAATCTCAAATCAGTCATTAATTCCAATATGATTTTGGCTTAAAGATAATAAGCACAATTGAATTTCATTTCGCTAGCCTACAAATAGATGATAGAAAGTGAAGATATTATAGAATCAATGTATATCTTTGTTGTTAATCTGGATTTCAGTAATGGTCAAAATTTTTCTCATATGTGATACTTTCAATAAATTGGCACATTGCAACTTGGGAAAGATCATATTTTAGAGCCTCATTCCTGGTATGTATATGTATATACACACACATAAATATCCATATATACATACATAAACAGAAAGAGAGAGAGAGAAATTGTAAGAAATTGCCTCACAATTATGGAGACTTGGAAGTCCAAACTCTGCAAGATGGGCCAGCAGACAAGAGAATCAAGAAAGAGTTGGTATTGCAGCTCAAATCTGATGGTAAGTCTGGAGGCAGAACCACCTCTTTCTCAAGGAATTTATTCTGTTTTCTCTTAAGGCCTTCAACTGATTGGATGAGGCCCACTCTCCTTATGTAGAGTAATCTGCTTTACTTGAATATTTACTTTAAATGTTAATCTCATGTAAAAAATGCCTTCATGGCTGGGTGCGGTGGCTCACATCTGTAATCCTAGCACTCTGGGAGGCCGAGGCAGGAGGATTGCTTGAACTCAGGAGTTTCAGACCAGCCTGAGCAAGAGTGAGACCCTGTCTCTACTAAAAATAGAAAGAAATTAGCCGGACAACTAAAATTAGAAAAAAATTAATCAGGCATGGTGGCACATGCCTGTAGTCCCAGCTACCTGGGAGGCTGAGGCAAGAGGATCGGTTGAACCTAGGAGTTTGAGGTTGCTGTGAGCTAGGCTGATGCTGCGGCACTCTAGCCCAGGCAACAGAGTGAGACTCTTTCTCAAAAAAAAAGGCTTCACAGTAATATCTACTCGGGTATTTGGCCTAATATCTGGATACCAGGTTGACACATAAAATAAACCATAATAAATCATATTCCTTAAATTTCCAGCAAAAAATATGTAAGTTATATGTATTTTAATCATAGCCTAGGGAGAAGGTTATGGTGTTTAAGACAATGAGTCGTTTATTATTTTGAGTAAATCTATTACTATTTAATGTTCTTGTTAGAGACCTATGGCAAACAGTTATATAGAATGAAAAATCATATAAAAATAAATACTGACTGAATATCAAATAATGTTTATGCTAGAGATGTCCATCACTGACTATAAAAGATTTTTTTTAATGAGTCCTGAGCAGGGGGTAGATAAACTGCAAAAGGGTGAGGAAAATGACTTAATATCTAGACATATTTAGCAACTCTTATGTATGCTTCTTGCTTTAGGATTTTAAAATTAAAATATGTATAAAATAACTGAAGTCCCTTTTCAAACTTAATTCTCTCCAGAACTTCCAGGCCAGAATGACTGTATTTAAGCAAAGGGAGCAGTATTTTCCCTTAATATTCAAATAGATTTATTTTTTAAAAGACATTGCCTTGTCCAGCATGTTTGGCTGGATTCTTTCAGTATTTCCTGTATTTTTTATTCAGGCATATCTATTCTTAAATGATACCTTGTTTTTATTTATGCAGGTTATATTCTATCATTAAAATTGCATCCCTAGTCATCTAATAACTGAAGAGACTTGGCACTATATAGAAAGATATATGAAAAAGATACCTATTAGTCTCAGAATTTAAAAAAAAATAGGTTATTTGTCACAATTACTCATAAATAATTTTTCTACTATATGTTGAGTTCATAGACTACATTGCTACTACCTGTGAAGAAATACTACACTAAGCCATTCATTAGTATTATAAATAATAAATATGAATATTTCATGGTTTCAGAATAGATACAGTAATACATATTGATCATCATGGTAAAGTAGCAAAATAAATAAATTATGGATAAGAAGTAAACTCAAATCCCACCAAAAAGTTAATGTAATTATTCCCTTAATTATATTTGAATTTTATTTCAATCACAGGCACTTAACCTAGAGACTAGAAGAAAGTAAGAATAAATAAGAATGGCTAGTAGAAAATAGTTCAAATACATAAATCAAAATAGGACAAATAAAAACATAGTAAAATAACTGTAATTCTGTTCTTTCATATGATGAAAAAATATTTAAAGCATTAACATTTTTTAGTGTAATTACTGAAGAAAAGCTAGAACTAAGAAATTAAGATTTTTTTCTTCTTTCTCATCATATTATTACAATAAATCTGTTTTACCAGATCAATTGATTATGCTTTAATATGAAAATTATACTCAAACTCTTACAAAACTGAAAATGTTTTTCAACTATCATAATTTCCTGTACTTAAATCTCCAGTTATAAAACACCTTCTATAGGTGACCTGGGATAGTCTACTGGATAAAAATATAGGAAGTCATGGCATAATTTATGGTATGTAATGATATATCGTCCAAAGAAAGACAGTATACACTACATCAGACAACCGTGGTTTAAATTCCAATGCTGCCATTTCCTAGCTATTATGTATATGATCAAATTACTTAGTCTCTCTGTGCCTTAGTTTCCTCATCAGTAATATGAAAGTAATAGTAATAAAATATATGATAAATGTGAGAATAAAATTAGTTAATATATGTGGAGACCTTAGAATAGATCCTGGCACAAAGTAAGTCCTATAAGGTGTCAGGTATGAATATTTTAAGAAGTAGCTCCACTAATATCTTTGGTATTTTTTTTTAGAAATTGTGTTCAAATTATTCAGGATGGCATCAATGTCTTTCCACAGTTTCCACAGTCTAATCTTTTAAAATGTTTATTATAAACATGACTGTAAATAAATTATTGTTTGGTGGTTTTCATGTTAATACACATTTGAATTACCACATTTTTCATTTGGAGTTCAGAATTTGAAACCTCTACAGGAATTTGCTTCTGAGGCTTAATATCTTTCTAAATTGTCACCTTGCTACCCTCATCACCTCATTATTTTGCAGACGTGGTTAATAACACTGACTGATGGAGTCACTAGGTTATCTTTGGAAAAAACATTAATATGGTGAAAGAGACATATATGCTTTTTTTGCTGAATCAAATCTGCACAATATGTGCTTCGCTCAGATGCCTCATATACCTCATGAAACATAAACAGCAGACAGGTGTGCATGCACCTCTCCTAACCCTGTGGAATCACTTCCATTTACTGTGGCAAGTATGACAAGAGGTTTTGTTCATACAGGTTACACCTCACTCTGCATGGTAGAGCAGGACAGTAAAAAATGACTATGCAAGCTGAAACTATGCAAAGTGATCATAAAAATCAAGAGGAAGTATATGATTCATTGATCAGTGACTTTTAACCATTTTTACAAAACATTAAAAATTCTCTTATTGTAGGTTATGAATGAATAGGAAAATTTTAAAAACTATTAAGGTAATGTTTATATAATATACTAAAATTTAAAACATTAGAAGCATCAAGGACTAGAGTGTTTTAATTTTTGTAAAATCTTATGAAAACTGGGTGAACAGTTCTTGATTCCTTCTTGTCATATCACATTAAGGAGAGAGATTTAATTGAATTATTTAAATATTATAATATTTTTAATGTTCTATTTTGTGTCTCTATTCTACCTTTTTTTTTTTTTTTTTTT
>VBSM01003157.1:45868650-45879892 GCA_008086735.1 Cheirogaleus medius | reverse complement strand
TGTTAGTTTTACATCTTTTGCCATTCCTTTGCACAACAGATTGTAGCATATCTACTTGATTTATTAAAGTCTAATGTAATTTAGTTCTATTGTAATTTTTTTTAGAAAATACAGGAATTTTAGAACATTTTAACTCCCTTTATCTCCCTTTTGGAGTTAAAAAAAAGTCAGACAATTTTTCATATATAATATCCAGCATTCAAATATTATCAAGCTTACCAGGAAATAAGGCTGCCTAATTGAAAACAGAGCAAAAGATAGACCATACAATATACCCATAGGAGTTTCAGATTTCAGAATTATAAGGCACAGGTCTTAAAATGTGTGTTGCTTATACGTGCCAGAAATTAGATGACATAATATTAATTACATCAGAGAACTCTGTATTATGAAAAATGTCAAATGGAAATTCTAAAACTGAGTAACATAATACATGAAACTTGGAGCTAAAAAGATTGATCTATTATCATTTTAAAGTAGAAGAACAAATTCTTGAACTGGAATATCAGTGCCAAAACACAAGCTTGGATTACCATTCAAAAAAATAATTACTGTAAGTTGCCACATTGACAGAATAAAGGAAAAATATGCATTTCAATAGATAAAAAAATTCAATATCCAGGTATTCATATTTGGATAAAATCTTAGCAATTAAAAATAAGAAAAAATGTGTTCAATCTGATAAAAATTTTATCTGAGAAATAAAATAAAATTACAACTAGATAATTTAGTTGTGCTTTATTTTCACCTCTATTTGGCAAAATTATTTCAGTTAGCATCCCAGCCTGCTCTCGTTTTCTGTCTGTACCTATAATGGAAAATTAATTAATACAAGTAGCTTTTGCTGCAATCCCAAACACTCCATCTGGTGGCTACTTGAAGATAGAAACTTGTGAGAATAGAAGCACACAACTAAGCTTATACATGGAGTCCCATATGGACATTCCGTTTGTTAGAACTTCTTTCTTATCCATTTGTTCTGAACTCAGAGATAGGTGAAAAATATGTGAATTATTATCATATCTAAACCCAAAGAATATATTTATGAACTTGAGAAATATAACTCTGTTTTTATTATTTGGGAGTTTTTTGAATGGATTTATTGCTAGAATAGTAGTTTACCCTGTGAGGAATAGGTTCCAAGACCCCCACAAGACACCTGTAATTGAAAATAGTACTAAATCCTTTGCATACTGTGTTTTTTCCTATATATACATAACTATCATGAAGTTTAATTTATAAATTAGGCACAGTAAGAGGTTAACAACAATAACTAATAATAAAATAGAACAATTATAACAATATACTATAATAAAATTTATGTTTATGTGGTATTTCTTTTTCTCTCTCTCAAAACATATTATTTCACTGTTGTATTGTTCCATCCATGTTGTCACATATGAGAGAATTTTCTTCTTTTTTAAGTTTGTATAACATTCCATTATGAATATATACCACATTTTATTTATCCATTCATCCAATGATGGAAATAGGTTGCTTCCATAGCTTGGCTATTGTGAAAAATGCCAAAATAAACCTTGGAGTGCAGATATCACTTTAAAAATATTTAAAAACAGAATTACCATATGATCCAACAATCCTACTTCTGGGTGCATATCCAAAGGAATTGAAATTGATATGTCAAAGAGATATTTGCACTTCTATGTTCATTTCAGCATTTTTCACAATAGCCAAGCTATGGAAAAGTGACTTTCTTAAGGAGAAAATAAATACCAAAATTATAAATTCAAATAATGATTCATTTGAGCATATCCAAATAAAAAAACTTTCCATATAAACAAAGAAATGAAAAGCAAAATTATCAATAGAACCTGTTTATTGGACAAAGTACTGTCTATGATTAGTTTAAAATGCCTACAAACTAATAAGGAAAATGCAAACTAGCAAATAAGAAGTTTGGCAAAGAACATGATAAACAATTCACCAGAAATTGTGAATGGAAAAAAATCCTCATTAATCAGAAAAAATCAAATAGAAACAATAGCATATCATTTCTTACCCATCATTCAGGCAACAATTTAAAGTCTAACATTATCAATTATTGCTGAGTATTTTGGAGAACAGGCACTCTCAAACACTGCTGGTGGAAGAATAGAACGGAACAGCCACCTTGAAAAGCAATTGGTATTATACAACGAAATTGAAAATGCATATATCCTGGTAACTGAAAATACTACCTATTTCTCATTGGGAACATAACACGACCTTCTGTCTTAGTGTTCTGTTTGCAAAACAAGAATAATGCTAGCATGTAATATAAATATATTACAGGGACAAGATGAGTAATCAAATGCAAAGCACTTAAAGTATGATACTATTATTTTATTGTCATCATTATTATAGATTAGGGGAAACTCTAATACATATGCACATGGAGACATTAACAAGTAATTGTTGGAGCACTGTCTGCAAAATAAGTGAGTATAATTTAATTATCCATCAATGTGATAGCAATACAAATGAGTTATAGTCTCATTCTTTAAGTATTCGTAGAAATAATTAAACAAAAAGTTTAAAAATATTAATACATACCTCAAAAGTGCATTGATGCTTAAAAGGTATGCATTTGTTTATGGTGTAAATTGTCTTTACTGGTATAAGGCAGAGAAATACATGTTCAGTATGATAATGTCAACCACAAAAACTAGACAAGTAAGGAGACTGATTTTATGTAGTCTATTGCAATGGAGAGGGTACTCCTACCCCTTGATACTAAAATCAGAGTGTCTCAGCCAGGCATTAGATATTTATAAGGAGGAGTAGGTAAGTTATATATTGGATGATTTATAATTGGGATTGTTTTACAAATATAAGAAGTCTCAGTCAGTTACCTGGACAGGAAATGTTTTCTCTGTGTTTAGCTAGTGTCAAGTGGACAAACAGTTCCAAACTTGGCTAATAATTATTAGACAAAAAATAAGTTGGCTGGAGGCAATGCCAATTTAGGTCAGGGGAAAAGTCTATTTATACCCTCGTCGCTATCATTTAAGTATTTTACAAACAGGCAAATAAGACCATAACGTGTGTACACACACGTGCATGCACATATTTATTAACATGAACTCGTAAATGTAAGGCTGAATATTTTATACAAAATTTATGATGGGCAATGTCTCTTGGGGAAAGGGAAAGTTTCTTGCATTAGATATCAAAGTACAATTCAACATTAACTTTACATTTTTTTTTAAAATAAACTAGGAAGAATTTATGACGATCTTAACATCTGTTTTTTTTCCTATCAGTGAGAATATGAGTGTCACAATAGTATTATTTTCATTTCCTGTATTTTATAATTTTCTGACATTTTTAAAAGAAAGCAAAATAAGTAGAAATAAAATAAATGGAAATAAGAGTGCAGAAAAGAATTACAGAAAAGTACAGCAGAGATGAGAAAAGGAAAGGAAAAGGATGAGCTCAAGAGTGTGAAAATTGCTAGTGTTACATAAAATAACTGGAATATCTCCCCTTTTGTGTCTTAAAGAACATCGAAATCTTTAGAGAAAGTAAAGATGACAGAATTCAGATTGGAGTTTATCAAAGGATCAGTAGAATGTAAGAAAATGGAGATACAGCAAGGGATATTTGAGAATAAAAAAGCTTAAAGAGAAAATGTGTACGGACTCAAGGAACAGCTTCTTGTTTTGTTTGGCTTTTGTATTATGTTCATGATAAGAAATAATAAGGCAGTGTTTCTCAACCCTGGCTACATATGAGAACCACCTGGTGATTTTAAAATTGCTGCTGTCCTGTCTCAGGCTGCCATAACAAAATACCACAGACAGAGTAGAATGAACAACAGAAATTTATTTCTCACAGTTCTGGAGCTGGAAAGTCCAAGATGAAAGTGTTGGCCGATTCTGGTTCCTGGTGAGAGCCAGCTTTCTGGCTGAAGCTGTCAGCTGTCAAAAAAAGTTATTCCTGACACTCATTAAAGACTATAAGGACAAGTGGAGATTTATAGGCAAGGAGTAGGGTGGGGTCAGAGGATGGAATATTACTAAGTGGAAACATTAAGGATAAGAGAAATACTGGTTAAACAGACTTTGGATTATTGCTGAAGTCAGTCCAGGGTGATAAGATATCTAGGGTGAAAGATAAGTAATTTGATCCAATATCAAGTGTTGTCAGACTAGAAGATTTTTCACTAAACTGTCAGGTGCAGCCTCTTGGCGACTGTTGTTCTGGTTCTTTGGCTCCTTGCTTGGAAGAATCACAAGCAGGCCAGTGTGATAGAGTGATGGCAGAAAGGAAGCAATTCCACACAAACAGCTTTTATTGCAGAAAAGAAAGGAGCTATATAAAATGAGAAATACGTTCCAGAGAGAGGAATGAGTCAGTCCCCATGAGTGGAGAAAGATGTTAAGGACTCCCAGGTGGTTTCCTTTTATTGGACTGATCCAGGGGAAGGCTTAGGGAGGTGTGGGATGTTACCAGATGATTGATGTACATGATTGTCAGGAGTTCTGCATTTTCCTGCAGTCCCTTCCCCTAATAGGACCCCCAGCTTCTCTACCCCTAGGAACTGTCCTCCTGGCTTGAATCTGCCACCTGCAGATTTGGCCCCTGCCTAACATAAATCAGCAAGATTCTTGCTAAAACTGGAACAAACAGGCAGAGATGATGGCATAAGGGAAAATCCCAGGGTTGGGGTCTAATCAGAAAGAGGTCTAGTCTTGGTCAAAGGAGAGAGTCTCTGTCACCACCTACTCAGTCCTTATGTGACAAAGTAAGCTCTGGTGTTTCTTCCTCTTCTTATAAGGTGCTACTCCTATGAGACTGGGGCCCTTTTTATAGCATTATTTAAACTTTATCACCTCTCCATGTGCCCTGTCTCCAAATATATTCACATTGGGGTTAGGGCTTCAACCTTCAACATAAGAATGTTGTAGAGACACAAATTTTCAGTTCATAACACACTCTCATCACAAGCAAGGTAAACTCAATTAGAGCCATAAAAACTTCACAAGGACGATGACTCTGCGTCTTCACTCCCTTGTACCCTCAGTTCTCACACAAGGCCTGGCACTGGAGCCAGACTCTGATATTAAAGAATGAATGGAGTCCCTTATGTGGACTCTTTATAATTAAGTGTTTTTCTTAAAAGTCATGTATAGTTGCAACTTGTTTTTTAAAGTACTCTAACATACTCTATCTTGTAATTGTTATATTCAGATTATTCATATTTAAAGTGATTATTGATATATTGGACTATTCTTTCTACCATGTTTGTAAATTTCTTCTATTTCTTGAACTTGTTTCTTTTTTTTTTTTTTTTTTTTTTTTTTTTTTTCTTTTTTCCTTTTATTTCTGCCTTTGCTGATTTTGATTGAGCACTTTATATGATTCCTCTCTTAGTATAGTGATTACACTTTTTGGAAAAGATTTAGTAATGCCCTGGAGTTTGCAATATGTATTTTTAATTAATCTAGGTCCACCTTCAAATAACACTATGCTGCTTCACATACAGTGTAGGTAACTTGTACAAGAATATTTCCAATTTCTCTTCTCTGTCCTTTATAACATTGCTGTCATTTATTTCAATCATTTACATACTGTAATCACCTAGTACATTTGTATTATTGTTTATACAAATAGTTATTTGTTAGTGCAGAAAGTATCAATGGAAAATAACCCAAACTCTATGAAATAATTTAAAGAGGTTTATTCTGAGCTGAATATGTATATCCATGGCCTGGGGAGCCATGCCCACGAAGCCTTGAGCAAGTGGTCTTGCCGTGGTTCTGTTACAATTTAGTTTTATACATTTCAGGGAGACAGGAATTACATATAAATTCATAAATCAGTATATGGAAGGTGCACATTAGTTTGGCCCGAAAAGGTAGGACATCTCCAAGCAAAGGAGTACAGATAATAGGAGGGTTTAAAGATTCTTTGATTTGTGATTGGATAAGGAAGAGAAGCTTTGGCTAAAGACTTAGAATGTTTTAATATGAAGAAGTTTGTTAATCAGAGACAAGCCACTGGACATATACCCAGACTCAAATGGCCTGTTAAGTAAACTGATGACCTGCAAGTGTGATTTAAGCTTTGTCTTGTATAGCCTTAGGCCTGTTAATGAGTTACAAAGGAGCATGCCAAGGCATGTCTGACCTCCCTTCTCATGGCCAGCAACTCAGTTTTAGGGTATTTTTTGGGTCCTCTTGACCAAGAGTAGGCCAATTCAGTCAACTGGAGGGCTTAAGATTTTCTTTTAGTTGACAAGAGGAAACTGATCCTACAGTAGATTATGTAGGATATTATAGTTTTTGTTGTTATTATTTTTCTGTTTTAAGATAAATGTTGTCCAGGCTGATTAGAACTCCTCAGGTCAAGTGATGCCTCAGCCTCCTGAGTAGCCGGGACTACAGGTGCACGGAGCCTGTCTGATCATTTTAATATTGCAAGGACTGTAGTTTCGAATCTAAGATAGAAATCCATTAGACTGTTTTGAGCAAAAAAGTGACATAATTTGACTTACATTTTCATTCAGCCAGCTGTGCCTGAATAGAAAGCAAAGAATTGAGAGAATTTAAATAAATAAATAAATTACTTAACATTTCTTCCAGGCATAGTGTCTGGTATTTATCACAAAACACAGTTTCATTTTATATCAAAAGCCATCACTGCCATGACAGATGGCAAAATAATAAACTATAGGATTCATAATATTTGAATGGAGGAAGATGAAGGAAAGAGCAAGGATGCAGACAAGAGGCAGACACAGGCATCCTGTGATGGGTGTCCCAGGTGACCTACGGGTGGGGTCAGGGCTGACATAGAAGAGAGTTCACTGAGAGAGGAGGAAGAGTATCACAAAGGGAAATGGTAATAAACTTAGAGTTTGGCTAAGATTTGTCTCTGATGCAGCTATCTTATTTTTATTCTAGTGCAATACCTTAGATTCACCCTGGCACATTTATACAACCTTAAATTTTTCTTGCCTGCTGCCTAAGACATAGTTGCCTTCCTATTTAGTCTGAAAGTTCTTTAGCTTGTTTACTTGACTAATATATAATTGTTATTATTCCCTTGCCTACTTCCCCAAGATCTTCGTATAAATACTTCTTTCAGATACATTAAAATATGACCTCATTTTCTAATAACTATTTCTCACGTGTTATCAATAGCACAAGCTGTCTAGTAATTCAAGAATGATATATTTTATTCTTGCTGAATATAACTTTAATTTTCTATGGTGATCAATACAAACAATATAAATCCCTTTAGGAAATGTGTCCCTGGGAGACGATAGGTACACAAGTGAAACATGAACCTAACGAGAAATGAGAATCCAATAAACATTTGCACATTAACTTGAGAGCACTTTGCAGCTTGTTGCTGCATTTCCCTAAATTAGGATTTGATATAGTGAGGCTTTATGAGAGATTTTCTCCTGTAAGAGCATTATTAAAGTTATTCACACTACATCTGAAGTCTTAGATTATGGGGAATCATCATCTCTCTGTCAAAGCGAGTATTAACTAATTGGTAACAGGGGAATACAAGGTGTGAAAAAATACACAAGGTCTTAGAGGTAATTTATTTCTTTGAAAGCAGTTGTTGACAGTGTGACATTACATTCAGTTAACACTTCTAGGGGCTTTTAAAATTATTCTCTCTGTCAGCAAGGACACAGCTTCTGTGCTTTCACAAGACTTATGAACAGACATTCCTTTCTGACTTTTTTCCATGCATTTGAATTGAAAATGCAAACCACTGTTGCTGTCTTTGCCAGATGCTATATCAACACTTTTAACAGCTGCAATGTCCTCTAGATTCAAATTTAACATTTTCACTTTTCAAAGTGACAATTATTTTCAATATTTCAAATTTCTCTTTGGTTCGTAAAGAAGATCCCAGAGTAGAGCTGAAAATCTATCCTAAATATATTCTGAAAAGAAGAGAAGCTTAAGCAGTGACTGTAAGCACCATCAATAAAGACTACATTTCATGTTATAGAAAATAGTCTGCCTTCTCCAAACATCTCACATTTTATTATAATTTCAATCGTTTCTCTGCTGGATGGTGGTGACCTTTTCTGATAATAAAATGTTTGTGACTGAATTCTGATTTTTACATTTAAAATCAGCTGGGACTAGGCTTCACTGGGATATTTTAGAGGTAATTAAAAAGTGCCTGCTTCCATGACCACAACTATCCTCATGAATTGATTTCTAACACTTCAAATAATTTAAGGGTGGCAAAATTTTTTCTGTATAATTAGAGATAACATTGGGATAGCAAAATATTTGTTGGCCTGGTGTTATATTAAAAATGATTCATTATTTCCTTTAAGCAAGTAATTAGGAAATGAAAAAGGAGACTGAGGGACTAAAAGGAAAGCAGTAATGTAGAAATGTAAAAATAGGAATCAGAGAGAAAAGTAGAGAAGAGATGAATGATGTAATATAGATAATCAAAAAAGAATTAGACATAGTCTGTCACCATATTGTAGGTGATGCTTCTTACCTCGTCCACCCTAACAAATGCTTTGTATTTCATGGTATATATTAGTTTAGATCAATGTGGTTCAAGGGTAGGAGTATGAGTAAAAGAGATATTGTTATATAACTTGTCCTTTAAATTTAACAGAAAGGTATATTTGAATATGACAAATCCACCTTACAAAATGGCATTTATTCCTCCATACAAACAGAAAAAAGTATAATTAAGATGCAGATTTATTTATGGTGTGGATATGACATTAGATTTAATTTGATCCTACTAAATAACTTTAAGAAATAAAAGTGTGTTTATCTCCCCTAACCCTAGCCACATCCTCTGCCTAGTTTTGTAACATCAGTTTTGCCAAGATACCAAGCCACAACACTTTCTTGATTCAGAATGTAAAAATTAAGTAACCATCAACTAAGCTGTAAAAATAGAGAACTAACTAGGTAATCTACCCTACACTTGGAACTGAACTCCTAAAAGCTGTGTCATGGTAACAAGGAGGGGCCAGAAGAAAATTTGAAGTCTGAGGAGATGTAATTTGCCTTCATGACATTTCATGGCCCAGAAAACCTTTAATTGTGAGATTCAGCAAAGGTCCCAGACTATCAGCACTCATAGGATTGTGACGGAAGTAAACAAAAGTTCTCTCCAGAGGCAAAGAATATTATTCTAAGACTTGCGTTATTTGTATCTGTTTAATTTAAATATAATGTCTAGTATACAATCAAAGATAATTAGAAATGGGAAGGCATGGCCAAATGACAAAGATCTAAAAACAAACAAATGAAAAATCCAGAGTTAAAACCAAGCCTGAAAACTTCATTAATTAGCTAGAAACTTTAAAAGTACCGTGTTTCCCTGAAAATATGACCTACCCATAAAATAAGCAGAATTTCTAAGCATTTGCACAATATAAGCCCTACCCGGAAAATAAGACCTAGTGATGGGCATGGCTATGCAGTGTATCTGCACAACCCATGCATTTCGTCACGGAGCAGTAAAGAAGAGGAGCAGCCCTTCTCATCTGCCCCATCGTGACAGCTACTTTCCCAGAGGAAAGGTGCGGCAGCCCCACCAACAAGGTCAACTACCCCTGTCAGGTCCCGGCCATCCTGTGCGTGCTGCAAGCTGAGGCTTTGAGGGGAAAATAACACATCCCCTGAAAATAAGCCCTAGGGTGTCTTCTGGAGGAAAAATAAATATAAGACCCTGTCTTATTTTCGGGGAAACACAGTAGTACAGCAGACTTGAAGAAAGATAAAATAAAAATTATAGAAGAGAAAATGTATTAACAAATTAAGAAATCAATGGATAAGTTTAGTATTAGATTAAAAACAGTTGAAGAGAGAGCTAATAAATTTGAAGACAAGTCAGAAGAAGCTATGCAAAGTAATAGGCAGAGTGTGAGGATAAAGCAACTCCATCTTGGATGCTTATCTGCTATGTTGCCTTCTGATCAACCTCAATTCCAGAAATGCCTCTAAGATTTCTACTTTCAAGTTCTCACTGGAAAATCTTGCCCTTCGGTTAATTCAACCTTGATGTACCATAAACCCTTTCCTTAGGCAAATTCTTTCCCTGAGGGGAAGGGCAATTGTCCTACACATTCCTTCCCTATGATCTATAAGTCCTGGGTCCGAAGAGAGCCACCAACCTTTCTCACCACCACCCAAGACATGGATTCTGTTCTTAAGTCACTCCCAAATGTTTCTTTCTGGGAAACTGGATTTGTCAGACTCATTCTTCTGCCTCTCAGCTTCCTTGGACTTTGGACATAAGTTTACATAGGCCTGCCTACCATGGAACACAGAGAGATGAGAGGGCAAAAGGATTCTGCAAGATGATTTTGAAAACTATGGCATAAAGTGCCTCATTTCACTTCGTTGTATGTCACCTTGGCCAGAATGCAGATATACAGTCCTTACATAATTACAAGGGAGTGTGAAAAATGTGGAAAAGACTGTAATTTGGGGGAAACCTAGTCGTCTCTCTCCTTGATAAAACTGCTCTTTTGCTAACATGTCACAAAGCAAATTAATTAACCTCCTATTGAAAGGGGACAACACAATGTCACTCCCAGTCACTGATTCTACTCACAGTCCAGAATCTATAAATAATGTGAAGTTCTAATTGCAGAAAGTGAAAGGAATACAACAGCAGGCATTTTTCCACAGCACTGTTGCAATTCTGCAGATAGTGCATTGAAAAGATGTCCTGGTATGGCAGTAGATGGGGGGATCCCCCTGGTGATTATCTTACTCCATTTTTGCCTGTTTTTCCCTTCTTTTCTATAGCTTCTGCTTCTGTCTTCTTCAGATTTCCCTAATATCTTATGATTTTGTACATGTGAAGTGTACATCTGAGAATGTGCCCTTTGACAATGCCGTACTTCTTTCTTGGCCCAGTGGAAGAATATATTCCTAAAGGATGTGTAAAATTAAAATATCAGAGGATTTTTTTAAAAATCTAGTCTTGTGGTTCCTTTGGCAATATAATTCTCTCAAAATCTACATTAGCAACTGTTGGTGAGGATGTGGAGAAAGGGGAACACTCCTATGGACACTATTAATGGGAATGTAAATTAGTGCAACTACTATGGAGAACAGTATGGAGGCTCTTCAAAAAACTAAAACTAGAACTATCATATGACCCAGAAATCCCACTGCTGGGTATATATCCAAAAGAAAGAAAAGTAGTATATTGAAAATATTAGGATGGGGAACTCAGAAGGAGCTCATAATTCTTTTTTTTTTTTTTTTTTTTTTTT
>VBSM01003157.1:45811243-45865743 GCA_008086735.1 Cheirogaleus medius | reverse complement strand
ACACCACAGCACTCTAGCCTGGGCAACAAAGTGAGACTCTGTCTCAAAAAAAAATAAAAAAAGGTGTTTCATATTTACTTATGAATAATTTAATGAACAATAATACAGAATTTCACTTCCAAGAACATCTCTGAAAGTTCTAGGTTTGGTATTTACACTCTTGATGTAACTGGTTA
This sequence comes from Cheirogaleus medius, assembly GCA_008086735.1. NCBI lineage: Eukaryota > Metazoa > Chordata > Mammalia > Primates > Cheirogaleidae > Cheirogaleus > Cheirogaleus medius. The sequence goes on along the minus strand of VBSM01003157.1, from coordinate 45,865,567 downwards.
CTTATCTGAGAATACAAAATATTATTTACCAAAAAATAACTTTTTTCACTCTTTTGAAGAACGAACAAAATCAATACAATGTAATAGCTGAACTTTAAACGTGTGGTAGCCTTTACGCAAATCTAGAACAATGTGGAAATTCTCAAAGTTTTTGTATAATGAGAGCCATCTGGATATTTGACTTTAATATATTATGGTACAAATTTTCTTGAATACTATGGTTGACAGCTTTTCCCCTAACAGTTTTAATACACAAAGAAGTGCTAATTCACATAGATATTTCACCATTGAATTTGCCTGTCACATAGAATCAGTTATACGCATTGTGCCAGAGGCTTCTCCTATATTTAAGAAGTAGATACCAAAACATCATGGATATAATCAGAAAAGCAGAAAAATATTAGAAATAATTTAGTCTAAACCCTTTCTTTTCAAAGAGAAGAGTGGAGCCTGTTCAGGTTCAGCCTCATAGTGAGTGTCAGAACCGAGACACATCTGACTCTCAACAGCACTACATAGTTAGGGGCTTGCACCTCAGATAACTCTTCTTTTCTAGCTTTACTCTCAAAACTACAAAAGTAGATTATTATTGGGATACTTCATAATAATTCTGCAAAAAGATAAGCTGATGATTATTATCATGATTAGTTGACCAATAAAAGCCAAGATATATAAAAGTAAGAGTTATTGAATTCCTAAAAGCATGACTCAGTTACCCATTATTTCTATTTAAAAAGTCCCATGTTGATACTATTGACCTTTCAAACATTAATTTTCTAAGATACGAGATGAGTAAATAGAAAATCCATTTACATGATTCAATGAGCGAAACCACTGTCAACTAAAGAGTTATCTTATGAAGCACAGTACATTTCAATGACTCATTTAGACCTCTAGTTCTACTTGAGATTGACTTCATTGAGCTGCAAACTAAATAATTGGCTACAGCTCTAAAATAAAATGTAAGGATGAACATTCTATTAGGAATCTGCTATACATGAATAATTTTATAATCTATGTTTTTAAAACAAAAAACATGTTTCTTTAGCTATTGATATTTATAAGAATTAGAGCACTTTAAATGAAACTGAAGATAGAATAATTGAAATTTTTCATAAGCTGCAAAACAATGCTTTATTTTAACAAGGAGACTCCCCCCAAAATTCAACATATGAAAAGTTAGGACAAAGGATCACCCATAAATGACAACTTTTTCTCTGTTAAAAAGGAATTAGCTATGCATAACTAAATGAAAGTGTAACTTAAACACTAAGTATGTACCATACAGAATAATAGAACAGAAACTGTAATGCAGGATATGAGAGTTGAGCTAATGGGAGTGTTTTAGTATACAGTTATAACAGACAAGTTTGTTATTATAATATAATCTAGACATATTTAAAAATAGATTGTTTTAAACATTTAACAAAAGAGTGTTGACTCAACAATTTTACTCAATTTGAGATCTTTTAAGGGATAAATAAATGTAATAACTAATAACATTTATGGAGTCCTTAGTATGTGTCAGGCTTTATACTTATTACTTTAAAAAGGTTTCCGCATTTCATTCTCATCTCAGCCATTAGAAGTGGGTACTCTTATGCCAAATCCACAGTTAAGGAAAATGAGACACATTGAATTTACCCATGGGAGCTGTCAATAAGATGAAGAATGAGGGACTCAATCTAGAACTATGAAACTTTAAAGTCCAAGCATTTAATCATTACATACAGAGAGGTAGTGGGGTGAAGGAGGAAGAGATCATCTACCTCCTATGGGAGTAATTCCAGTCCCAGGGAGGATGTTAAGAAGAATCCAGAGATATGTACCTCTTGGATCTGTGAGCACAGAGACTGAATCAAGTGATTATTTAATAATTCACTGAACACATATTTAATGAGAGCCTAGGATGTGCCAGGCACTGTCTTAGGAGCTGGATATAGTAGTGGAAAAGCAAGCAAAATCTTATGCACATAAAACTTACATTCTAGTCAATGAGTAGATACTGGACAAATAAACACATAAATTTATATTAAAATATACACTGTAATGTTATAAATAAATCAAGAATAAAAAAATAAATCTAAGTAAGATTATAGACTTAGAGAAGTTGATCAGAAAAGGCATCTCTTTTTAACTTAATCAAGTCCCATATATTCATTTTTGTTGTTGCTGTGATTGCCTTTGGGGTCTTGTTCATAAATTCTTTCCCTAGACCAATGTCTATAAGAGTTTTTCCAACATTTTCTTCTAGAATTCTTATAGTTTCATGCCTTAGGTTTTAGTCTATTATCCACCATGAGTTGATTTTTGTGAGAGATTTTTGTGAGATATTTTGTACGGATCCTGTTTCAGTCTTCTACATGTGGCTATCTAATTTCCCCAGCACCGTTTATTGAACAAGGATTTTTTCCCCCACTATGCTTTGGTTTGCTTTGTCAAAGATAGATGGCTATAGCAGCACAATTCACAATTATGAAGTTGTGGAAACAACCCAAGTGCCCATCAATACATGAGTGGATTAATAAAGTGTGGTATATGTATATTTTAGAGTTCTAGTCAGCCACAAAAAACTATGGTGATCTAGCACCTCTTGTATTTTCCTGGATACAGCTGGAGCCTATTCTAATAAGTGAAGTATCACAAGAATAGAAAAACAAGCGCCACATGTAGTCACCATCAAATTGGTATTAACTCACTTAATTGACCAACACTTAAATGTACATATAGTATATAGTAGTAACATTCATCGGGTGTCGGGCAGGTAGGAGGGAGAAGAAGGGGATGGGTATATTCACACCTAATGAGTGCGGTGTGCACCATCTGGGGGATGGGCACGCTTGAAGCTCTGATTTGGGTGGGGCCAAGGCAATATATGTAACCTAAACATTTTTACCCTTGTAATATGCTGGGAAAAGAGTAGTAAAAAATGAGATCAGAGAAGTAATTAGGAGTCAGATCATGTATGACAATGAGTCTATGAAAAAGGCTTTGGATTTTGTTTGGCATGTGAGTAACCTTTGGAGGATAAAGAGATAGGAGCCACACAATGTGTATTTTAGGAGGGCTGCTCTGAAAGCTGTGCAAAGAATAAACAGTAAATGGTCATGGCTTGCAGGAGAGTCATCTCTCAGGGGATAGCATAGTAGGTCAGTCAAAACTGTTGCATTAGTAATGCAACATTTCTGGATGTAGTACAGGACTAGATAAGAAAGATTAAAGGAGTGAGAATTGGTTAGATTCAATATACTTTTGATTATAGGTCCCATTGTATTTGCTGATGGGTTGTATATGTGGTGTGACAAAATAAAGATCAAGAAAAATTCCATAATATAGCTTAAAAATTTGTCTTCTAAGATCACTGGAGGATAAACAGATTTGGTGTGAGGAATAACCAAGCAAACAGTGTGTGCATATTAAATTTGAGATGCCAATTAATTTTCCAAGTGGAGATCTTAAGTAAAAAGTTGGATATATGACTCCAGAGTTCAGAAAGAAGTTAGGGATGGAGATTTATCCTTAGTAGAAGATTTTAAGTAAAGACTCGATGTAGATAGAGAAGTGCTTTAAAAACCAAGACTAGAGGCCCCAGAACACTTAGCTTTCTGGAAGAGATGGAGGATTCAGTCAAAGCAAATGAGAAAGTGTGTAAATGAAGTGAGAGGGTGGAGTATAATGTTCTGAACAAGTGAAGAAAGTGTTTCAAGAAGGGAGAGGTCAACTCTAACAAATGCTGCTGAAAGAACAAGTAAAATATGGACTAAGAATTTGACATTGACTTTGATAAAATAGAATAACTGGTAGTCACCAGAGGGATAGAATTATTAGTCTTCATAGTTTTGCTGGACACTAAGGAGTAGAAAAATACAGAAGATTGATAAGCTGAATTGCTCTAGATAGAGATAGGGGAAAGTTCAAAAAAGCTGAATTCCACCAGTATATTGTCCAGGTGTTATCCATTCCAGAACAGCAGTATCCTACTTAGGCTGCTTTGAGAAGTCCCTTGCCCAAGGTCAGAAGATCAGAATGAGTTTCAAAGTGTGATGGTGGAAAAGAGAATATTGCATTTGTAATCAAAAGCTGGGACTCTGAACTGAAGAACTAGGTTCAATATGCAGTTGCTTCACTTATTAATTGTGCTATCCTTCCCAAGTTGCTTAACTTCTATAAGCCTTGTTGTTTTTAATAACAAATATTTTTTAAAAATTCCCACCATATGAACTTGCTTTAAGAGACTAGTAAATAGTAGTTTACTATTATTTTTGTTGTTGTTGTTATTGTAGCACCCCACACATAAAGCATTAACTTCTCATGTGCCTATCCATTTTCTGCACTGAAACCAGAATAACTTTTCTAAATTCAAATGTAATTAATTTAAAATAATTTAGTGAAGTCCCATTGCTTTTAACGTAAAGACCAAAATCCTTAACATGGCCTGCTAACCCCTCCATGTTCTGCCCCCTCCTAACTCTGAAGTTGGGTGGACCTCTTTCTCCCACATACTCTTCTGCACTCTAGGCAAATTAGCCTCCTTTAAGTCCTGCTCTATCTAGGCTCCACATGTTAGTATGCGCTCTGTACATTGAATCTTAAAAGCTTAGCATTCTGGGCAATTTATCATATTCTAGCTTAACCCTCAGTGCCCATGGAAGACTCTCTTCCTCTGAGTAGCCGGGTTAAATCCCTCAGTTTAGCCCTCATTGCACAAAGTACATCCCTATGTAACTTTTCTCAGCATTGTGATTTAACATTAATTTAAGTCATTGCCTAACTAATATTTTCCTTCACCAGTAGCCTATAAAAAGGAAAGATCAGAAACTGAGTCTGTTTTGCTTAGCAGTGTCCCACTAAATGTGCACCCAATTCTGAGAGGTTCATGGAAAGACTAGAGAAGTTACCAACGCTGACATGCTGTGTCTGTCAGGGTATAGATGGCATCTGGGTGATCTGGATTACATAAGTATGTTGTAAGAGATTCAGGACGACTTATTTTTATCTTCTCGTATTTTTCTCTCTCTCTCTGTCCCCTATAATTTGGCAAATTAATTCATTCCTTCTTGATTTTTCTTCCCCATTTGTGGAAGAAAATAAACAACTCTTAGGGTTCAATTGGTAAACATTTTACTTGTAAGGCAAAAGCTAAAATTGAAAGAATTTATTTACTGAAAGAAAAAGATGAAAGAAGGGTTATAATTAACATCAACACTTTTTGTTGTTTTCACATACCATGATTAAGTGAAGAGTTCTATAGTAATACTAACTGTAATTTACATAGCAATGAAAATGACCCATTTTAAAGTTTAAAAATTGGAGTATTACATAGAATTACCCAAATGGACAATGAAAATTGAGATCTAGGAATAAATATAAAATATAACTCTATATCCTAAATGTATATTATTTGGGTAAAGATTTATCTCATTTGTAGATAAAATACATAGTTCATTGGGGTTAGAATGTTTTCATTTTGTGAATGAAGATCACATGTTTAATACTAAACAATAATCAAAGTTTATAATAATGAAAAGCTTTGCAATACTAGTAATTTTAGCACATAATTAAGTATCAGGCACATCAGAAGTTCCAAATGAATATATGTTGATAAAATAAATATTGATGGAATAACTTATTCAGAAATAAGTTTAGAGAAGTGAGAAAATATTTGGTTTACAGTATGTTATAAAATTACAATTCAAATATGTTGTCATACTATTTTTAAAAAGTAACTAATCTAAGGATATCTTATGAAAAGAAACCATTAGGTATTTTTACTTCACTGTTTGTAAATATGGCTTATATTGTTTTATTCTGCCCCTAGTTTGCTAAAATTCAAATGCTAATGGATTTTTATTGAAATTTTCATTCAATAACAAAATGTTCTTAATGCAATCTCTGCAAACATATATGTCTTTTATTTAGATATAAATATTGTTGTAGTGCATTAAAAGCATTTAGAAAATCATATATACATATCAAACATTAAATATTCTCTTAGAAAAAGAAAAGCTTAGGAAACAGAGGTGTTGATATTGCTTCATGTCAGTCACAATGAACACATTCATGATAAGGTCTCTGTGATTTAGGAAGAAAAGTTATTTTCCAGGACAACTCTAGAAACTTTTGCCCTTGGAGTCATTATTCTAGGCACTTAGTGACCTTTGCAATGATTAAGTTAAAGTCATTTGAAGTATGTGATCATTAAAAAAACTATGTGCATATCCATGTTTGTGATCATCAAAAAAAAACTATGTATGCATCCATGTATGCATGTGTGTGCACACTCATGGTCTTAATAAACAAGAAATAATACTAGGGAATCTCAAATTTAAACAATGAGATGCCACTGCACAACTATCAGAATGACTAAAATCTAGAATACTGGCAACACCAACTCCTAACAAGGACATGAAGCAACAGAAACTCTCATTCATTGATGCTGAGAGTACAAAATGGTACAGCTACTTTGGAAGACAGTTTATCAATTTCTTACAAAACTAAATATACTCTTACTATGTAATCCAAGAGTTGTTCTCTTTGGTATTTGCCCAAATAAATTTAAACTATGTTCACCAAAAAAAGAAAAAAAAAGAACAAAAGACTGCACAAGGATATTTACAGCAACATTATTCATATTTGCCCAACATTGGAAGCAACCAAAATGTCCTTCAGTAGGTAAATGGATAAATAAACTAGGGTACATCCAGAAAATGGAATATTATTCAGTGCCAAAAACAAATGAACAATTAAGTCAGGAAAAGACATGGAGGAACTTTAAATGCATATTAGTAAGTGAAAGAGGCCAATATGGCGAAGCCACACACTACATGATTCCAACTATATGACATTCTTTAAAAGACGAAACTATGGAGATAATTAAAAAGTTCAGTGGTTGCCAGGGATTAGGAGGGAGGGAAAAATGAAGTGGCAGAACAGAGAGGATTTTCAGGGCAGGGAAACTATTCCGTATGATGCTTTCATGTTGGATACAAGTCATCATACATTTGTCTAAACCTGTAGTATGTACAACACCAAGAGTGAATGCTAATGCAAACTATAGACTTTAGGTGATATTAATAAATATGTGTCAAGGTAAGTTTATCGATTGTACCAAATGTACCATTCTGGTGGGGGATGTTGATGATGATGGAGGTTGTGCATGTGTGGGTCAGGAGGTATATGAGGACTCTACTTTTGGCTCAGTATTGCTGTAAACCTAAAATTACTTAAAAAAATAAAATCTATCAAAATTTTAAAATAAAAAAGCACTGACTTATCTATATATTTGTGAGGACAGGACACCAGTACATAGGCCAGAGTGCAGTGGGAGGAGTATATAAACTGGAAAATTTGAAGTTGTTTGCACTTTGATTTTTATTTAGAATGGCACTATTTTCACTGATATTGCTGACATGTATAGGAAATTTAAAAAGATAAATCATTTTTCAAACAATGAGTTGCATTTTCCCCTCTTATATATATTTGAAATAAAAATATATTTATTAATAAACCCTTATATTAACAGTTTGGCTAAGACCTTGTCTTCTCTCACAGTAGAGATAGCCTGGCAAACACAGCATATGAGAATATTAGTGGTGGGATCATAACATCTTTCTCCAGAATTCTTGGGCTCAACTACTACATTAAACACTCACCAGTTGTGTTACCTTGCACAAGTTATGTAACTTTTTTTTTAATTGAAATATAAAACTGTATGTATTTGTCATATGCAAAGTGATGTTTGGAAGTATATATTCGTTGTGGAATAACTAAATCTAGCTTTTGTCCAAGCTACCCATATATATTGAAGAAAAAAAACAGGGTATTATTAAATAACTTCCTGCTTTAATTATCCAAATAGTACCTTAATATCCTGAAACAGCTAATTCCGCTGGCTAAACTCACTGGAATCAGGGAATGTTTTAAACACTATGAAACTGTAGTATAGCATTACATTGAAAATTATGAAAGTAGGCTTTAATGGTCCACTTTAACAAGAACTATCACAGCTCCGTTTTTAAAATAGAATAATCATTAACACCCATTATAAATGGTATCCTGGCAATATAAACTTTAAAAATTTCAAACTATTCTTTGTAACTAGAACTTGGCTATTTTAAATATGCTTCTAGAATAATTGAGGCTCCTGGCCTTGCAATTCAATAATGTCCAGATAACACTGCTAATGTATTTAATGTATAAAAATGTATCTCATGGCTTTCTGCAGAACATTTTTTTCATTTCATGAATGTAAATGGTCTCATTAGCCAAGATTGCCATGGGCATAAAGCATCAACCAGGTCTAAAAGTGCATTTTAAATGCTTTCATAGTTCTTGGGCACCTTTTGAGAATTTTAATGTTTTCTTTTTAACTGTCATTCATGAAATTAACAAAAGAAAAAAAAGAAAAAAAAATCACAGCATAGAAAGAATGAAGTAAAACTCAGAAATCCATGCTGGAATATATATGTAGTTCTTCTGTTTCCTAACTAGAGGCACTGTTTAAAATTGTCTGAAAATATTTTAGAGGAGAATGAAAGACTGGAAATTTCAGATCTCTAAGGGAACTCTTGAATAAGAAAGTAAATTCAAAACAGCCTAAGGGAAATAGGAATGTTAAAAATGACAGGATTTTACAACCCACTCCCATCTGCCATAATCTTTTGTCATAACTTGTGATAAATAGCTGCTTCTAATTGAGATTCTAATGAACACTAAGAAAGCCCGAGCATGTTATTGGAATTTAAAGCTGAAAAAATAATAAAAATTAAAATTAAACAATTTTTTTGGAAAAATCCACAAACTGTGTCATTAGTGGCTAATTTGTAAACCAGATTATTAGTCCCTCAATTATCAGAGTTTGCTTTTAAAATGCATAAAGCCTTGGAATTCAAAAGTTGGTATGAGATTACCCATTCAATCTAGTGCTAAATATTGTATATGCAGATAACTTAGATCTTCTCCTTACCTACTGAATCTATTTTAATGAGTTTGAGGACCAGGCAACTCTCACTTTTAACAAGGGATGACCACTGGCTTGCTTTTTGCATTATCACCCAGCTATGTCATCGTCTATGCATTGCCTATGGCTAAAATTCTTTATCAAATTAAAGGCTATAAAGTCAATTCTCCTCTTTTAATCACTAACCATATAATCCTCAGGCCAATTGTATTCTTTATATTAGTAATAGGTCTCTCTCTAGGTTACAGGATGCCATGACCTTCTTGGGGTCTAAATCCCTCAAATAACTAGGACATTTTTATGAGAATGTTGAGTCATCCTGGGCAGCCTAGCTAATTAAGGAGAAGATGTTTTACCTGGATCTTCTCTTCCAATACATAGGATATTAAAGCCTCTGTTCCTGATATTTACTAAATCCACAAACCAGTCAGAGAATGAGACTTGAAAAACCAAGGCAATTTTGCCTGACTACAAAGCCTTCCTTCCTTCCCAACACAACACAGCAAAATAGGGTATACCCTTGGGCCCTCATTCTTAATCACACTCACACTCTCAGATGAGTTTGTTTGCCTGGGGTTTCATTTGCTTGTTTTTTGATTCTTTCTTTCCCCAAAATGAAAATAATTATTTCTTTTCCTTCCTCTTTTTAAGTTGCTGTACCATTTTTTCTTTATTCAATATTATTGATACATAGAAGGAATTTTTATATATAAAATTAATTCAAAATGAAACATATTACTTACATGGATAGTAAATGTTGGATTTGCTAAATTACTTATAAGCATAAGAAAGACAAAACAAAATAACTGACTGTAATATGTTATTTTTGTAACATTGTTGATGGAGGCAAGAGCAAGGTAGTTGGTCAAAAAGAAGTTTTGAGTGATCTCTCCCCACTAAATTTCTGACTCCACAATTGATCCATGTCTATAGTGTCTTCTATCAAGCATATTTTGTTAGGGAATTATTTCTCCATTTTGGAGGTTGGGTGTTTTCTCAAGTATTGTGTTTTTGGTAGAAGCCATCCATTCCCTCTCCTTTAGTCCATCTAACTATGCAGGGAAGAAATTACATGGGACTTAAATGAAAGACTCTGTATACAGGTCACACTAAGGTTAGAATTCAGGTTCTAGTAATTACTAACAAGGAGAACTTGAACAAGTTGATTAATTATGGTAAGCCTCAGCCTCCTCATCTACCAAAGCAGGTAAATATAGAACCTACCTCATAGTGTTGCTAATTATTAGAAGTATATAATCTGCAAAATTTTAATCTGAAAATATTTTGTGAGATTTTTGCAATTATGTCTTCTAAATAGTGGTATTACAAAAGTAAAGAAGACTTATATCTTTCGTCTAAAAGTTTGCAGCTTAGTTGGGGATCCACATGACTCTGTTAGAAACTACAATGTGTGGAGAGTTAAGTGTTACACAAAGGCCAAATAAAATTCCCTTGGAAGCTTATAAGCAAAGCACATAGCCTAGGCTTTATGCTTATTGTGCATTTTGGGGAACAGTGGTGGAGATGGAGAAGGGAAGAGAGGAGAAGAGGCAAGGGAGCCTCCCAGAAGGATTTTGAGAATATATTCTTTGTTTATGAAAGTGATTATTTCCAGTCATTGTTTTTTTGTTTGTTTGTTTGCTTGTTTTTATTAGTGCAGCATTATGTGTCTTAGAACAGAATTTCCTTAAAGAGTAGTAACTGTAAACAATTCACTAAGAAGTGACTTAAAAAGCCTGGCATCCTATACGTAGAAAATTAAGTTTACATTACTATACATTTTATATTGATTTGAAAATGCCAAGTTATCTTCCTCACACAAAAAAAGAATTGTCATGAATGTAATGATGGGCCTTATTAAGATAGAATCTAATGCTTGCTACAAAGCTTTGGAACTAAATTATTTAAAAAACAGCAAACATTTTAAGAGCTCCTTTCCTTCTTTACCAAATTAACTCTTAGTTCCTCTTCAGGATAAATTTATGGATCATCTTTGAAAAACCTCTCCTGAATTCCCACTCACCTCCACCTCCTCCACCAGAGTGTGGTTTAAAGACCCACATATTATGAGACTGCACTACTGTTGTTGGTTTGCTTCCTGCTAGACTCCTAGACGTTTCTTTATTAAAGTAAAATACAGTTGATCCTTGAACAACCTGAGTTTGAACTGCATGGATCCACTTATATCTGGATTAACTTCTGTCTCTGCCACCCCTGAGTCAGCAAGATCAACCCCTCCTTTTCCTCCTCCTCCTCCTCAGCCTACTCAATGTGCAGACCTTTATGATGATCCACTTCCAAATAGTAAATAGTAAACATATTTTCTCTTCCTTATGATTTTCTTAACATCTTCTTTTCTCTGGCTTACTTTATTGTAAGAATACATTATATAATACATATAATATACAAAATATGTGTTAAGTCTTTTTATGCATTTCTATTTTCTAGCATGGAACTTGACTAGAATAACTCATCAAATGTTGATCTAATTTGTGAAATGATTAAACTAATCAAGGACACATCTAATGAAAGGCATGACAAAGATCCTAGAGGTTTGGTGTGGTCAGCAGAATAATGCCCCTCTCCCAGTGATGCCATGTCTTAATTAACCAAACCTGTGAATATGTTACATTACACAGTAAAAGGGACTTTGCAGATGTGATTAAGAGTATAGACCTTGCCAGGCATGGTGACCCATGCCTGTAACCCCAGCACTTTGAGAGACTGAGGCAGGAAGATTTCTTGAGGCTAGGAGTTTAAGACCAAACTTGGTGATACAGTGGGACCCTATCTCTACAAACAAACAAAAAAATTTAACTGGACATGGTGATGTGCATCTTTAATTCCAGCTACTCAGAAGGTGAGGCAAGAGGATTCTTTTAGCTCAGGATTTCAAGGCTGCAATGAGCTATGATGACACCACTACACTCCAGCCTGAGCACAGAGCAAGACCTTGTCTCAAAAAAAAAAAAGTACAGACCTTAAAATGGGGAGATTATGCTGAATTATCCAAGTGGGACCCCAATGTGAGGAAGAGTACTTAAAAGTGACCAGGGGAGCAGAGAAGGAGAGTCAGTGAAAGACATGACTATGAAATAATGATCAAGAAATGAAATGTTGCTGGCTTTGAAAACGGAGGAAGGAGGCATCTAGAAGGGAAAGGGCAAAGAGATAGATTCACTTCACCTCTAGAGCCTTTAGAAAGATGCACTGATGACCTGGCTGGGACCCCTCCTCCCTTCTCTCGTCCTCATTTATATCATGCTACCCTTGACTCAGTGGGTTTTTTTGTTTTTATTTTTTTCTATGTTTAAATATTTTTTAGAGACAGACAGAGACTCTAAAAGCTCCCTGCAGCTTTGAACTCCTAGGCTCAAGCGATCCCCCTGCCTCAGTCTCTGGAGCAGCCAGGACCACAGGTGTGCACCACCATGCTGGCCTAATTTTTTTTTGTATTATTATTTTTTTGTAGAGATAAGGTCTCCCTATGTTGCCCGGTCTTGTCTCAACCTTCTAGTCTCAAGTGATCCTCCTGCCTTGGTCCTCCAAAGTTCTGGGATTACAGGTGTGAGCCACCACACCCAGCCAGTGTTATGGTGAAACTGATTCATTTATCATTCCTGCTGCAAAATCTCAGTCTCTCCTGTTACCCTCAGTCTGAAATGCTCTTTCTCTGATTTCTTGTGTCCTAATTGATTCTATATATTCTTCCTATTTCAGTTTAGGGATCACTTCCCCCAATAAACATCACTGGCCACCTTCTCCACTCACCTCCAGGGAAGTTGGAACCCTTCACGGTGTGCCGTTGGAGAACAATTGTTCTTTCTATTAGAGCACTTATTCATCTTGCACTTGAGCATTTATCAGAATGATGATCTGATTGATGTCTACTTTCCAATTACCAAAATAGATGTGCATTATTATTGCTATCTCAAATATTTTTTTCTTCTTGAACAGTTTAGGGTGGTAGATAATTATATTCAGTTTAAAGACAAACTAAGGCAGAGTTGTTAAATGACTCAGCCAAGGAAAACCTTAGTTTTATAACTAAGAATAGAACTCAGGTTTTCTTTTCTTTTTTTTTAATTAGAGATAGGCTTTCACTATACTGTTCAGGCTGAACTAGAACTCTTGGACCCAAGGGATCCTCCCAACCTCCCTCCCTAGTAGCTGGGACTACAGGTAGAACTCAGATTTCCTGACCATAAAAAACAAACAAACAAAACACACACACACACACACACAGAGGAAACAATGTAGCTCTCTTTCAACTAAGTGTATATTTCTAAAACAGCCTGACTCAAATATTGACATGAAAATTCCTTTGGTATTCTAGGCTGGTACCCACTTTCATTTCTCTTTTGGGACATAATCAAGATCTTGTCATCTTAAGATCTTAGCGCTCTTAAGATCTCAGAGCATATAAAAATCGGACAGTTTGTTAAGGTGACATATTCCAAGGCCATTGAAAAACTCATAACTCAGAGGACATATTAAGAAGGAACACAAAACCTAGTGGTGTCAGTTCAAGGCAGAGAAGTTAAGGAAATGTGATGAATTCATTTAAATGATGCCAAGGTCATAAATTCAATATTTGTATGAAAGAAAAGTGTTAACAATAGGTGATAGAAGATTGACAAGAAGAATTATTTTAATAGCACAATAAAAACGCTGGCATAGAATATTATGTTGAAATCTTAATATTTGATATATTAATAAAATCAAAAAAGAAGACAGTATTAATACATAGCCTTGAAAAATAGTACTCATTTTATTTTTAAATAAGTTTTATTGAAATATAATTTATATAAATAAAATTCACAAGTTTTAAGTGTACAACTTGAATAATTTGAAAAATACATTTGTATTGTAACCACTGCAATCTATAATTCTATTTATGTTTGGTGGGCATATATCTTTAAAAAGAAAACCTAGAACAATAGCTGGTACAAGGAGAGCAGAAACACAAAAGACTTGTGGAAAATTGTTTCTCAAGAATCTCAGATCCCCAAACCCTAAAATCTCGAGATGTAATATCTACTTTACTCTCTCTAAAATTTCCTCCCCATTGATTTCTTTATCTCTATTAATGCTATTGCCCAACCAAAAAATATGAGAATCATACTAGACTTTATTTTTTCAAAGTTCAAATGCAGTTACTTTGTCATTTGTGAGAATTTTACTGTGTAAATATTTATCAAGATTACCCACTTCTCTGCATCCTGGGTCCTTGTCATGACTGTCCCGAACTGTTGCAATAATCTAGAACAGTGCAGTATTCAGGCTAGCAACATCACCATCAACAGGAAACTTGTGAGAAATGCAATTCTAGGCCGCGCTCCAGGCCTGTAGAATCTTTGGGGTTTGGACCACTCATTCTGCTTTCACAAGTCTTCCAGGCGATTCTGAAGTGCATCAATGTTTGAGAACCATTGTTCTCAATTATACTACCTCTAGTCTCATGTCCTTTAAATATATTCTCCTCTCTGCCACCAGAGTGAGCCAACAAAAACACAAATCTAATCATATCATTCTCCTCTGAAACTTTCTAACATCTTTATTTTATTATTTTTATTATCATTATTTTTGAGACAGGGTGTTGCTTTGTCACCTGGGCTACAGTGCAATCGTGTCATCACAGCTCACTGACACCTCAAACTCCTGGGCTAACGCAATCCTCCTGCCAGCTAGGACGAAAGGCATGCACCACCAAGCCTGGCTACTTTTTCTGTTTCTTGTAGAGATGAGGTCTTGTTCTTGCTCCGGCTAGTCTTGAACTCCTGACCTCAAGGGATCCTCCCACCTTGGCCTCCCAGAGTGCTAGGGTTATAGGCACAAAGCACCAAGCCTGGCCTTAACATCTTCATAACTGGAGAATAAAGTCCAAAACTCAACTTAGGGAAGCTGCTCCAGAAATCCTTCCTGGAAGCCCTAGTCTATGGCAAATCCCCCTCCATTCTCACACAGCACCTGTGCATATTAAAAAAAAAAAAAAAAGACACTTAAGGAGGTAGTTGTACACACTTGAGATTAAATATTTGCTCCACCACATACTAATTGTGTATCTTTCATGAAGTGATAGATCCTTTTAAACTAGCTTTATCCTTCGAAAGTTGGGACAATAATGGCACTTACCTTAGAGTGTAAATATTTAATTCAACAGTACGAATTGCATTCTGCTTAATAAGCACAAACTTTTTCATTACTTACGTGTTACTTGGCTAATTATGTATAATACCTTTTCATTATTATGACTAATCTTTATCATCATGGTTGTTTTTCTGGCAACACAACGTATGTTGCAGGTCTATGCTTACCTAACTGTTCTCTTTTATAGTCTGAGGTATGACAACCACCCTGGCAAAAAGTGGGTTTTTGATAAATGTTTGTGAGCTAAATCCAGTTAATGTATTATCAACCAAACATAAAAGCTACTATAGGGGAGATAAATGAAAGAAATATAAGATCTATATAAATAGACACTCATTCAGGTAAACAGTAATTTATATATTTATGCCACCAGAGGTAACAACAAAATTATTTCAATTCATGTTGATTTGGCACTTCTTGTGTGTTACCCTTGAGAATACAAAGATTGATAAAACATAAGTCTTGTCCTCACAAAGCTCAAGGCCTCATGAGGAGGACGTGCTAGTAAACAGGTACATTACAATGATATATTACATAAGGAAAAGTGCTGTTGAAGTTGCACAAAAAAACTTGATAGAATCACAGCTTAGACAGGAAGGGATTGGGGAAATGTAGTATCTGAACTCTTAAAATAAGGTACTGCATATTAAGGATATCAAAAATACAAGCTGGCCCAAAAATGTATGATTTAGTCTCTTTAAAGCCTCTTGTTTACTGCCCAATAAAATTGGTGATAACAGCTTCCCATTGAATGGAGAAGAGATAATTCACTCAGGAAACATTTTTTATCCAATTGGGACAGAGGATTGGTAAGATCTTGACAAATGCTGTGTTGGGTGGTTTGCCAAGAAATATTTCTATCTGAGTAGCACCTTCAAGAAGTAGGACATACATACACACTAAAATCAGGGCAAGAACACTCTCTGTACTTCCCCAAGTAGAACTCATTAGAAGCAATGATCATGTGCTCCAAAACTGGACCTATCTTAATATTCCACTAATTATCTCAAATGTGACTAAGACTCAGACATCATGCATAAAAATTATGACTGGAAACATGAAGCAAATTTAATTAATCTATTGAATGAATAAAATCAACATACCAAATAATTCTTTTTAAATTATTATAATTTCAAAATTCAATTTTTCCATGAAAGTAAAATGTTGCATTTTCTGGAAGCTTTTTGCTCAATATCTCAAGTGTTTTTTTGTTTTTTTTTAAATATCCTCTAAGAACTGAGCATTCCATCAAACCTTTTCCCTGCAAATTATACAGTGTTGCTGTCATTGTCAAACAGGATAGAATCATTAATTTTTTTATTAATAACACTTGAATTTTATAAATATTCAATTTTTGCATTGCAGGCTGTTTTTTCCTTGCATTAATTTACAGGGTGAAATATTCATCACTTATTGACTAGGCTTTCAAGCAAATCTATTTCATATAAGAAAGTGATTTACCAGAGTGAGCAATTTTTTTAGAGCTACTCATACTTCTAGAAAATGGGATGGGATGATCTCCAGAGTGTCCCCAATGTAAAATATTATCTGCCATTTTTAAGTTGCTTTTAATAACCACACATTTTCCTATACAAACAACATTTGAACTGTGTTTGCAAAGGTTCTGTAAAAACTCAAGATAATTGGACAACCAACTATAGTCAGGTGTCCAGTTACATATAGAGTGAATGAATAGCCTTCACCCACAAACATCTCCATATATGGATGAGGATACAAGTCTGCCAACGTGAGGGTTTCAGGTTTCTTTGAATCCTCTTAGACAACTAAATATGCTCCTGCATAACATTCCTAAATGTTTCTGGCCATATTTCATTCAGCTGCCTCCCTCTGATGATATGTTACTATGATAAATCATCACAGTGCACTGCTGCTCTGATGAGCTGTTGCTTCAGTACACCATTGAAGCTGTCACAGAGATAATGTATGAGAAAGGCATACTGATGATGTTTTACGCAAAAGATGGTGCTGCCCGGGGAACAAAAGGTTTAGGAGAAGATTCAACATAATTACCTGATAAAAGTCAACCTGCACACAGCATGCTAGGAAATGCATTCGTGGATATGGTAAATCGCTTCCCCTTGGTATGTGGTATTTTTGGTGTTACTGTCATAAGCCTCCTTCGCTAAGATATAGATTGATCTATCATATAAACATTTTTCCCCCCAGTGGATACAAAAGCTTAAAGGGTGAAATTAAAATTTACCTAAAGCTCAAATGTAAAGATTAACTCTGAGAATCTGTATTATTTTTCAACACTAGAGTAATTTGTCAAAGTAGTTAATTGGTGCAGAAAGTTTTCATACATTATTGAAAAAGGAAATAATCCCTATATGTATTGAACATGTGGCAGTTTTCCTGGGAAAATATCAGTGAACAGGCTAAAATCAAGGATTAATTGAGGCTTACACTAAATTACTTGCCATGGAATGTTTAAATGTCTGAAGAGCCACCTTCATCATGACTGCTGGGACAGTGTGCCAAATTATTCATTTGATTTAAAAATAGCCTCCTGATCCTCATTTATCTTGCCTAAGGAAAAAATAATAAAACTTAGAAATATGCAGTTTCTTTGGGTTCTCAGAAAACTAAAAGACTGACACTTCCTATACCTAGTTCTTCATACATAGTCAATGCTAAATAAATATTTGTTGATTTAAGATAAACTTCATAATTACTTTTTCCTTTATGATATCAGCTCTGTCTTATGATGGGAAATGCTGATCAACCCAACTAGGTGAATGAAATGAGCAGAAAATATTCTAGAGGAGAAAAGGAATTTTTTTGTGCTATGTTTTTGGGGATTTTTGTTGTTGTTGTTGTTGTTCCAGATGAAGGTGTTTGTAAAGAAAAATATGGGGAAATAGCCTATACCATCATGCCATCAATTAGTTACTATTTTGCTCATCTTTCTAATAAAAGTAAATTGATAATAAATTTAATATTTGATCACATTCTCTTTTCATTTCCTATGAAAATGCATTAAGGCTAGTAGAGGTAGGTTTAAAGGGAATTGTCTAAAGAGTATCTTTAAAGTTTGCATTTTCTAGAACTGTTAGAAAATGTAGGTTAGTCTCAAAAGAACCCATATAGGCTGAATTTAGTTTTTGCTTTATTCATTTTGCTACCTTCTGGAAAGTTCTTAAATTAACTATTCTCTGGAATGTTCACAACTTAACACTTCTCAATCTTAACCAGATTTTGGTAACCTCAAAATTCCTTATTTTTTAAAAATCTTTCCCTCTTTTTTTCTGCTATATAAAGCTTACCTCAACCATCCTGGCATCCTGGATGGCCACTTATTGGAATAAACCTCTCTTGCAACCATCTGCTTTTTGGTTGCTGCTAGCAAATGCTCAGAGAAGTCTATCCATAATCAAAGAAATAAAAAGTCCAATACCAGCTCCCAGCTTGGAAACTAGACACATATGGAGGTGACAGAAATAAAGCAACGTGTGGCATCATTCAATGCTGCCCCTCTGATTGTTCAATATTTTGTCTTCATATTAAACTTGAGAAGTTTAAAGAGCCAATGTATTTAAAAAAGGAGTTGGAGAGATACCAGTTGCTTATGCTTTTTTTTGAGTCAGGTCTTCATGTTTCAGATGTTTTGGTAAAACTTCAAGAAATGCAGAATCAGAGGCTTAAATATAACATATCAAGGAATTGAATTCTGTCCACTCTGGCCCTTTGTTCAATAAATAGTTTGGAGGATTTTGTTTGTGTTAGGCCATACACTACAAAAAATAACATGAAGCATGGGGTTAGTTAAAAGGACTGCACCAAAATTGATGCATTTTTCTTTTATAGAAAAAAAAACAACTATAATATAATTGGTTTTCAGAGTATTCTCTAAGTAAAAAATAATAATAAAACTAAATAACGTATAAAGGTCTCAGTTAATACCAGAATCACTTGACAATAACAATACATCAAATAATATACCTCTTTAAAAAGGCCATTTTACTCCATGACTCTTTTATATAGACAGCGTACTCAGATTGTATGAGAGAGTTGAAAATCATTTATTTCCTAAAAATGTTTTCAAACAACTTTTCTTAACTATGACAACTATGTTAGAAAAAAAAGAGAAATTTGAAACATAGGAGATGAGAGACCACTTTTTATAGTAATTATTAATTTTTGTTTATAAATATATTTCTCTACTAAACTCTAGTTGAGTAGGATCAAGCATATTTTCTTACTTTTCTTAAATTCTCTTCACTAAGTCAACATTAAGAATGAAATAAACGTGTTGAGTTGTGAAGAAATGCCAAAAAATCATTAGTGCCAGAAATACATTCAACACTATCTATCTATTATATACACTATCTATTCAAATCTATCTCTACATATGATGAATGCATCAGTTTAGACATGGTATGCAATTACCCATCACACATATGAATGTCCCCAGTAAATATTAGTTTTTAATTTTTCCTACAGAAAGCAAGAATATCTTCAGCATGTGAACACAGTTTAGAGAATGTAAAGTCCTGTAGCCCAGAATCATCTTCACGTGGAGGTTTGAATCACACTGCTCAAGTATTGATTAGCCTAGTGTAATGGAAAGAACTTGTGCTTTGGATTGAAACAAACGAAGTGTTAGTAACTGTTTCAACTATTTGAAAGTGCAAATTTGGTACATTTCTTTTTTTTTTTTAGAGACGGGGTCTCGCTCTTGGTCAGGTTGGTTTTGAACTCCTGACCTTGAGCTATCCACCCGCCTCGGCCTCCCAGAGTGCTAGGATTACAGGCGTGAGCCAAATTTGGTACATTTCTTAAGATTCTTGAGTCTATCTTAAAATAGAAATGATAACACCTACCTTAAAGAGTTGCTACAAGTATTCAGTGCAATGACTTCAGAAAGTATAGTGTTGGTTGGAAACAGGTACTCAAGGACATTCATTGCACCTTTAACTCAAACCAGATTTAGAGATAATTACCGTACGCTTAGATTGATATCAAAGGATTCTATGACAAGACTCTACGTGAGGTTATTAATATGCTTGCTATTCTTTCAAAAATATATAATCCCTTTATATTTACATAGCAGAAATGCTAGATTATCTAGACCTCAGTGGCAAGTAGGAGCATAATACCAAATATAGGAGGAGAAAACAGCCATGATTAGAGTCTATGGAAGAGAAAGAGATCAAAGTGGTTTTAATACTTGCTCTGTTTGAATGCAAAGAGCACACTTTTTCCATCAATGTTAGGTTTGTGCGTGTGTACAATGTTGCCTCACTCTACTTTGCAGTACTGTTTCAGCCTACCAGAATGTAGGTCAAAATCTAAGTAGCTAAGCCTAATATTTACATAACAATAAAGTTCTTTAGATATTATCAACTTATTTATTTAAGTACAAAACTATTACATGGCGGGGTGTGGCAGCTCACATCTGTAATGCTATCACTCTGAGAGGCTGAGGCGGGAGGATCACTTGAGCTCAGGAGTTCAAGACCAGCCTGAGCAGGACCTTGTCTCTACTAAAAATAGAAAAATTAGCTGGGTGTGGTGGCACACACCTGTAGTCCCAGCTATTCAGGAGGCTGAGGCAGGAAAATCCCTTGAGCCCAGGAGTCTGAGGTTGCAGTGTGCTCAAGGAGCTACGATGATGTCATTGCACTCTAGCAGGGGCAACAGTGAAAAAGCCATTACATAATTTAAATTAGTAGTCCTCTGGTGAAAACTACTGAAAAACAGATTTTTATATAACTTTTATGATTATTACAAATGTGAAAACAGATTTTTATATAACTTTTATGATTATTACAAATGTGAAAATCCTGTTTTCATAATAAGAAAATCTATGGTATATCATTTGACCACAATATGGTGTGTTTTTTAGAGTGATATTTTGAATATTATTACACTTAGTCTTATAAATATGTGGTTTAGCAATTAAGCAAAAGCAAACATTAACAAAAATAATCCAAAACAGATTGCAATCAAAAATAGAAATCATGAAGATTGAACAGGGCTACAAGAATGTTGTCTACCTAAAGTAGTAAATGATTAAAGTAATTTTCAGAATTATGAGAAAAAAACAAAGAACATTCATAGAAAAAAACCTTACCATAGTAATCTTAGCTTTTATATTATGGCACTCCATCTGTTTCCTATAGGGGTAATGTATTAAAGTATCTCCCATTGTAACACCAAGGAAAGAGATGATTTGATATTTACAAGTGTCATTAATACTGTGTTACATGACCTCTATCTCTGTATAAAATTTGGGAAAAAATGTTTCTCATTCTCACCTTCATTCATCTGTACTTTAGAAGTCATTCCCATTATAGTAACTAGTTTTGTGTTGAAAACCACAGGACCGTAACATTGAACAGAGTTCAAGATTCACTTGAATGAAAATTATTTTCAGCTTGATTTCTCTTAAGCTACCTTAACTTCATTCTAATAATCCAACTCATGATTTAGGATCTATCACTTTGTTTCCCTGACTTCAGTTTTCTTTTTCCATGAGTCATAATAAATAACGTGATCCAATAAAGTACAGCCTAAGGTAATAAAGTAGTTCTTAATATAATAAAAGTAGTTCATCTTAACTCATAAGACAGTTTTGCCATGTGGATTTGGAGTATGATATTGTAGCAATTTGTAAGCTCACAAAATGTAATTTTGGCAAATGTAGTATTTTATATAAATTACTTTGGTGAAAATATTAGATTTATTTTATTTTCTCATTAACCAGTGGCACCTTTAATACATTTCAGCTAATGAAAATCTCAACAGATACTTTGTTGTAAATATGTGTGTGTCTATGTTTTAAGACTTGTAGAAAGCAAATGGACTAAGGAGAAGGAATAAGTATCACCTATGCATAATTTGCCACTGCATCTTAGAGCAGGATTAATAAACAGGACTACAGTTGGGATTTTTTTTTCCATATGACATTTTTCCTCCATGCTTGCCCAGAATGTCCATACAAAAAGGAAATTTTCTTCTTGAAATATTCGTTTCATAACAGTTTCCATCATCTACCTCAAGCATTAAGTTCTCTGCTTTCAATTAGATATTTTTATAACACCTAAAAAAAGAGTGAGTGAACAGGAAGCAACATGAAGGAGGCAGACTAAATACTGTTGAACACCAGGGTTTGGATTTAAATCAAAAGGGAAAAAATAAGCACATATAGACTAAAATAGTGGTGATGCATATCACAATACTATTTGGAGTGAATCTTGGTTATAGAAAGCAAAGATAATGGATGAGGAATCAGAAAATTTGGTCGCAACACTGATTCTACCATTAAATAGTATATTATATTCAGTAAACGTATGTTATTTGCTCTGCGTTTCACTATATTCATAAAAGGGATAGAGTTCCTGACCTTCATTATCCTTTCCAGCTTTAAATTTCTACAATGTTGATATAATTTCATAAGAAGAAAATAAAGGCAACACAATTTTGTTTCAGCACACAGTTTTAGATATAAGAATTTGTCTGGCAATGTGTAAATTAAAGGGCTCAAAACAAACTAGTGAGTCAGCAGCAACTACAATGCAATCTTGATGACAAGATAACAACCACTCAAAGGGACTATAAAATGCAGCCATTTGATACTCTGCAATTTGTTCACCTTCAGAGCTGTGTCTTTGAGCAAAACTGTCTAATGCTCTGACCCCACAATCATAAATGCTCCTGAGTCAATGTCCTCATATAATAATTGGAACATGCAGGTACAGTTTTTCTTGGTGTTGTATGAAGAGTTTCATTTTTTACTTCACTTTTTTTGGCTCTGGAAAACAGAAAGTTGCATCTACTCTATCACACACGGAATGGAACTCTATGTTCAAAATGGAATCTAATAGAAATTACCATACTGGTATCCAGCCCAATTGTAACACACCCACACACAAATATTGATCAACATTTGGCAAATTAAGGCTAATGACTCTAGATACAAAGGAGTGAATGGCGGAAGACCAACACTCTTACCAAGAAAAATAAGGAAAACTAAAAATGGTACAGAAATAATCTATTTAAACAGGGCTAATGAAACAAAGAATAATAAAATATTGAGATTCTGAAGAGAAAAACACCTCAAAAAGGTGTGCTGTCTGTCTGAAGTGGCTTTTTCCTTGGAGAAATTGAAGAATGTTGGCACAAAGTGAGAGATTAAGAATTTGAGTTTTGACACAACAATTTTGTCAGTTTTTCCTGTGATTGAGGGGTAGGAAATCCAATATAGCTTTTTGTGATCTTGAAAATTTGGAGAGACAAAAAATGGAATCTTAAGTGTCTCAAGAGTAGAATCAGTTTTCTTTGCAAGAAATTTACTCAATACTGAAAGTAGGCATAGCAGAAGATCAAAACACTAAGCAAAAGTCCATGAAAAGCAGAATTTATAGCAATCTTCTCTGATGATGAGATAAATATTAGAACAAACGTATCTCAACAGCAAGGTCCTCAAAAGCTCACAAGCTCTGAGTTTAATGTCCTATAAGAGAATATCTGTAACAAGTAGACAATGGGACTAAGCCTTACCAAAATTTACTGACCTCAGTCCTTGATTGCATTAAAGTGATCAGATAACACTGTATATTTCTGGGAAAAGAAGACAAACAAAAGAAGGAACTCTCTCTAAAGGAAGATGATAGCACCTGGAGATTCTACAGTATTTTACTCCAAGTTGTAGCACTCAACCAATCTCAGTACCCACACCAACAAAGAACCAAAAAACAAGAGAATGTTTCTTGCTTTGATAATGACCAAGGGAAAAACACACCACAGAAACAGATCACAAGTAATTCAAATATTGCAATATTGTAAACTACAAAATAGCATCCAGTAAAAAAACCCAAAAACATTTAAATATCTTAAGATTGATATGTTTAATAAAATAGATTGCATATTAAACCAATAGATGAAAAGATTAAGAGTATTATTAGACAACTGATTATATAATCATTTATGTTCCATTTTTATAAGAACATAAATTCAAGAAATAAGAAAATAAAATTAAGAAACCAATGGATGGTGTTGACATAGAATAAATATAAGACAGGTCAATAAAAAAAATCTAAACTGGGGCAAAAAAAAAAAGTCTCAAATACATGTAGGATTCAGTGAAAAGATCCAACATGTATATATATTTAGAATCTCAAAAAATGGAATGATTATGGACATAAAGAATACTAAAGCAGATAATGACCAAAGATTTCTAAAACTTATGAAAGACATCAACACACATATCCCAAAAGTAATGGGATAAATGGGAAAGCAAAGTAATCATAGTTTTCCCTTGACTGCTTGAAAAATGGAATGTTGCAAATCTCACATAGTCTCAGGAAACTACATGGCAAGCATGCCTATGAATTCTGAACTTTTAAAATGTCAGGGTTTTTAGGCCACCCTTGCTGGTGGAGATGTGTTAATATCACAGTCAAGGATATTGAGACTGAGGCTCTGCCTTGTTATAGAAAAAGACATCACCTATATTACAATGGAAGTTTTGCATATCACACTAAATTCTGGCCTGCCCAATAGTGGGAAATGGCAAGAGAATTTAAGCCACCTGAGGGAGTAGTGCACAACACATATTGGAAGTTTTCCCAAATGAATGCTAATTGGTCTTGGTTCTTAGGGGGCAGTATGATAGCAAGGAAGACACTGAAAATGCCAAAGACATCATACCAAGTGCCATTATTCTGTGCAATGGATTTTCAGTCACAATGTCTGAAAGAGATGGGACAATAGGAGTAAAAACTAAATTCATGCCCCCAGGGACCATTCATGTTTTTTACTTACGTTACTGAGTGCTTTATTTGAAATATTGCCTCCATTACTACTCCTGCAAATTTTAACTAGTTTATCAAGGCAGGAATTTCCTTTTCTCCTGCTAGAATGCTCTATTGCTGTTTTTGGACCACCTCTGAGGGATGGGGAATCAGATTAAAGGAATAACTCACATGTATGATCATCATTTCTCTACATGTGTATTTTCCTGATCAGAATCCACTGTGGACTTTATGAGCATTCACAATATAAGAATTACCAACAATAATTATATATTCACAACTTAGAGTCACCACAGTTCATTATTGTGTGCCATCCACAAAGATGGAAGATAGTATAAAGAGGTATATTTCACAAATGCAAAATAACTATGTGTGAATTAAAACAATGTCTATTAAATGTTCTCCCTCCACACACACACACAAAGATAACTATGTTAGGTGATAGATATGTTGATTAGTTTGACCGTGGTAATCATTTCACAATGTATACATACATCAAAATATCATCTTGTATACTGTAAATATATATATAAATTTTGTCTATTACACTTCAGTAAACCTGGGGGTGGCAAACAATATCTATAGGCAAAACCTTAAAATTAATAAGTGAATCCTACAAGGAGTTGGATACAGTGTTAATAGAAAAAATTAAGTTGTATATAAGAAACAAAGAAGCTGAAAATCAAATTTTAAAAGTGATGCCATTTGGAATAGCATCAAAAACTTTATATATCAAAGACTAAATCTACAAATACCACAATTGTATTTGAAAGAAAATTTCAAAACTCTAAATAAAAGGAAAATATTCCTTTGTTCATAAATTGAAAGACTGAATATTATTAAGAAGTCAATTCTTCCTTAATTGATCTAAGGATTCAGTCCATACAAATCAAAATTTCACAGTGTTTCTTTTTTTGGTGTGGAAATTGACAAGCTGAATCTCAAAAAAAAAATGAAAATACAAACTTTCAAAAACTTTCAAGAGATATTGAAGAATAACAAAACTAGGTGGCTTACACTATAACATATAAAGGCTGATTATAAATCTCTAGTAATTAGAACAGTGTGGTTGTTGGACAAGGTAAACAAATAACCAGTAAAGCAGAGTTGAGAGCCTAGAAACAAATTCACTCTTATACAGGCACATAATTTATAACATTAGTAAAAAATGAACATTAACTCAACTTTACGTAAAAAGAAATAAATGCACATTGTGTTGATTTATATGTTAAATGTAAATTAATAATAATAAATATTTTAGAAAAAAAAACATGCGAGAGTATCTTCATGTCCTTCATGTCCCACAGCAAAATTTTCTTATGTAGAACACAAAAAGTACTAACCATAATGGGAAAACTATAATTGGATTACATTAAAGTTAAGAACTCTGCTCATCAAAAGTTATCACTGAGTGGGAAAAGATATTTTAGACACATATTCTAAAATGACTTAAATGAAGAATATATAACTCTTAAAATCAGTTAGCCCTTTCTGTGCTACCCAGAGAGAGGTCCATACAGTGTTGTTCTGGATTTCCAATGTCACTGAAAAGGAAACTTTCACAACGTCCGGAGCCCTTGATGTCCTGCAAATGAGGGAGGAGGATGTCCTCAAATTTCTTGGGGCAGGAATCCACCTAAGTGGCAACAACCTTGACTTCCAAATGAAACAGTATATCTACAGAAGGCAAAGTGATGGCATCTATGCCATAAATCTGAAGAGGACCTGGGAGAAGCCCCTTCTGGCGGCTTGTGCCGCTGAAAACCCGACTGATGTCAGTGTCATATCCTCCAGGCTGTGCTGAAGTTTGCTGCTGCCACTGGAGCCTCTCCTGTGGCTGTCACTTCACTCCCAGATCTTCCACTAATCGGATCCAGGCAGCCTTGGGGGAGCCACATCTGCTGGTCATTTCAGATTGCAGGGGTGACCACTAGCCTCTCACAGAGGTGTCTTATGTTAACCTGCTTACCATTGCTTTGTGTAACACTGACTCTCCTCTGCATTATGTGGACATCACCATTCCATGCAACAAGGAAGCTCATTTAGTGGGTCTGATGTGGTAGATGATAGCCTGGGAAATTTTGCACATGGATGGCATCATTTTCTGTGAATACTCATGGGAGTTTATGCCTGATCTCTACTTCCACAGATATCCTGAAGAGAGTGAAAAGGAAGAGAAGGCTGCTGCTGAAAGGGCAGTGACTAGGGAGAAATTTCAGGTTGAATGTTCTAGCTCCTAAGTTCACTGCTACCCAACCAGAAGTCTGTGTGGCAGTGAAGGCATGCAGGTGCCCTCTGGGCCTATCCAGCAGGCCCCTACTGAAGACTGGAGTGTTCAGCCTGCCAGGGAAGACTGGTCTGCAGCTCCAACTGCTCAGACCACTGAATGGGGAAGAGCAACCACTGAGTGATTTTAAGCTGTACTTCCACTGGCTCACAAGGTGGAAATAAGGTTGGTGGAAAATAACATCATTTTCTAAAGAAAAAAAATCAGTAAAAAGAAAACAGACAACATAATTTAAAAATAATAAATAAAAAATTTTCCATAAGTATGTCACAAAAGAAGATATCCCATAGCCAACGAATGCATTAAAAGATGTTCAACTTCATGGCCGTTAGTATAGTATGAATTAAAATTGTAAAGCAATAGTACCACACATCCATCAGAAAAGCTAAAATATATAAAAAATAAAAGCAGAATATATCAACTCTTTGCAAGTATATGAAAACAACCAGGTCTCTCATATATTGCCAGTAAAAATGTAAATTGGCCTATTCACTTTGGAAACAGGTGCCATATATTATATAAAGCTGAAAATATGCATTCCTTATGATCTAACAATTCTCTTAGGATACAAGGATATCCAAAAAAATGCATACATATGTTCACCAAAAGGCATTTACAATTATATTCTTTGCATCACTATTCATAGTAGCCAAAAATGGGGGGAGGGTGAAATCCATAAACTGATGCAAAGCTCTAAAGGGTTATGTGTGTGCTGCAGTACATAAGCTGAGTATTGTCTAGATTTCTCAGGGAAGCTGATTTTAAGTAGAGATGAGCATTCAGGATGTTCATGGGGATGTGTCCTTGGGGTCAATACCTTCAGGTGGCAGGGAGAGGATGAAACTAGGCTTGGGCAGAGGGCAAAGGCAAGATGCAGTCACAATGAAAGACTCAGCTGACCCATGGGGAGCTCTGAGGCTGGACTGCTCTTAAGAGTTTTCCAGGTGTTGGTGAGGGAATCAGGCTTCCATTCCTCTGTGGGGACAAATTATTGAATGTAGCCTGACCCTGGAAGAGATGTAATCTGGGTCAGACAGTTTTCTTTAGCTGAGGCAACCCAAAGTAGGTGCCAGCAATGGTCATCTTCCCACAGCACTTCCAGCAGGTGGGGGAAGCAATTCTCTACTCCTTCAGGGGCATCTTGGTGGCATGCCACAGCACCCACTACACAGAGAATCCCATTTGAGGGCTGAAAGGAAAAAAAAGTGTGACAACAAAGGGAAATGGAACATTCAACAATATTAAAATAAGGAGAAGGATAACTGCCATTCATCTATCTTAAATTCTTCCCTGTAACTACTCTTAATCTCTCATGGGTCAGTTTTAAATTTCTTTAAATCTAACATCAAAAAGTAAAATTGCTGTTGAAAAAAAGAAAACTCTACTTCTACCCTTTCAAAGCTAGCACTATAACCTATACCTATAACCCAACACAAAGATTTTAAATTGCTGAGCTAAACGTTTCAATTCACAAAGGCATTTGCATTTTCTCTTGTAAAAACATTTGAAAGAATTCAGTAGAGTAGCAACCTTCTTTCTTTTGTCGTATCTCTGATAATAAGAAATGAGCCAGATTAGAAAATAGAAAAAAATCACTCTCTCGAAGTATTTAGCAACATTTTGACTCAATATTTTCCCAAACTCTAAAGCTGTAGTCCCCAACTCCTGGGCCACAGACCAGTATCAGTCTTTGGCCTGTAAGGAATCAGCTACACAGCAGGAGGTGAACAACCAGCAAGCCAGCCTGAAGCTTCATCTGTATTTATAGCTGCTCCCCATCATTCACATCACTGCATAAGCTCTGCCTCCTGTCACATCACGGGAGGCATTAGATTCTCATACTGCACTGTAAACTGTGCATGAGAGGGATCTAGGTTGTGGCACCTTATGATGAATCTAATGCTTGATGATAAGAGGTGAAGCTGAGGTGATGATGCTGGTGAGCAGCTGCAAATACAGATTATCATTAGCAGAGAGGTTGGACTGCACAATAAATGTAATGCTCTTGAATCATCCTGAAATCATCCCTTCCCTGCCCCCCATCCATGCAAAAATTGTCTTCCATGAAACCAGAGGGGAGGTTGGGAACCACTGCTCTAAAGTGAATAGTTGTATATTTTTGTTGCAATGTATCATTTGGCAATAATCAGAGGCATGGAAGAGACTGATTAAATGACTATTATAGTTTGTTTCCTTAAGCTTGATTGAGATAGTAAAAATACCTCAAATATTTACTTTATACTATGTATGCATATTAATCACCCTGTCTATTATCATCATAAATCATTCTTTCCACTAATGACATACTCTTCACACTAATAAGTGAAAATTAAAAAAGTAAACAAAGTAATCTATAGCAGGAAGACACTTGATGATTTAGTAAATTAAATGAAGCTGAGCCCAATACATCTCACTAATGACTGTCTGTGTTATATGGTCCCCTACCCTTCTGCAATAATGCCATTTATTAGGTGCAAAAATCTTAGGCCACAAGGAAATTCTATTACTCTTAGATAGCTTTATGATACCACAGAAAAGTAGGAGATTTGCTATCACCTGTAAAAGGCCAGACTATGATGTCAGCAAATTAATCAAACTGAGTGAGACAGAACTTTGATAAACTAAAGCATTGCTACCTCCCTAGAACACAGTCCGGCACAGTCATATCAGGAAGTACACTTTCTTTCTTTGAATTTATACAAATTCCCAGAAGTCAGGAATGGTTTTCCATGTTTATGTTTCCTATCCATGGTATGAATGCCATGGTCATCAATTCAAAGTTTACACTTTGTTAGTCACCAGTTTAAGTTTTTATATTTGTTAACCCATTTAAACCACATAAAACCCTTTGGAGATAGGTTTCTATTTTTATCTCTGTTTTAAAGATGAAGAAATGAAGTCACAGAAATTCAATACTGTAATCCTAATACTTTGGGAGGCCAAGATGGGAGGCTCACTTGAGCCAGGAGTTTGAAACCAGCCTGGTAACATAGCAAGCCTTCATTTCTACAAAAAAAAAAAAAAATTAAAAAATTAGCCAAGTGTGGCAGCACATATCTGTAGTCCTAACTACTCAGGAGGCTAAGCCAGGAGGATCACTCTAGCCCAGGAGTTTGAGGTTGCAGTGAGCTCTGATTGAGCCACTGCACTCTAGCCCAGGCACCAGAAGGAGACCTAGTCTCAAATAATAAGAATAATAATGACAATAAGTAAAAAATCTATTTTATACCTTCTTTTTTTCCCAAATTTAATAAGGAAAAATAAATCCTAATATAAATGTTTTATAAAAGGTTCATTGATTCAAAATTTTTTCAAAATTGGTTACTTCCCTTTTTAGAAGTTTCACATTCCATTTTCATTTTTCATGTATTTGCTATGAAACTACTGAGAATCATGTACATTATATTCCCCAATACTAACTGGCACTATTTTTGTGCCAGTTAATTAAGATATGCTTTCTTTTTCCTAGAATAGGTAGTACATAAATCATGTTTTTCTTATTTCCTAGAATTTAAGAACATTTAGAAACAGATTTTAAACTTGGACCTCAAAACAAAGAAATAACACTCCTGGTAGCTGATTTGCTTTCTTCATTTTTTTTTTTTTGTTATTTTAAAAAAATTTTAGCTTTTTGTAGTAAATGAGGTTAAATATGTTTTAGAAAGAGGCATGAAATAAATAAATTAAAATACTTAAATTTAACAAGCTGATAGGCAAAATGATAAATATTAAATAATATATTGGACATAAAAGTTGCAGTTTGATGGTATAGAGATTACTATAATTGCACAATCTTTATTTTCACATTCTGGAAGTAAAATTTTTGTGCTATATTAGTTGTACACGCAGGTATAAATATAAAAATCATGCTGCCCTGAATATGTCCCATTATCCCTACAACTGTAGGTTATTTGTTACCTACATGTGCAAATTTTATTCTGAGAATATGGTCACTGTAACTCCAAAACAAATTTGGTAGGTGCAGGTCACATAAAAACATCCAATTAAACTATGTTCTTTTTATATTAGATTTACCATTATTTCTAGTCAATCAACCAAAATAATTATTTTTGCCTATTTTTTTAGAAGAGTTATTGTTTAGTATCTTCAGTGGGAAAAGGACTCAAAATGCCATAAGGATGATGATAGGAAAGCCAACGGACTCAGGAGTAGAGCAATGTTGGCACTGTGGTACTGCGTGTATAAAAGCTGCAGAGGACAGAAGGTGCTCTCTGAGCCTAGTGGTATGAGGTTTCATGGAGAAGATGAGATTTCTAAGATCAAGCCTTAGAAAGTAACTAGAATTAGAACAGGAATCAGGAATTCTGTCAACTTAGTTACAGAAATTGGAATAGTCTAGGCTTCAGCAGAAGGATCACATGAGGAACAGTGAGGAAATTAACCTTAAAAAGTTAAAATACGACCCCCCTCAAAGAAATGACAATTGTGTAAATGAAGATAAAAATTTCCCCTTGATTGATACTTACCCCTGGACTCCATCTTCATTTCCACTCTATTTCCACAGGGTCTCTTTTAGTCTCAAAATTTGGGCAGGTGACAATCTCTCCCTGCCTCAGTTTGCCCAGCTATACAGTAATGTTAGCAGGATCTAACTCATAGGGTTATTGTGAGATTCAAATGTGCCAATGCAGGAGAAACACTCCGTATGGTGTCTGGAGCATAGAAAACCATCAATAAATGTCAGCCATTATTATTAAGTCAATGCTAAATAAAAACTTCTTTGACCTCATGTATACTTTTAATGACTTCAGCAGTTCTCTTTCCTCATTGAAGTCTAGCAACATCTCTTGATACCTAAACTTACTCAGTTTTAAAGAACAGAGAGTGTCCTAGTTAGAGTTCTCTGGAAAAACAGAACCAATAGGACAGAGATAGATACATGGATGGATAGGCAGATAGATAGATGTATTATAAGGAATTGGCTCACATGAGTACAAAAGAGGCTGGGAAATCTCAAGATCTGCAATGGGTTAGCTGAAGACTCAGCAGAGAAGATGGTAGAGCTCAAGTTCAACTCCTAAGGCCTCAGAAACAAGAGAGCCAATGGTGTAAGTTCCAGTCCAAGTCCACGTCTGAAGCCCAGAGCAGACCAATGTCCCAGATGGAAGACAGTCAGGCAGAGAGAGCAAATTCTCCCTTACCTTGCATCTTGTCCTATTCAGGCCTTCGGTGATTGGATGAGGCCCACCCACTTTGAGAAGGGCAATTTTCTTTAATCTGTTTCCCAATTCAAATGTTACTCTCATCCAGAAACACACTCACAGACGTATCCAAAATAATGTTTAACCAAATGTTTGGGCTCCCTATGGCACAGTAAAATTGTCAGAGAAGTAGAGTTCACATTGTTCATTCCCATTTGGTCTTTTATTTTGGCTGGTATTTCTCAATTTCCTAATATCCCACTGAAATTGCCCTTAGTAATGTTACCACTGTTCTGCCTGTGGCCAAATCCTTGTGTCATTCTGTTACCCTCATCTGGTTTGTCCTAGTCCTAGCACATTGGGAGGCTGAGGCAGGAAAATCACTTGAGGACAGGAGTTTGAGACTAGCCAGAGAAAGAGCAAGACCCTGTCTCTACAAAACAGAAAAATTAGCTGGGCATGGTGGTGCGCCTGTAGTCCCAGCTACTCGGGAGGCTGAGGCAGGAGGATCACTTGAGCCCAGAAGTTTGAGGTTGCACTGAGTTATGATGACATTACTGCACTCCAGCCTGGGGAACAGAGCGAGACTCTGTCACCAAACAAAAAAAAAAGGAATTTACTTTTCTAGGCCTACCTTTTCTACCTGACCTTGAAATTTTTAGTATTTTGAGCATTTTGCCCTTTAAATATCATAAAAGCAGGTTATTCATCTTTTGTGTCTCAGGCTGCAAAATTGCTCTTCTGTATTCTGCTCTGTAATATAGGCCAGGAACTCTGCAAACTGCAGGTCTCAGACTCCTTTGTCAGATGATTCCTTAGCCTGCTTATCTGTTGGTCTGCTTAAGAGAAAAACTAGATGAGCAGAGGCAGTTTTGCTACCCCACTGACATCATCCTAGCTGGTCAATTTGCCCTACCCCTCAGATAATTTTGGTCATTCTCAGAATCCACTTCATTTTGCATCAGTTCTACCAGGAGGAAACCATTTCTCCAAGCTCTTCTGCTTTTCAAATAGTGTTTCTGTTTTCCCAACTGGATCCTGACTGATATATCATTACATGCTGACAATTTCGCATTTAGATATTCAGCCCAGAGCTGGATTCCTACCCATATAATTAACTTGTTTTTCCTTTAACAGATTGACTGTAGTATAATTTGAATACCATGAAATTCACTAGATTTAAATGTACAATTCAATGACTTTTAGTATGTTTACATAGTTGTGAAACTATCACTGCAGTCTAATTTTAGAACATTTCCATCATCCCCATGAAAAAAAAAATCCATGTCCTTATATAGTCATTCCCCATTCCCACATGTAGCCCCAGGCAACAACTAATTTACTTTCTTTTTCAATCAATTTACTTTTTGTGGACATTTCATTTAAATAGAATCAGACAATATATGGTCTTTTTGACTGCCTTCTTTCACTTGGCATAATATTTTTGAGGTTAATCCAAGCTGTAGCATGTGCCTGTATTTCATTTTTTTGTTTTCAAATAGTATTCCATTGTACATATACACCACATTTTGCTTATTTATTCACCAACTGATGGACATTTTCACCCATTTTTTGGCCATTATGGATAAGGCTGCTATGAAAATTTACGAACAAAGAACATATGTTCTCATTTCTCTGGATATATACCTAGAAGAGGAAATGCTAGATCATATGGTAACTCTATGTTTAACATTTTAAGAATTTGCTCAACTATTTTCCAAAGTGGCTGTATCAATTTACATTCCTACCACCTATATATGAGGATTTTCATTTCTTCAAATAGCTATCAACACATGTTATTGCCTGTCTTTTTCATTTCAGCCATTCTTGTGCATGTGAAATAGTACCTTGATGTGGCTTTGATTAACATTTTTTGAAAATAATTTTGAGTATTTTTTCATGTGCTTATTGGCAATTTGAATAACTTCTTTGATGAATGTCTAAAAATATTTTGCCCTTTGTCAATTTTAAAAGGTCATTTTCTTATTATTGGGTTATAATAGTTTTTAAAAATCTCTTATCAGATGTACAGTTTACAAATATTTTTCTTATGGATTCCCTTTTTTAAAAAATAAGCTTAAAAATAGACAATGATTATGTTGTAGCACAACTTTCATAGTATCACTCAAGGAAAAATGAGACCAAGCCTCTCTGTCTTACTGTGGAATGGAATCAGACAGAGATAGTTATGTATCAAATGCTTCAAGCAGGGGGAAGGACAATAAAACACTTCAGTTATACTGTAACAATACCTGAATTGTTTCAGGATCTGAGTGGTGCCTTTGAAGTACAAAAGTTTTTAAGTTTGATGGTCTTATTTTTTTGTCCTTCTTCGCTTGTGATTTAGGTGTTTATCTAAGAAATATGTGCAGTACTTATTTGTTTTTTTCCAATTTTTTTTATAATTTTAGTTCTTAAATTTACATGTGTGATCCATATAGCCTTAAATTTACATGTGTGATCCATATAGCCTACTCTTATAATTAACCTCTACTTGATATCTTCACTTACATGCTTGATAGCATCTCGGACTTCGTATTTCAGAGTGATGGTGCAATTGGAATTTTTCACTAATCATGGAAGTTTCTCTCCCCAGGTTTCCCTTTCTTAGCAAGTGGTGAGAGTATTCATTTATTTAATAAACATCAAATCATCTCACATCCTGTCTTTTCCTCATTTCTCCTCTTTCACTTTTGGCATCTTCATTTTGTCCAACTCTTTGTATTTTCACTACCATTATCCTAAAGTCAGTCAGCTTACTAGTTTCCATACTGATCTCACCACTTCCTCCCTGAGAGCTACAGTCTACACTCCACATAAAACAAAATTGGTTTTTAAACGTTTAAATCTGATTATGTCAGTCCCTTGCTGAAAACAATGCAGAGGCTCTTAATGGGTTTTGATTGTTTTTTTCATGCTATAGCCCTTTTTAGCAGTCTGGGAGAGCCTATGTGTCCTTTCTCAAAGTAGTAGTTTTAAATGCATGAAATAAAATACATAGTATTACAAAGAAGAAACATGTTGAAATATATAGATCAAGTTATTTTAAAAAAACTAATTTGTGAGATAACATTAGGACCTCTGGGCCTGTGATAAGAGGAGCAGTTTCAGAAATCTCTAAAATGCCTTGAATCTTTTTCCCATTGTCCTGATGAATAAGCTCTGGCTTTGTTTTATCCACACTAGTCTCTTTATCAAACAGTTGTGGGCCATACCCTTGTTTTGCTCCCCTGAATACATTTTTTCATTCTTTACATAGCCAGGCCCAGTTTACTTGGGACTGGATTAGACCACAAGAGGAAGTTGTTATCAAGTGAGAATGCCTCTTGTGCTTGGTATTTTGTTTGTGCCCACTTCCTTTTACATTTCTCCAGAATGTTATAAGTACCATGTTTCCCCGAAAATAAGACAGGGTCTTATATTTATTTTTCCTCCAGATGACACCCTAGGGCTTATTTTCAGGGGATGTGTTATTTTCCCCTCAAAGCTTCAGCTTGCAGCACGAACAGGATGGCTGGGACCTGACAGTGGGAATCGACCTTGTTGGTGGGGCTGCCCGCACCTTTCCGGTCACCTCTGGGATAGTAGCTGTTACAATGGGGCAGATGAGAAGGGCTGCTCCTCTTCTTTACTGCTCCGTGACGAAATGCATGGGTTGTGCAGATACGCTGCATAGCCACGCCCATCACTAGGTCTTATCTTCGGGGTAGGGCTTATATTGCACAAATGCTTAGAAATCCTGCTAGGGCTTATTTTATGGGTAGGTCTTATTTTCGGGGAAACACGGTAGCACAAGTCCTTGTCCTGTGAAATTTTCCAGATTTACCCATTCTACTTCCCTTTTCATTATAAACAAACATTCTGATCCCATAGCTGCCTCCTTTTCAACCTTCTGAGAGCAAATTAAGTGTCTTTTCTTCAGAGGTGACTTCCTAATCAATCTCCAAAAGAAGAGGATCTCAATTAATCTTTATCAGTGCACTTTATTATTGCCTTAATAAAATGAATCATACCATTTTATTATTTTATGCAATTGTTTTACTTGCTTAATATATTTCCTACTAAAACATAAGCTTATGGGATTAGGGAAAATATCTATAATGCCCTTAATTCTATCCCAGCCCCTGACATAGTGGAAGCGCACAGTTATCTGCACACATTGAGAAGTGAGTGATAAATAAATAAATCATCCTATAAATCTCCACAGCCTATCCACCAGATGTCATCATTTTCAATTGGACTATTTCAATAGATACAGCTCTTGCTCACTTTCTTATCTATGTCACTCCTAATGAAACAACCAGAGTTGTCTTTATAAAGTGCGTATCACATCATGTCACTCCCTTGCATAACACCACATGGTGGCTTGGACAAAATCCATGGTCCTTAATTGGCCTATAAGGACATGCATGGCCTCATTCTTGCTTTACCACATCCTTTTATTTTTTTCAACTATTATTAAGCTACTACAAGTTATCAAGTTCATTTCTGAGAGGTGCCTTTTGCTAGTGTTATTTCTTCTTCTGGGTATAAGCTTTCCCTGTCTTTACCTTTCATCCTTCAGTTTTCAACCTAACTGTCACCTTTTTGGAGGGACTATCCCTAAACATGCTAACCAATTGTGTTCTTTCCCATTAATGATTCTAAAATGTGTCGGGCACTGTACTTTTCAATAGGTCTGTGATAGTGCATGCAGAGTCTTCTCATTTGCATGGACCCTATACATGCAAATCTTGGAAAATCATAAATGTGTTTATTTTATGATATGTTTTTGCAAAAATTTAACTGCAAAGAGTTCAGACCACTCTTTCCATTCTGGTTTATTCTTTATCAGACAGTCACTAACACTTCTTTCTATGTCATTGTAAGAGCCATGGGCATTTGTGAACATTGTAATTTATTTTTTTTCTTAAAGAGAACCCATTAAACTTAGTGGTACCCTGGATGAGCAAAAACTTCCATTGTCCATGATTTAAAGTATATAATAGTACAGTTTCATGGGAGATAGGCAAAGGATGACACAGGCAAAGGATGACATAGGCAAAGGATGACACAGTAGTGTAAAGTTTGCTGTGCTGGAGAGGTGTGGAGGATCAGGAAGGCCTATGATGAAGATTAACTTAATCATTCTAATAAATCTTTCAGGTGAGCATAAGAGATATTATTATCAATTATTTTAAAGATAATGAATCAGATTGAAAACATATGGTTTTACTAGAAATCAAAGTGATGCAAATTAAGATAATGAAATACTAATTTTCACCTATCAAATTGGCAGAATTGAAGGATAATATTAATTGATGGAGAGGTAATTATGTGGTAATGTCTCCTAGAGTTTGGGAAGCAATTAATTGGTCATATGTATCAAGAATGTTCAAAAGGATCATAAACTTTGGCCTAATAATTTCACTTCAAGAGTTCATCAAGGATAGGAGAAAAATTTGCATGTAAAAATTATATGTTTATTGTTATTATTTATAATAGCATATCTTTGATAATGATGAATTGAGTAATAGAGAAATTGTTAAATAAATTGAGCTATATTCATATGATATTCATTACAAATTCAAATTTTTAAGGCTCATTAAGAAAAAGAGAAAATATGCATGATATATTGTTAAGCAAGAGGAAGTAGAAAATCCCTGTATACAATTCAATCTTAATTATGCATAACTACTGGAGACAAATATAACACAATGATGACAGAAGTTATCTCTGAGTAAAGAGATAATACATGGTTTCTATGTTCCAAATTTAATTTTTTATATTTCAAATTTTCTATAATGAGCATGTGTTATTTATAGAATATGATGAAAACACTACATCATATAAGTAACTTAAGTCCTTTTATTAAAGCAAGCATGTTCAGAGTATAAGCTTCTTGGACATAAATGGGGACTACATCCATTCATGAAGTGTTGGAAGGAAGCAAGATTCACCCTGATGGATAAACTCTGCCTCTATTTGAAGTCCCCTTCTTTGATATTTGGGTGGTGTTGGTTCATTAGCATGATGCTGACAAGGGTGTTTGAAACAAAGTTTTCTGGCTTATTAAGGAAACTACAAGGGCAGAATCAAATGATTCAATGGAACTCGTGATCATAGAAAAGACCAATAATGAATACTAAATTTTAATGAAGTCCACAGTAACACTGTAATGCACCATTTCATTTGCCGTTAACCTTTCCGATATGCTACTTGGAGGTCTTTAAATTCTTAGGACAGGATACCATTTAATGACAAGGACAGGTGACTATTTCATTTAAATGAGTACACTTTACTGAAACATGGCAGGGGGAAAAAAATCAGTGAGGGATACGTGATGAGATATGGAAGACCTAGAGGAAATTATTAAAATCAAAAAAAGCAAGCAAAGTGGTGTTTTTCACAGAATTTAGCAAACTAGTGATAGTCCCATATGTGTTTCAGATATAACACACTTTTTTTCAAAAAGAAGTAATACATTTTCAAATAAGTAACAGTCTTTTAAAGATATCTGACAAGAACATTATACTCTAATTGCATAAAGATTTGTTCAAGTATTTACTCAAATAAAAATCACATCACTTAAAATCTCAAGAGAAGTCCTGCTAAGGGAGCAATTCAATAGTGAGATCTGAGTTGGAACGCAAGTTGTTAGAAACTGGCAGCATTAAAAAAATAATAATTCTGTAACATCGCCTCTAACACATTTCATGGCAACAGCAAATTGTGAATATCAAAGTTACACTTCACAGCTCAGGTTCAGGATGAGACAAGTGGCATAATAGTATGATGGATGAATCAAAAACACAGGGCACTTGTTCACAGCAAACTAGAAGTTTGAGTTGATTTTATTTTTAGCTTTGTAGTTGTTGAAATGCCACCTAGAATTCGGAGGCAATGCGTCCAGTTAAGAGAGGAAAAATAAGTGCACTAATAATCCTCTGTTCTCTCCTGCAACTCCTGGCTGTTCTCCCAGCCACAGCATCTGACCCATACCACTGGTAAGGCGCTTTATTGAACCCTGGTGAATGGCAGTGCCTGCTTCCTAATGTGAGGTTATTCATTTCCTTTCACTGCTATAATAACTCCCTACAAACTTTGTGATTTAAAACAACACTTATGTACCACCTCACAGCTTCTGTAGGTTAGCACTCTGCTGGGCTTGAGCAGGTCCCCTGCTCCAGGTGTCACAAGTCTGAAATAAAGGTGTGGGCAGGATTGGGCTCCTTATTGGAGGCTCTGGGGCAAACTCCACTTCCAAGTTCATTCAGGTTGTTGGTTGGGTTTAGTTCATGGGGGTTTTAGCACTGAGGTTCAAGATTCTTGCTGGCTCTC
The DNA here is from genome assembly GCA_008086735.1 of Cheirogaleus medius. NCBI lineage: Eukaryota > Metazoa > Chordata > Mammalia > Primates > Cheirogaleidae > Cheirogaleus > Cheirogaleus medius. The sequence goes on along the minus strand of VBSM01003157.1, from coordinate 45,825,910 downwards.
AGCTGGAAGCCCCTCTGTGTTCCTGAAAACTGGTCCCCATACCTTCTTGTGGTTTCCATGTGGCCCCAGCCAGCAGTGAGAGGCAAAATCCTTTTATGCTTCAAATCTCTCTGATTTCTCCAGCCAGAGAAAGTTTTCTGTTCTTAAGAACTTTTGTGAAGATTCAGATGATCCAGGTAAATCTCCCCACTTTAGGTCAGTAACCCAGATTACATATGCAAAGTTCCTTCTGTCATAGAAGGTAACATATTCAGAGTTTCCAGGGATTAGGACGTAGATATCCTCAGGAGATCATTCTACCTACCACACAAAGATACTGGATGCATGTCAGATAATTTATTATTATTATTTTTGCATTGAATTTAAAACAATAATTAGAGTGGATTGACAAAATTTAATCAGTTTTGTAATGTTTCATTTCTTTTCCAACTAGCTTTAGTTACTTGGTCATTTATGATTTATCACAGCTTTAAAATACAAATTCACCAAATCCATCAGAGCAATAGGATTTCAGAGAAAATATTTGGCATTTGCTCTGTTTCATTTATCAGTGCTTTGACAAAACCAACAAGCAGACTAGCTGAGAAGAATTATTCAATCTTTAGTAGCTGCTCTGTCATTAAATTAAAAAATAAGCATATATTAATAACCAATATTTTATTAATTTCTTTCAATCCCAAAATACAAAATATTTCCCAAATTAAATGTATTGGGTCAAGGGTTAGCATACTTATATCTATTTTAAAAGGTTAAGTCTTAACATAGAGACCATTTCTGTAATGAGAGACCTAGTGCCCTGAGTTCATATACCATTCATGTTGGACTATTACTATATGCTAATATGGGAAGGTGTACCCCTCACTCTGGATGAACAGTCATAACACAGTCAGCAAGAACCCGAAGATACATGTACCAAATGTCTTAGTGTCAATTCAACTTTGCATACCACACCAACTCTGTATTCTAGTTGTATAACTGAGTCCTTGTTTCTTTTTTCTCTTTGAAGAAGCTATATCTTCATATCAAATTATTAAACAAGTAGAACAAGTAGGATGTCAGGATGTTTCCTCATGCTAGCATCTAACATGTATTAATGTTCTATGATTGCTATAAGAAATGACCACAAACTTGATGGCTTAAAACAATAATTTATTTTATTATAATTCTAGAGATTAGAATTCTGACATGAGTCTCACTAGGCAAAAATCAAGTTAGCTGCATTCATTTCTAAGGGCTTGAAAGAAAAATCCATTTTCTAGCCTTTTGCAGCCTCTAGAGGCTGCCTACATTCCTTGACTCATGGTCCTCATCCTCTATCTTCAAAGCCAACAATGGACAATGACATGAGTCTTCACATCATATCACTCTAACACTGACTCTTCTGCCTCCCTGTTCCATACTGAAGGATCTCTGTGATTACATTGGACAGACCAGAATAATCTAGAATAATCTCCCTATTTTACGGTAATCTAGTTAGCAAGCTTCATTTCATCTGCTACTTAAATTGCTCTTTGTCATGTAACTTAACATATTCATTGATGCTGGGGATTTGGCCGTGAGCATCTTTGGGAGGACATTATTCTGCCTACCACATGACTGTTATTAACAGATTCCTTTATAGAAATGATTTTATCTTAAAATATTTCCAGAAATAAGACAATTACCTTTAATGAAAACAATGTATTTAAAACAACCCCAAAATAAAATTTACATTAAATATCTACTACAATTCAGTACTTGGTCTATAATCATCACTTTATACTATTTTTGCTGCACTGGGTTCTAAGTTAGAGTAGCAGCCTCTTTAAAATATAACTTAAAATTACCTAACTCTGCTTTCTTTCTTACATTTGAGGAAACAGACATTTATGCATTAATAAACTTTGTAGATATAACTTTTTTTGTAAAAAATCAAAATTAGGAAGTTTCTTTTTTTTTCTCTCTCCATTACACAAAATGATTAAAATTCTGCAACTCTCTTGAGGCTTTCTTTATCTACCTAATTCCAGATATGGTCATTTTTTTAAGTCATTGTTATCTTTAAACACTTAGCCCTCAGATATTACAATCATTCTTTTGAACACATGCCTGAAGACATTAGGTTTCATTCTCTCAAGTGAATCAAGATAGACCATTCAGAGCATAGGCTACCTTTTTTCACTGTCTATCAGAGTACAAAAATCAGTGATCATGATGTTTTACACTGTATGCTTGGGCGGGTTGATGATCCAGTTTGCAATGGCCTTAGAAATAGGAACATATGATTCATATTTGAACTGCAATTAACATATGCATTCAAATCTAATAATTGTTCATCTGGTATAAGTAAACTGTAACTTTGACCGACATCTCCCCATTTAATCATTTTATAATGTATCTATATACCAACATCAAAATATCAGGTTGTACACTTTAAGTATATACAATTTTTATTTATCAATTATACCTCAATAAATTAAAATAACCTTAAACACTAATAATTATGCATAACATAAAATTGTATATAAAAATGTAGGTTCAAAGCACTGATGATATATATGGAGGCTATTACACATTAAATAATTAGCCAAAGACAATAAAGAAACTAAAATTTTAATGATTATATTTAACCAATGGTAACTTATAATTTAAAAAGCAAAAATAGAAACATTTTAATGAGCATCTCAAGATTATGCTTACAGTGCACTAACATATATATAAAATTTCAGAAATTTCAAATACACTTTTACACACACACACACAAGAGCAATTGCATCACTAACTTGCTAATTATTGTATGGAAACTAGAAGTCACAGAAGAATACTGGGTTAGAATCCTCAGTAAATTAATCTAGTAATGCATCACCTTAAAATTATGAACATCTAATTAAGTAATCTTTAAAAATATATATATTTTTAGATTTAGTAAAGAGCCTACAGTTGTAGGTAAAAATAAAAGTTTGCAAATATATTCAAAATGATAAAAAGAAATAATTTACTTTTTTGGCCACTTCATGACCTACTAACAGGTTATTCATTGCCAAGGATATACCAATTAACTGGCTCTCCTGAAAAATAAAAGCTCTAGTTTTCCCATTCCCATGATGTGAATACTCTCACCAGGGCCGCCAATTTCTCTCCACATGTGTCTAGACAGGTTTCTGGAGAGATTTGCCCATAATCAGATCTCCTGAGCAGGTTGGAGATAGCTCTAGCATGCTATGGCCTGTGGCCAAATATCATACTTCAAGAAATATTGTTCTATTGTTAATGCGTATCACTATAAAATTCCACTGCCAGACAGTCTTGGGCAAATAGTCCAGCTCTTTTACTTCTGAGACAGGCCTTGCTCTGTTGCTAGGCTGGAAGGCGGTGGCATGATCATAGTAGCTCACTGCAGCCTTAAATTCTTGGGCTCAAGCCATCCTCTTTCTTCAGCCTCCCGAGGAGTTAAAATTCCAGATGTGTACTTCTACTCCCAGCTCATTTTTATTTATTTTTTGTTTTTTGTAGAGACATACTTTCACTATGTTGCCCAGGCTGGTCTTGAACTACTGGCCTCAAGTGATCCTCCAACCTCAGCCAACCAAAGTGCTGGGATTATAGACGTGAGCTACCACATCCAACCTCTAACTTTTTTGGTGATATCAATTTTAAATCAGTTAACTCATCTATTAGATGAGGATAATAATACTATTTTCTTAACAGTTTTGTTGTAAAGATTAAATTATACAACATATGTGAAGCATAATACCCACTGAATGCATTAACAAAAACTAATATATTACTATTATCATTGTTGCAAATCTGTTCTAGAGAAACATAGACTTTGCTACCTCAGATATATCATTTCAAAGGCAAGCTCTGCAAAATACGGCGAGAGTCTCCTAAAAATATATAGCATGATATGCAAAAAGTTCATGCAGCTCCCATACTAGTGCATATGCATACACACACAGAGCCCAGCACCTTTAGAAACCTACAATGCAAATGCCTCCAGTCATCAACTGATTTTCACACTCAGACATAGAAAGAAATGACAAATGTAAGAACACGGTTATTTATAAACCCATTGTCTTAAACAATATATTTTGAATATAATTTTGTTCTAAAATATATGAAAGCTTTACTTAGCAAACATATTTGGATTAAACCATTCATGAATGGTTTTCTAAAAACCACTAAAAGAAAAAAAGTGAAGTATTCAAAACCATCTTTTATATTAACACTCTGAAACATATACATTATTGTTTTTCAAAAAAATGCTCAAGATGTAGTCTATATTTCATGAAATTCAGAAACTTCTCTGTATGACAGTAAATGACACTTTCATGTATAAAAATAATAATTTGACATTTATGAAAATGTTGTTTAGATCTCAAAGAATCCCTATTTGTTAAATAGTCTTGATGCTACTCTATGCTTATAATTTCATACCAAAATGAAATAAAATAAGCTTCAAGAAACATTATAAGCAGATAGGTGTGTGTGTGTGTGTACGTGTGAGTGTGTGTGTGTGTGTTGGCAAAGAGTAGTAAAATATGTTTCATTCTTCTGAAATCTCATGATGTTGGTCTAGATTAATTTCTTCTTCCAAATAATTTAATACATAATTTGTTTTATTTATTTTGTTTCAGAAGTACTTTGCCTGTTAATGACTAGTTGAATAAAGCCTGATATCAATCCATTACTTATTTTTCTAATATTCTTGACTGCAACAACCATGTATTATTTGTATATACATTTTACCATTATTATCCATATCTATTAAAAAGTTCAAATAATGAGGTCAGATAGTTTATGTAGATTGTAAAGAATATTGCTTCATTATCTTATTTGATTCCTGAATCTTAGGTAGCATATAGTGAGAGTTTAAGATATCAAACAGTTCATCTAAAAAATTATTTGCTTCCTGAATTTGAATAGCAAGTGATCCATAGAACTACAAGTCCTAATAATAATAGCCTTTATTGAGCACTTACTATGTGCAAACACTACGTGAAACTCTCTACATCATTTAATTCTAATTAAAATCTTATACTTTAAGTGACTATTACTAGTGCCATATTTTAGATGCAAAAACTAAATTGTGACAGTAAGAAGTAATTATTCTTTTATAATACAGACAGAAAGTAGCAGAGCTGTGTTTCAATCTTTAGGTGTGGGTAACTACAAAACCTGTGATATGTAATGATAAGCATAGTTGTCTCTAGTTTCATTCCTGAGGCTGCCCCATTCTGGGATCTGCTCTGAAAGATTAACCCCATATGTTAAATGCATGTGTTTTGAGCATCTTTTAAGCACCAAGTATGCACCGATTTTGAGTTTGTTGCATTTGGCAGAGCCCCTACTCTTCACATGCTTAGAACTAAGTATAAGGTAGAGGCAGGTTAAGAAACAAGCAAAATTCAGTGTGGTAAGAGAAAAAGTCAGGTTCAAATGGGAATATCTTCATCAGATTTATAAAGGTATGATTCAGGAGTCTTCCAAGAGAAAGTGACTTTTCAGCTAAGTTTTGGAAGATAACTAGAAAGCAAGCAAAGAAATGGGAAGGTAACTTTAGGTATACAAAATAAGGGCTACAAATCAGAAATGTTTGAGAACACCTGTAGAAGTTTCTATCAGGAGTCATAAAACCAGAAAACAGAGGTTTCAGGTAAAACATCATTTAGTATAGAAAACAGGGTACTTATGAAATTTTGGGAAAACTGGATTAGCTTCAAAAGGGCAAGAGAAGCTTCCAATAACTTCAAGAATCAGGAGGTGATAATATTTGCAAAAACCACCACCAGTGATTTCAGGTGAATGCAGCACTGAAGCAGAGATCTGGTAGTCACAGTTAAACCTCATATTTTTTGTCTGCTGAATTCCACACCCTTGCCAGCCATGTCAGAGAAACTTTAGTAATTTATGCTTGTATTCTATCATCCTAATCTTGCACCAATACCTTACACTGGCAGTTTCTAAAATGGAACACTGTTGGCAATGGAATCAGAGAAATGTAGTTTCCATGCCATGAACTCAAGGGGAAGGCTTAAAAGTGTGGGAATGATTCTGAGTAACAACGGACAGCATCTAGCACAGAGAATAAAGGGTGCACATGGGGCAGTGCTTGAAAGAGGTAGAGGAGTAGCCAGGGCTGTTCACCTAACAGACATTATATAATAAGCTGATGAGTTTCATTTTGTCATGGAAATTACAAAAATCCTTTAAAGGATTTTATGCAGGAAACTGCCATAATCAGATCCATATTTTGGAAAATTTTTATGGAAACATATTTCAGGCTGAATTTTAGGGGCTGAGGTTTGGGGAAAAAGGAACAGATGGAAGGTAGGAGTATTAGTAAAGACCATATTATAGCAATTAATAGATAACAAACTAAAATTAGATATCTTTCATGGCAATAGAGAAAAGGTAAGGTATGTTCTATATCTCATAGAAGAAAAATATGCTGACCTGTAGATAGAGGAATGAAAGGAAGAGTCTGTGACAGCTCCCAGTTTTTAGGCTATGAGTGGGGTATTAATTAGAATATTTATTTATTTATTAGAGACAGGATCTTGCTCTGTTGCCCAGGCTGGAGTGTAGTGGAGCCATCATAGTTCATTGCAGCCCTGAACTCCTGGGCCCAAGCAATCCTCCTTCCTCAGCCTCCCAAGTAGCTGGGACTACAGGCATGTGCCACCACACCAAGCTATTTTTTAAAATTATTTTTTGTAGAGATGCTGTCTCACTTTGCTGCACAGGCTTTTCGCAAACTCCAAGCAATCCTCCACATTGGCTTTCCAAAGTGCTGGCATTATAGCCTGAGCCATCAGCATTGCTTATTAAAAACTATTTGAAATGACCTTCATATTCTTTTCAGTCATTTCGAGTTTGCCCATTTATTGATTTAGGATTTTCCCCTTGTTAATTCATAGGACTTTGTTTTATATTCTAGATATTAGGTATTCCTATGCTTGGACATGTGCATATCACCTTCCAAATAGCCAGTAATCGGTTAGCCTTGTCCATACTATCCTTTCAAACAGAAGACTTTAATTTGTTATAATAAAATCCACTGATTTTTAGCTTTATGGGTTTTTTTGTTGTTATTGTTTGTTTGTTTGTTGTTTTTGAGGAGAAGGAAAGAAGGTTTTATTAATTTGCTGGCAAATGAGGAGGTTGGTTGACTCCAGTCTCAAAGTATCAATATCTTGCTTTTGAACAGAGATACAGAGCTTTTAAAGTTCTCATCAATCCTGTCTTCAGCTAAGACAGTCTCATGACCTTCACCTGGACAATTCTCTTGGAACATTTCCTTGTGGCACAAAGAACGAAGGACTCTCTTTTTCCTCTTGTGACCACTGGCCTGAGGCAGGGATGTAGGTTTTAGTTCTCAAAAAAGGTGAGGGATTTTTGAAGAGACAGAAAATATCCTTACCCTTCTCAGGCCATTTTCTCTGTTACATATTCCCCACTGTCAATTTTTACCCTTCCGTATCTATGGGAGCAGTGGCATCATAGTCATCAAGCTACTTCCTGCTGAATTGTGATGATGTTTTAGATGGAATCTTTATACTTATTTATGTCATTACATAGTTTTGGCAGTTGATTGCCAATAAACAGCAGATTACCAAGACCAAAGGGCCTAAGCAACAACTACAACCGTGAGGATTGACAAGATGAGATGAAGGTTACCTCATAAGAGAGATTTTATCCTGGTTGGTATCTAAGACATCAGTAGGACTGTTGGTCCTTCCTGCCACCTTGCACATAATGTCTAATACAGGGTTGGGTAAGAAAGGAAACATGGGACCGCTGAGTGCAGAGCTATAAGCTGTATCCTATAGGCGATCTGAGAGACCGGCTTCTGTAAATTCAGAAATCATGTACAGAAATACTTGTATCAAATGAGGTTTAGGATAATATACCCAGCAGCAAGACAGATCAACAGAAGAGGTGATAGACCAGGGAAATCCTCAATAGGGAGTTGTCCCTCTATCCTATAGACAGAAGTAGAAAAGATTAGCGAAAATATCAACATTTTCATTGTTTTTCCTTTTCCTCGAACTTTAGATTGCCTAAGGCTGGCCCCTCCTCTGGGGGCTACACCTCTTTACTTCGGTACAATGGACCCAAAGATTCACTTCTGGCAATTTTAATGAGGTGTGAGTTGTTAGAAGCACTTCATAGGGTCCCTTACACTTCTGCTTCCAATTGGGGGAGGGACCTGAAAGAGGCAAGCTCATGTATAGAGTTTACCTGACACACTCATTTGACATATTATTTTATTCTATTTTCTTTTACTTATGGTTATAGTAATATTGCCATACTTACCTTGGGGTGCTAGGGAGGGTCTTTTATAAACTCCTTTTAGGGAGTTAACTTAAGCCTGCTTATAAAGGGTTACCTTTATACAGAGGAGGGCAAGTAGCAATACCTTATCCCACTTTAGATGGATTCCATGTAATTTCCATTCTAACTATAGGGCTTTGTTTACTTGCTGGGTTACCACCACTACAAAGGAGGGTCCATTATCATTCTGCATGGAGGAAAGGAGCCTATGAACATTTTGATGATGTGGGATCATTGAGTCTACCATTTCAACTTTTTGAATAAATGGTTCACCAAGTTCCCACTGGGGGTCCAATCAAAGAAGTTTATGGGTGACCACAGGACATTGTGTGGTAGATTTAGGTGTAGATGGTGGGAAGCAAAGATTCCCCCAGAGGTTACTGCTCTGGAGTAGCCACACATGGTGACACCTTGAACTGTTGAGCTGTTTCTGTAGCTGTCTGTCCATGGCCTCCATCACCAGCATGTTATTCTCTATTTGCTTGGCCTCTTTCCCTGGACTGTTGATGCCTGTCATCTGAGGGTTTGTTTTTGAATCTTGATTAGCAAGTCCTTTACAATATAGAGCACAATGATATTTTTCTATGAGTGATATTAGCAGTATAGTAATACTTGTCACAATTCAGAGTTTGATCCATCTAGAGTAAAATATAAAGATTAAGTTTTATTTTTCTCCTTTTGGTAAATCAATTTGCCCCAAATGTTCAATAATTCACTCTTTCCTTTTGATTTGGAGGCCACTTTATCATAAACTAAGTTCTTATAAAGTTATATTCCAAAATAATACCTGCCACTCTTCTGATTTAGAACCTCCAAAGCTTTTATATAGTTTGAATGACAAATTCTTTAACATGGAATTTAGTCTTTTATTTATTCCCAAAATATCTATTGAGTTTCTACTATGTGTCAAAACTATCTGTCATAATTAAATACTGTCTCTGCCTTCATGAATCTTCCTGTCAGATATTACTGCCACGGAACAAGTAATTACAAAAGGATGGTGTTTTGAGAGGAGAAGAATAGATTTCTATCAGAGCATTCTGGGTGCTTGCTGAAGTCTGGGGGTGAGGACAGACCACACTGTGGAAAGGACATTTCACCTGAGAAGGCAATGTGGGAGTAGAATGTGGCCAAATGAGGGGCAGAAGATACATGAAATAGGTTTCAAGCAAAGGAAGCACTAATTTGAAGTCCCTGGAGTGCATGGTGGTTATGGCTTACTCTAGACACTGGACCACTTCCCTAATACGCTTAAAGCAAAGAAAATGAAAGAAAGTCTCTTGCAATGAGGTGTCAAAGTTCAGGTTTAGAAGGTCTTTGTAAGCATTCAAAGACCTTCACCATCTTTCCCAGCCTCAAGTTGGGCTTCATTTTCCTTATTTTCCTTAAAATTCCTGCTATTCTCAAAACATAGCATGTACTTTTACATCTTCTTGCCTCTTCCTAACTACTCTATCACTTCATAGTTCCCTCTCACTTCTCCCCATCTCCACTAAAATCCCACTATGTCCATCTTCATTTAATTCTGCTATTACTCTAGTCTTTAAGCTTGTAATATTCTCTACAGTGTAAATGATGTCATAGTTAGCAGAACACATACCCATTGCCTCCATTAATGTGAGCTTCCTGAATTTAGATCCATTTCTAATTCACATTCTACTCAAATGGAATGCTCTCTATAAATACATTTTCTCATCTTTCTGAGATAACTGCCTAAGTCATGAAATAGTTGTGAGAAGTAAATCGTATTATTGATGTAAAGCACTTGGCGTAGTGCCTGGTACATAACACACCTTCAATAAAGTTCATTATTCTTATGACTGTGGTCATGATCATCACGAATGCCATCCTCATCCTACATTTCCAAGAGACTTCTCTCCAATCTTTTACTTCTTAGAAGATGCCTAACATCCTAGAGGCTGTTTTTACCCATATGCACTTTCCTTGTCTATTTAATTGTTTTGTTTTGTATCTTTCATCTTCTCTAGGTTAGAGAATAAGAATATAGTAATGAGTCCAGGGTTTGTGACAATATTGAAAGAACATTTGGTCTGGCTAGTTATAGTAGTAGAAAAAGTCAGATAATAATCAGGCCATTCTGAATCCTTCACTTTATTCAACCTTCTTATGTACATCAAGACTCTCCAAAACTACTAAAATTGTGGTATAGAAAATTCACAGCATTTGTCTGTCTTATTTCTTTCTAAAGGTATTCATGTAGACATCTGTATATCTAAAAAGTGATTCCGAACTGAAGGATGTGTTCTTCCCCTAAGGGTCCTGGTTTTAGTATTAATAATTTAGGTGTGCTTTAGAACTATGGCTACCATGACTCATAAGGTACAAAGCTTTCTAGTCCAAAACAAAAGTTCACCATAATTGAGGTTAAACACTTGAATTATGCTGAGTGCTAATGTAATATTTTCTTAAAATATATGTTTAGTTATATATTCCTTGTTTAGGTAAATCCATGTTTGTTTTGCATTTGATTTTTCAAAAAACAGCTAAAACATAATTTTAAGTACCGAATTATAAAAATGTATTAATATGAAATTACAAAATTAAATTTATGAAAACCAAATTCTAATGTTTAATCATTTCTTAAATGAGCTTAAACATGATTAATATTTAGCCCTTAATAAAGTGGTATGGTTATAATGAATACATTAAATGAAGCAATGATAATTCTGGGATCTTAGAATATATATAATGTTAACAGATATTTTAATCCCATATCATTAATTATTTTTGTTAACCAGACATTAATTATTATTAGTTATAAATCATTGTTTAGTTCAATACACCATATATTTATAGTTTAGTTTACAAAGAGACATACCTAGGTAACAGTCATCCATATACATCCATTTAACACACTCTTCACTTTCCTCTATTTCTCTTTCCTCTGCTTGGTGATAAATTGATTGCAACTCAGTTCAGACACAGAATTGAGCACCAAGGGACTATGACTACAAAGTGATGTTAGAAGGTCAGCATGAATCATAGCAGCTAATTTGGATCTCCATACATGAAAAAAGATAAAAGAGGCAACCTGTCCATAATTTTCATATTATAGCAGAGTGTGGAACTAACCAATATAGACAAGCATTTGATGTTATGCCAAGCATTTATTTTTCTAATCCATGAAAGTTCATATAAGCATAAGTTATCATTTTATGTTGCTATGGCAGTCTTTAGAGCATTGCACACAAAATGTACTGCCAAGCCACACACAAGAGAATTAAATTTGTATCTTTGGAGAGAGAGGAGGTACAAAGTGTGGCAGCTGTCCAGAATCAAGTACATATAAGATTAAATATGAAAATATAAGTTTGGGATATTAGAGACTTAAGCATTCCACAAAATTTAGACAATCTTAATTTTGAAAGCAAGAGGCTAGGAAGACTCCATTCCACTGACATTATTTATATATCACACTTGAAGAAATAGATGTACTTTAGTAGTTAAAAGAATATTTGAGCTAAAGTCAAACATGAAAACCAGAGGGCACATACTATCAACAGGATGAATGCTCAGAGAATGTGAATATTTTTCTTTTAGAATGAGCGCAGTCACCCTGCAAAGTAAATGACTAAGAGAAGCAATTAGCATAAAGGGTTTTCAAATGTTGTTAAATGATCATATAATTTGAAAGAGTCATAAAGGTTCCATCATTATAAGGACTATATACAACACTTACATATTTTCCACATACTTCATGATCATTAACTAGTAATTAGCAGAAAAACTTTCTCACTCCAGGGAAATAAATGAAAATACATTTTTTTGGCTTTCTTTACCATATAAAATCTCCTATGTAACTTCACTTAGCTTCTAGTAGATTTAATTTCTTGTTTTTCTCAGTATCTAGCAGAGGTCTAAACCTTTATGATTTGTACCAGTGTATTTACAGAATAATTTAATACCTCCTTAAGAAGTTAGTATTCAAACATCATTAAATATTTAATACTGAAGGGATGTTAAAAGTTAGCTCCTGTTCTATAAGAATAACAGTAAAGAACACAGAAAAAACTTATTAAAACTGCAGAACTGGAGCAGCAACAAAATAAAAGATTCAGAAATTAAAATCATCGTCTCAAGAAAAAGTATGACTAATGAAAATGTACTCATCCTTGCCTTGCAAGTAAACTGCTTTTATTGACAACCAAATAAATCACCACAGGAGATATTGAACATTATAGGAAGGAAAGAAACCAACATAAACCTTAGATCTCACAGTAACCATTTGAAGTAAAAATTATGTTATTTTACATACAAAGAAATTGAGACTAAGAGAGGTTAATTTAATAGTCCAAAGAATAGAGTAGGTGAACGTCAGAACAAGGATTCCAAGTTTATTTGATTTGAGATGGCTTCATCTCCTTGTCCTTTTATTTTCCCTGCATCATCTCTGCCACTTCATTACATGCATGAGAACAGTGTATAAAGCTGGGTCCTGTCCTCTGAAGAATACTGAATGTATGTACCCAAGTTCCTGTAATGTCAGATTTGACACTAATGGTTTCCAATGTGGGTGGAATAGTGGGATCAGGAGGGGAAACTATAGCTATATGGCTTTTGAAAATGTTGCTTTGTAGCAAAGCATAGTGATTTTGCTAGCCTGCCTTGTGCCATACAGATAGGTTATTGGGGCATAATCAAATAGAAAACTGGAATATTATATGATGCTTAGGAAATGACTAGGCAGCTGCCATGAGTGATTCAGATGTATTAATTCTTTAAGTTTCTCAAATATAATTTCACTCTTATTATTGTCTTTGTAGATTCATGCTCTTGCCAAGTATCAAGGGGGATATTACAATGGATTGTTCAGAGTTTCAATTCATATAACTATCACCTCTCAGAGTGTTGAAAGCTGCTAAGTATAGGAATCAATTGTACGGACTTTATCATTTTATTACAATATATGGAATTAGATTTTTTGAGATTTTTGTTCTCCAAACAATGAAAGGAATAATATAAACTATGTCTGGAAGATAAAGAAAAGGTGATAGAGGTCAATAGCTTGTTAAAATTACTTTGATGTAAGTTATTATCATAAACTAAAAACTTTATAGAATAATTTAGGTGTGTCACTATCACTGGACAGTTATGTATTCTCATCATTTAGAGCATACATAGCACGTGTTAATTAATTTAAATTCAACAGTTTCACAATTAGAACTGTTTCTATGTCCACATTTAAATAAAGTCAAAACAGATTGATAAGCAGGTTAAGAAGATGAATTAATTTTAAGAAAAAATATAGTTACTAGCCTGTTTTTTAGAAAGTCTAATTAAAATTCTTAAAAATCTCAGAACAATATTTACATTTATGATACAAAGCATAGTATTTTGCTATGTCCTTGGATGTCTATCCTAAATTTGATGTCATGTAGTTTCATATTTATAAAGATATATTTCAACCAAACCCTTTAATTGGTTTGATGCAAGAAATTTTGTATATCACATCAGTTGAACAGACTCAAGAGACATATATTTGAATAAAAGTAGTTAATAAAAGATGAACATTTCCCTGAGTACTTAATTTTTATAGCGGTCTCAGATTTTTTTAAGTAACAAGATAAAATTATTCAAACAGTGAATTCAAACTTTGGCATGCTGAGAATCACCTGGAGGACTTATTAAAAGATTGCTGGGCCCCATTCTCAGAATTTCTGATGCAGTAGATATGGGGCCCGGTTCCAGGTAGAGGAGACAGATCAAGACTTGCATCTCTAACAAATTCCCAGATAATGCTGATATTTCTGTTTACAGATCTTCCTTTAAGGACTACTACTTTATAGAAAGCTATTGAAGGTGTTTTGTCACCAGAGTATGGACACTTTCAGAAAAGTTTCTAAAATACTTTGTGACAAAATTGACCAAACCTATCATAATAATGTAATTTTGAACCCAAGACTAGAAAATATAGTTTCATTTTAATAACTCATTCATAATGTAATTATTTCATAGCTTTTATAATTAATTGAAGATATTTTATAATATGAATATATCATTCAAATATTTCTTTGACCTGACCAATCATATTTGGGTTCACCATACACATGTCTTTTCAGGTCATGAGTTGGCCTAAGGTCATGAGTTAGTCTAAGCTAAACCTACTTTGTTTAAAGTAAGCAATGAGCTGAAAATTAACAACCTTCTACTGAATGATCACTTCATAAATGAGGAAATCAAGATGGAAATCAAAAGATTCTTTGAACTAAATGACAAAGGAGACATAAGTTATCAAAACCTGTGGGACACAGCTAAAGCAGTACTGAGAGGAAAGTATATTTCCATAAATGCTTATATCCAAAAGTCGAAAAGATCACAAATAGACAACCT
>VBSM01003157.1:45714988-45804425 GCA_008086735.1 Cheirogaleus medius | reverse complement strand
TATCCAAAGTGAGGCGACACAAGATATGGAAAAGGGCTCCACATCTACTCATCATCAAATTGGTAGTAACTGATTAAAACTATGGTGCTCAAATGGTGGTAGTGTTCACCAGGGATTCGGCGGGAGGGGGTGGTGAGACCCACATCATAAGGATGTGGAGAGCATTGTTGGGGGGGGAAGGGCATACCTCTAACCCTTCTTAGGGAGAGGCAAAGATAATCAATGTAACCAAATAAAAAAAAAAATCTTTTGTCGGGTGGAGGGCAGGCGGGGGCGGGTGGAGGAGGATAAGGGTGTATACTTACATAATGGGTGTAGTGCGTGCCACCTGGGGATTGGACACACTTGAAGCTCTGGCACGTGGGTTGGTGGCAGGGGCAATGTATGTAACCCTAACAATATTTGTACTCCCATTATATGATGAAATAAAAGGAAAACAAAACAAAACAAAACAAAACAAAAAAGTTATCTTGAACCCATAAAATGGGATATACATATAAAGTCTGTAAGTCAACCTAATTTCTATCAAATAAAATAGTGCAATCATATGTTATTATTTATAAGACAGAGACCATAGGGTTGAAAATTAAACAACTCCCATGCAAAACATATTAAATTAATAGCAGTTTTAAAGGAGCAGCTGAGATGAAAGTAACCCATTATATATGGCCATCTTAGGCATAGGTCTAAGATCAGAGAATATATAATTATTTTAGTAGTCTTATACTATTGACTCAGCACCCTCCTTAATTGTGCATTATGTAATGGCTCAAATAAGAATCCACAATTCATAAAAGAGTATGGCAAAAATAAATTAAAAATTAAAAAAATTTAAAAGGAGTATAGCATGTAATATTTTTAATTGACAGGTAGAATTAAGTGGAAATTATTTTAAATATTACCAAAAGGGAAAGGGATAAAACATACATTCTTTTACAAAATATTATTATCATCCTTTTAAAAAATTATGGCATTTGTGATTTTAAATTTTTATGTTATAGGATAAAAGAAGTCAGCTTCTCAATGCCCTAAATAACAACAAAAAGTTACTGTCATCTTCATTACAGAAGAGGAAGCCCAGCTCCTTCAGATGAGCTGTGACCGATTTGAATTTATGGGACATGACTATAGACCAGCCTCTCTGTTTGCACTTCCTAGGACACAGACCTCTGAAGTAAAATCATCCTCAATTTAGTTCATCAATTATTACTTAATATTATTCTGGGTATACATTTTTAAAAAAATTACACAAAAAACAATGTCAAGCTAACTCCAAGTTTTTTCTACAATTTAAAAAAAATTACTTTGAAATTGTACTTATCTTATAAAATAATAACCAAAACGTGGCAAAAAAGAGAGCCCACTCTGATCTTTGCTCCATTAATCTTCTTGACATATCTTTTAGAAAGAGTGGACTTTAGAGTAAAGTATCATTTTTGCTGACACCAGATCTCCTTCTATAGAACTCTGAGCTATATATTTTCAGTAATTCTTTTAAGTTTAAATTTACATCAGTAGCCTCATTGTTAATTTCTAAGATTTCTTTCTCAATATACTCAGATCAAAAATTGGATTCACTTTCTTTTTTATATGACAAGATTCTTCCTTCCTAAATACTTTCTAGTTTATGTCGTAGTTTACAAAGGACTAGTATGCATAGAATCAATATGATCAATCATTTCTCCTCTATATATTCACTATGCTTAAGCCACGTGTGAACTCATGTTCTGCATATGAGCAGTTTCATCTAAGTGTTAAAAATATATATCCTAGTTTACAAATGTGCTTGCTTTTTGTCTTCCACATTGTATGGCATAAACATGATGTGACATTCAATAATGTCCTTTGATAAATAATCTTGACAGTAGCTCATTTCTGCTTGTTTATATGTTTCTCAGCAATAGTATTAATATTATATTTCTTGTTTCCATTCTGACTATGAGGCATGCCAATTTGAATTGTGCCTTTGTAATTTTGTCCACTTTTCTACCTTTTAATGTCCAATTAATTAGTTCCATATAGAAAGGGTCTGTTATGTTTCTGGAGAGAAAAACTAATTGATTTATCCCAGAGATTAATGAATTCTATAAACTATGTTAAAGCACTAATGGCTCATGCTACTTTTTGATGAAGTTTCATATTGTACACTTCCATGGAAACTAGAGTTCTGTAAATTGCAAGGCCAATAAAAATGCAATTTTTGCTATTCATATAACTTCCTACTTATACTTTTTTCAAAAGCTGCTTGTATGAATTAATGCCCCTACAGAATCACCTGTCCAAGATTCTGTACTGGTACTAGGCCTTAATTTTTATTAATAATGTTATTTTAAGTTGTCATTACGTTAATAGAATTACTACATTTATATTTCAATAAGCCATTTTTTCCTTTTGGGGATTTAATATAATACAATAGCAATGGTGAAAGACGCAAGTTTGATAAAGATAAAAATGATAATGACATAAAGTATTATGCAAAATTGCATTTCCGAACTACTCTTTGTTAATTGACCATCAGCCAAGGCAAACTCAACAAAACAGGCCATATAGCACAAAGTAATTACTGTTGTAATTGTGATGGAGTTTTCATGAAAAGTCATAAAAAATTTTTGGTTTTAATTTATGAAATGAATGTGAATTTTTGTTTCATACTTTTTTCCCCTCTAAAATCACAGAAGTACCTAAAGACCAAGAGGTTTTGAGAAACCTTGTCCTAGTGACTTGCTGACTCAATGTTAGAAATTCATTCTCTAAAGATAAACCTTGTAATTATTTTTTTAAATTTATTTTGGGAAAAAGATGGTTATATTCCACCTGTGCTCCCAAGCTATATTGAATCTTTCAAAAGAGATTTTTCACTTTTCATATTAATAATAGTTTTAGCTGTCATTCAGCACTTCAAAAAATTATTTTGCTCAATTGTGAATCCAAATAGAGTCTTTTGCCTCATTTACCTGAAGATTGTGACAAAAATAATATGGAAATAAAATATTAAAATATGACAGGGCCTTATATATCTATGAATATTATGAAAACCTATAACTGAAAGTGCAGTTGAAAAAGATTATTAGTTTTATCCCCATCCAGTTTTGCTGGGGCACACTTTGCCTACTCTTTGTCTTTGGTTTTGTTTTAAAGGCCAGAGTCACATAGATGGAGTTTAGAATATTTTATGATACAAACAACTAATAACATAGCCAATCAGATTAGGTTTTAGAGACATTGGCTCACATTAATACCTAATGGGAATAGAAAGTTAGTCTTCAAATGAACTCAAAGGAAAAAAAAATAAAGTAACACTTTCTTGGTTTGGAGGAAAGTCATAGGAAGTGTAGTATAGACCTAGTGTGAATTCATTAATGCAGCTGATGATGCTCAATTTATCAACTTATTTGTATTTTCTTTTATAGCAAGTAAGCACATGAAAAGCTTATTTTCATGCAAACTACTCATGTGAAAAGATGCTCAATATCATTAGTCCTTATGGAAATACAAATAAAAAATCACAATGAGATACCACTATATACCTATTAAAATTGTTAATATTAAATAGATTGACCATACAAAGTGTTGGTGGAGAAACTTGAACTGTCATATACTGATAGTGGGAATAGAAAATGGTACAACTAATTTGGAAAACAGTTTGACAGCTCCTTAATATATTTAACATATACCTAAGAGTCTTTTAGGCTGTTTTGGTTTATAATGTTTATGTTATTTATCACTGATTTTTAATTGTTTAAATCTCCATCTATTAGTATAGATTTGTCTTGTACTAACTGCAGATCTTCCAGTTTTATTTCATAGATCTTGAAATCCTAGTTGATATATATATTTGATTGTTATATTTTATTGATGAATTGATGCTTTTATCATTATGAAATATCTTCTTTTAATCTGTGGAAAGATTTATTGCTTTGAGGTCTCCATTTGTTGACATTAATATAACTGCAAAAATTTAAGCAGAAAGTTCACATGATGTATTTTTTCCATATTAAAAATTTCAACTTGTATTTGTTTTTATACTTTCTGTGCATCTTTTATACACAGCAAATACACAGTTGTTTCTTGCTTTTCCAACATCCAGTCTGAAAAAATTTTCTTTTTGGTGGATTGTTTTTTCTATTTATATTTAGTGTAATTTTGACATTGTTTGGCTTAAGTCAACCATTTTGGCATTTGTTTTTCATTTACAACTTCTTTTTGTTTCTCTGTTCCTCCTTTCTCATCTTCCATTGGCTATTTTTTGTATTCCATTTCTTTCCTCTTTGGGCTTTTTAGTCATTTATTTTTAATTATTATTTTTAGTGTCTGGACTAGTTTAATGATATTCAACTTTAATTTTTCAGATTTCTAATTTTCAACATTTAATCACTTTGCACATTACTCATTGTGCTCCTTTTTATTCAAGAACTGAATCTTCTCTGATTTCTCCTATTTGTGCTTTTAAATTATTATTTTTCATATATTTTGTAGAATGCATAATTACCTGCAGGAAGATTTTTCTGATATAAGCTACTCCATCATTACCAGAAATGGAAGTCCTAATTTATTTTATGCACAGGATAACATGGATTAGGCATTTCAGAATAAATAACACAATGACATTGTATAATATCCCTAGCATGTTATTAAGACTATTCCACAGATATTTTTTTCCATATCATGATATCTATGCAAGATTTGGAATTACTGCTTTGATACTTAAGATTGAATAAATCTTTAATTGATCACTCAGAATGTTTATTCAACTTATGTTACTAGCCTCACTTCTTTTTCTTCTAGATTTCTTGTTCAAAACAATATATTCCAAGTGTATGCTACATGTAACTTAAAGCAAGTCTTCATATTTATTGGGTGGAAGAAGACATAAGAGAAATCATTTTCTCTTCTCTCAAGAAGCTTATTATGTAGCTGAGTACAACAAACATGTTAAAGTAACTTTAGATTTTTCAACCTGGCAATTAAATATATAGTGGGAATATAGGTTTGTTTGTCTAAGGTTTGGGAAAGGAGATAATTTCTATTTTGAACACATTATTCTATCTTCTATTACAATAAATTAAAGTTTTTTAAGCAAGAAATCTTAAAGATCACTGACCAGTTAAAATTTTGATAAAGCAATTTAGAATCCATGTAAAACATATATTTAAAAATCCCTTTTAAACTGAAATTATAGTGTCAATTCTTTTACAGGGATTCATAGAGTCCCTCAAAACCACAGAATCAGAAGTTCATAATTTTAAGCATTCAGCTTTTCCTTTGTTCTGGGGTTATGCGTTCATTGATTTATATCTGTGTTTTTGTTTGGAAAGAGCCTCATGTAGTCTATAACATCTCTAGATTTTTCTGTTAAATGAAAGTAATTATTTCTAGTCTGTTAGAATTGTCTTGATAAAAAATAAGAAAAGTACTCAGGATATTTATTATGTATTTATGTTTTATACCATATCTAAATCATTAAATCATATTACATGGTGATTATCAGAGAGTTAAAGCCTTTGCATGGAGAAATAAATTTAAAATATTTCATCCAGAATTGAAATATACTTGACACATACATCCCAAATATGAAAAACCCAGTTTTCTATTCTTGTGGAATGGATTGTATTAGTACTTCTGAACTATTCTTTTCATAATGCTTGTTACTATGTTTTAGGCTGATGCGTATTTCTTCTTTATGACTATCCGATTTGTTTATATTATCATGTCATAATAATGCAAGTACAGTTTCAGAATGCAATTTTCATCATGCATTAAACTCAATTCCTCTTTAACACATTTTATAGCATGAATACAAAACTTATTTCAAATTAATTCTTCACTAAGACTGGAGTAAGAAGATTACACATAAAGGTGAAAGAGCACAAGACAGAGTAAAAGAGCTATGGGTCACATGTTGAGTCATATATTTGAGTTGCTAAGGGAGCAGGCAGTCTTGTAAAACGCTGAGGGACTGCTAGAAATTGCCCTCTAAATTGTCTCCTTTCATCCCTCCAGTGTATTTTATGCTTATTTTAGAGGCTCAGAAAAGCTGGATTTATTTGCTTGCAGAATACAACTTATGTTTCATTGTCCTGTGTTCAATTTTACATTTTCCAAAGTGCACTAAATTTAATAAATCTAAGTTAACAGTTCTCAAATGAATCATCAGGCAATCGTCAACGCAACACATTTCTGAGCTGTTCGGAGGTTGTGGCACACACTCTAAAATCATGACACTGTGGCTATACAAACACATTATTAAAATATCTTTTTGCTGCTTGCAAATGATGTTCAATTTAAATATTAAATCAATTGATTTTATTTTAGCTTTAAGTATAAAATTTGAAAAACACACAGAACGTTTTGAAATCGAAGATTCAAGACTAAGGATTCTTGCAGAAATACTCAAATATATTGATAAATCTTTAGGTAACTTATTATCCTGGTGCTGAACATGAAAATAATAAGTATGCTACTTGAAACAATATGCACTTTATACAGAACAGAAATCTTAATAAGTGAGCCATAACCACAGCTTAAAAACAAACTTGAAAAAATAAATCTAGAGGAATTTATTTTGTATTAAAGTAGGGAAATGCCCAGAATAGCAGGTATTCATGTAAGATCTTTTCAGTGTGATGCAAAAATTTACCTCTACATATATCAACAATCCTTAATAAAGTAAAGCAAATTTCATGGTTGGCCTTAGATTAAATCTCTTTTCTAGAAGTAAAAAATGTAAGATATCTTTAGGGATTTTTTTAAACAGATATTATTCACATAAAGCCCTTTACACTTATGTGGCTAGTTTTAGTAAAAAGAGGTATGAGATTGCTTTATTTTTCCTGAATTATAAGTAATTTAATTACCCCAGAACACTGCGAAGGGACAATAATCTCTCACCTTGCAAAATATTTCATTGCTTGCTATCCTAGTTTCATAACATTTTAGGGGAAAGTGGTCTGCAAGTATCAATACCCATACTTTATCACTGAGATATAGTAATGGGAAGTGAATTTTCTAAGGGTGGTTTTTAAGTTTTCAGCAACTTATAAATAGAACCTTAAGCTACCTGAGTTAGAACTAAGTCTTGAAATCCAACTCAAGTTTAATGGCAAAATACATATATACATAAGAAGGTGAATATTTGACATCTTTTCTTTCTTTAGTAATTCTGGTGGTGTTTAAAACATTAAAAACTTTCTAAATCCCATTGATGTGCATATTTTTATTTCGCATAAGTGAAATAATACATTATCTCAATATCTGCAGGCTGGAAAAATAAGACTAATTTTTTTTTTTTTTTTTTTTAGACAGAGTCTCACTGTGTCGCCCAGCTAGAGTGCCATGGCGTCTGTTTAGCTCACAGCAACCTCAAACTCCTGGGCTCAGGTGATCCTCCTGCCTCAGCCTCCTGAGTAGGTGGGACTACAGGCATGTGCCACCAAGCCCAGCTAATTTTTTTCTATATATTTTTAGTTGACCTATTAATTTCTTTCTATTTTTAGTAAAGACAGGGTCTCTCTCTTGCTTAGGCTGGTTTTGAACTCCTGACCTTGAGCGATCCACCCGCCTCATCCTCCCAGAGTGCTAGGATTACAGGCGTGAGCCACCACGCCTGGCCAAGACTAATTTTTGATATTAAGTATTTGAAATAATTTCTTAAGTTGTCTTTTATTTCTTTGTTCAGGTTATATTTCCTATTTTAATATTTTTTTAGAAAAGCAATTTTCTATAATTTAAAAAAAAACATTTTTTCCTTGTAGACCATATTCCCAACTCACGTAATCTCAAATGTTTTCCAGTTATTAAATATTTTTTCTCATATTTCAATCTAGTTATTTAATTAATCTATATTTATGTTATACATACAAAAATGAGTAAGTACTGAAAAGTTTTGAATAATGTCTTCTGAGTACCTTTGCCATCATCTCTAGCCTTGGCAGGGAAATAGGTATGAAAGAGTAGAAACTGACAGATATTGTTCAAGCTTTTATTTGTTCTTGGAAGAAAAGAAATGTTTTAATTTTTATACTGTTCACAAATCCTACAGTGTCCTTGAATGTAAAATGCAATGTAATATCACACACAGTAACTTTTATTTCTCTGTGGGTATTGCCTGTAAAGCAGGGCAAAATTCTCTGAGAAGCAAAAGAAAAGCTTTGAAAAGCATTTTTTAAAGTAAAAAGACCTCCATCACTAATACGTCCGATCGAACGCATCTCCAAAGAGAATAGACAATCAGTGCACTTAAATGTCTTGTCATATTTTAATAGAAACTTATTTCTCCTGGGTGGATCTCAGCTCTTCCTGTGAAGATTCTAGGCAGTTCTGATGCAACATTCTTTGTCTTAATGTTTGCTTCTGAAATAGATGAACTTGATGAATTTAGGTTATTGCTCTCTCCAAAAACTTACTATCACATGTTTTATTTCTTTCAAGAAGATGTAGATATTTAGAATGCCAGAGTCAATAAAATCCCTAAGAGAATTTTTCTTAAATGTTTCATTATTTAACACTTACGTGCATGTATAGAAGTAAAACTCAAGGGAAATCAAGCAGGCAGGAAGGCAGAGGAGGGGATAGGTAAATTCACACCTAACGAGTACAATGCACACGAACCGGGTGAAGAGCACACTTACTACTTTGACTTAAACTATACGAAAGCAAATTATGTAACCAAAACGTTTATACCTCCATAACGTTCTGAAATGAAAAAAAAAAAAAAGAAGCAAGGGGAAAAAAGTTTCATTATTTGAATTTTTATAGATTTAAGAAAGAATTGTCCTTCAGTAGACTTGGTATATTCACATTTTCCTAGAATCTGGGAAGACTGATGTTTTACAAATCTCCAGCCGTACCAAAAAAAATAAGCATAAAAGGAATTAAACAAATATCTCACAAATTAAAAATATAATATTAAGACTGGAACAATAGAATAGTGATGAATAGTAATGTAGATTTTCACATTTGGGCTGTCCTTTGATATCTCACAATAATTCTTAAAATTCATGTCAGTTAAGTGGATGCATTCAAAATAAGATAAATAAGATACTCTGTTTTTGAAGGGGCTTTGTGAGGGGGTAGTAGTGGGTGTAGAGAGTAATTGGACAATATTGTCTTTGAATCTTCCTCTCTCTTTCTCCTTCTCTCTGATAGAAATAAAGAAATCAAGTAGGCAAGAATGCATTTTCACCCTCATAATTGGACAAATTAGTAATGTATTAATAATTGATTACCCTTAATTGGAATTAAAGGTTTCGCCAACTTTTAGAACAAGTTTCCATCAATACTCTTCTAGACCTAATGAAAAAAAAAATAATGCAATAATGCTTGGGAAGGTGGAAGGAGTGCTTCCATTCATGAATGGATTCACACCTAAAAAAAATGATGTATACCAAACATAATCTAAGACTCTCCTAAATGACTACCAGAACTAATCATGTTGGCAAATAGGCCATGCAGAGAGAATATTTCTATTGGTTCACCCATGTGATTTGACTTTTTCAAAGCAATCCAAGAAAAAAAAATGATACACGTTTTCAGTTTGGCAAAACTTTTGTTTATTTAACAAATGCTGTGCCTGCTACTCTTCTAAGTACTATTTTATAACTGTTAATACTTTTAGCGGTCTGAGCATCCATAGGAAGTAGATTTTATTGGTATGCCTACTGCATAGATGAAAAATTTGGATATAGAGAGGCAAATTTCTTGCCTAGAGTCACTCAAAGAATAAGTAGCCTGGAAATCAGTCAGTCTACCTCTAGTGGTGCCAGACAGTTTCTCCTGATGACGTCTGAAAAAATCCACATTAAGAGCTGTGTTGGGGAGTGTGTGTGTGAACAGTTTGATAACATAGTAAATCAGGAATTAGAAGGTCAATACCCATCTTTGCTTAAATACTTTATGCAGTGTGTTGGCATGCATAATGTAGGGACAATTTTAGTTGATTTCCAGCCGTGATCAATAATTTCAGTAAGTGCTGAGCCCTTCCTGCTGCCAGAGGTCCTGCTACATTTCTCTAGTCCTTTCACTCTTCCCTTCCCCAAGATATCTACTTAGCACTCTTTTTCCTTAGTCATTAAGATTCCTTCCCCTTTCTCACTTTCTGCTGATGACTTTGCTCTTTTGTTCCGCAAGAACAACAAAATTAATTAGAGAAAAATTTTCACAGATTCCCACTACCACATTTATCAAGCTACCTGTATTGTTATCAATATGTCTTATTGTTGCTCATATTTCTATTTATGGATTATCCCTTTTTTCTACTTGAAGCCAATCCTTATGTATGATACCCTTTCCTCTCAACTTCTCAGAGATAATACTTCAAAATGGTCTCCCCTGCATCAGCTAGCAAATGTACTGAACCATTGTTTTATCTTCGAAAAGTCCTTCTTTGACTTTACATTCTCTTCCAGCTACTTTCTCCTCTGCAGTACAACCACTGGCAACACCCTACAGCCAAAGACTACCAATAATAGACCTACAGTTCAACAACTCTGGGTTTAACTGCCCTTTGCAACAAAAGAGAATACACATTGTTGGGCATCTCAGTCAGAGGATATTAGAAAAGACATATTATCAGAGCTGTGTTAAATGACTTGGGGAGAAGTCCAAGAAAGCAGGGTTTTGCTCTGAATTAGATATTGTCAGGGAGTGAGGATAATTTTCTAATTGAATATCTTAATAAATTTTATCTAAAAGGAAGAAAGGGAAGTTAAAGCCATTGAATTCATTATGCACATTGATAATTTAAATAAGGATTAAGAAATAATTTAAGCTCCTTCAGTGAATGATATTTAAAGATAGTAATAATATTAATTACATATAAAATTATAATTATATCTTATCTTTTGCAAGCCTTTAAAGCAGATAAAGTAAAACCCCTCATTTTATTTTATTTTGTTAGAGCATACTTTGTGATTTTTTACTCTTTGTTTACGTATAATTTAAACTTCTTAAAAATATTTAATTGCAAAATGCTTTTCTAATATACTCTTGAGTTTATCAGTTATGAGTTTTTAACTGTAAATAATCAAACATTACTTAGTAATGGCTTAAGCCATTAGGAAATTTATTATTTTCTTAACAAGAAATGATAATATATCACTTAAAAATACTTTATGATGTTTGCTATAGCAGCCATAATTGCATAATTAATATTATCTAAATAAAATTTCTAATTTTAAATTAATATACAGATTTCTGCTAAGCAAATTTACACCAAAACAGATACTTTCTGTCATTCGCATCATAGAAAAAAGTGAAAAAAAAGTTTTAATAGACCTTTATTTAAAAAAATTAATTGGTTTATAGGAAAATTAGCTATTGCCAACTCATATTCAATTGTCGAATATATATACTTTATAACACATATCTTAGAATCTTACAACAAAAATATACTGTCATATGGAAAAAAGAAATGTGATTAGCAGCTCTTTGGTAATCACCATAGAAACTACTGTTCTTCCAAGCCTGCATTGTATATATCAGCACTGCCATATGCAAGTCTCTTACTATGTCTTACCTACTTATCTACTTTGATTTACCTTGGGGACTAAGATAATGCTGTCTATAATATTTTATTTCTACTGTATTTAATAGTTACATTTGTTATTTTTTGAATTCAAAAAAGATATTTCTTTATGTAGTCCGGCAGAGGCTAGATTAGCTTTCAGGTTGAAATTTCATAAAAGCATTTGAAGTAAAAATGCCTTCTAAATGTGGAAGTACTTGCATTGCATTTATATATCTCTTTATTTCCTTTAATCTGGAACATTCCCTAGCTTTTCTTTTTATTTCTTGAACTTGACATTTTGAAAAATGCAGGCTCCTTATTTTGCATAACAGTGCTCAGTTTGGGTTTGTATTGTGTGTCCTTCTAATTAGAAACAAATTTTACATACCTGTCAGAAATAACACAAAAGTGATATTGCGTCCAACTCTGTATATCAGATTAGGAGGCATTTGTTAACAGTTTTTGCCCTAACCAATTAATTAGATGATTAATTGGTTAAGACAGTGTCTACCAAATTTTTGCACTAGAAAATATTTTCCCTCTGTAATTAATAAATATCTTGTGAAAAAATACCTTGAGTGTTACATATATAACATGTTCATTACCAAATATTACACATTAGTTTTAATATTCCTTGATGATTTTCTAGCTTCATAGTCCTTTCAATATTTATTGGTTGGCATCCTACTGCAGGGAAGCACTTCTAATGACTCCTAATTTAATTTCTTATTCACTTATGCCAGCATGGACTCTTGGATTTTATTGTATTTAGTAGTTTATATTCCATACTATTAGTACTTATTTTGATGGTCAAATTGCAAAAGACAATTTGAAGTGATTCAAAATCACTGATGATTGTAAAAACTGTCTTTACTCAATGTAGAGGCCAGTTGGATCTTTGGATAGTTTTAGTATTAACATATAAAGAAAATTATTTTGCTAATACGTGTGGTGGAGAATCTGACAGAGACACCTGTTGACACATCTCTATGGTAGCTATTGGTGATTAGAAGAAGATGTCCTGAAATGCAAAGCTTCCCAATCCCAGAAATTCTAATTCGGCTTACAGTATAAAGTCTGTAAAAATATGCTTTCTTAACAAGAATGTCATTACTCCAAGAATTGCTACGATTAGATAATCCAGGAACCACATTCAGAGTAACCTGTCTAATAGGCGTGTAATAATAACATCTGTCTAACTCACTGTTGTATGGACAATCCCATAATATATGTTGAATAACTTCTAAAAGTAATGAATTAATGGTAGGATTGGGGGAATTGAAGAGGGAGAGATATTTTTGACATGGATTATAGCTAATTTTAATAATAATTTTCTATAAATATTCTACTTTCAACCAACATTTTGTGACCCTCTCTCTAGCAATTGGAATGGGTTTAAGAACTGTAGACATCTTTTTCTATTTGTTTGTGTATAATAGTCTTCAAGAGGATTTCAGTTGCAAACATGGATATTTTGACAGCTATCACAACAGAACTATCTCTTGCCTGTTTCTGGTAGGTGCACTTGTGTTTCAGTTGGCGTGTTCAATACTATGTACATTTTCTCACCAGGACACATTAAAGCTTAAAGGATCATCTTTTTAAAGGATTTTTCCCCTCTGACCACATATCAACCTGGAGGAACAATAAATTTTAATGACTTATACTTACCTACCTATATGATGGCCAATATATACACATTTAACAGGTGAAATTATAGTATAATGTTATTAAGCTTCAAATTATTAGAGATCATAATAGTGTTAAAAAAGAATGGACTTAGCATGGTTCAAAGTCCTGTCCTATCACTTGATGTTTATGGAACATTGGCCAATTCATCTAACCTCTTTGAGTTTCACTCTCCTTGTGGGTGAAATGCTGTTAATGATACATGCCTTCAGAATGTGCAATAATGGTGAAATATTCATCATATGAAGAATTTTCTTAAATTTCAGTTAAGGAGCATTATATGATTTAAGCCTTGCCTGATGTAACTATGCATAATAAAAGTAATAATGCATATTAAAATATTCTTATCATTTAATAATTTTTACACATTATTTTACTAATTGTTTTCATTTTGGAGTCTAGATATTAAGACTAAGTTTTTAGACTACAGAAAGTGAAATATGAACATTTTTAGGCTTATATAAATGAGACTTTTTTCAGATCCTTTACACATGCTCATAGGCATATACATACTTTACTTACCCACCATGAACTAGGAGACTAAGTTTTATTTATTTATTATTTTCTTTGATGAAGGAAACAAATGCCTATAAATATAAAGGATCTGTGCCTGTCATACAGCCCTGGCTTTGCTAACGTCTTATGAGAACAAGTCCTCTGGATACCATGCTTATCTCTGACCCTTCTTTGATGTTCAAAAGGAAAAACAAAAAAACAAAAAAACAAAAAAAAACATGACACAGCAATCGTTACTTTGAACCAGAACTGAAAAAATCTCCCTTTAATAGCAAACTGTGAAATGGCAAAGCACAGCTCAGCTATCTTTATGAAATATATAAACCAAGATATCTAAGACCACCTAGAAGTGGTATAGATTAGAATTGATGACTAATATATCACCTGAGAGCTGAAGAATTGACACCATCCTCAACTGGCTGTATTTTCCAGCTATAGAATATCTTGATGGAAGGAATTTGGGGGGCTAAGGGAGTAGGGAGAGAGTGTTCGGATAAAAAAAAACCCATAATCTTGATTTATATACTTATACACTGATTACGTTGTATCTTTTCTGTCCAAACTAAATAAACTCCCCTTCTATTAAAGTAAAAAGTTAGGACTTATCTTTGATCTTCAGTTACCATAGATTAAATCATATAAAGCACCCTAGAAAGAAAAGATAAATTAAAACACAACCCATATTTAATTATCTGATTTTAATTCAGGTTGCATGGGCATCCTGACCACTTTTCATAGGTATGCCACAGTTTTGATGAATGTACACAATTTATTTTTGCTAGAATTGAAGCTTCAAATGTTTATAACAATATTTCTTAAGTGGATCATTAAGCTGAATAAATTAAACTGTGTGGTTCATAGTGAGTACAATTTCCTATAAAGTTAATGGCATAGGAAGCCTTGGGCACAAATCACCATTCAAAAATGGGAGTCAAATAAAGCAATGGAACATTCTACTGAAATTTTGATTAACGGGGATCACAATGGTTAAAGGCACATTGGACCTCCACATTTTATCCTTGTCTCTTACATTCTTTTAGATTATCTTTTTTTCTCTATTTGACAGCCTAGGTAATTTTTTACAGTCGATTTTTTTTTTTTTTTTTAGTTTAGCAAGTTCTCTCTTGCACAGTGTCTAATGTAGTATATATACTCTCCACTGTATTTTTAGCTTCAAAGATTATATCTTTTATTTTTAAATATACTATTTAGTTCTTTTGCAAGTATACACCATCATGGATAATCTCTGTATTATTCCTCATGTCTTATTCTATCTTTTATTTCTTTGAATATTTTTTACATAGCTTTAACTTTTAATGTTTCCAATAATTACAGTACCTGAATGTCTTGGGGATTTCTGCAAATTGTCACCACTTCTTCACTTCACATTCTTCACCACGTTATGGTGGCTTATCTTTTGTGTTTGGTGATTTTTGACTATTCATTCATATTTGGTTCAAAATAATCCGTGGGATCCAAGAGTGAAACTGCCCTAATACGACTTTGCACCTTCATGGATCTTGACTTAATGTAGGCTCCTTGCTGCCTTCCAGAGGCCCAGCTCTAGGTCGGCAGCTGTCTCCAGGGCAACTTCAGTGACCCTGTTTGTTGATAGCTCAGCTTCATAGAATTTACCTTTACCTTAGGAAAACTTTCTTTCTCCTCCTTTTCTATTTTTTGGCAAATATGGAGAGCTTCTTGGGATTTTCCTTGTACTCTTGTGAGCCAACTATTCAGTCAAAAGTTTATGAATCTGCAGAGAGGGTAACTCTGAGAAAATCTAGGCTGACATATTTTTATTGTTCATCCTTACAGCAGTGTTCCACCTCAAAGAGGTAGTAGGAAATGGATTGGGATGTAGCGAAGTGTCAACCTACTGACAGTATAAATATTTCTATTATCTTATTTAGATTGAAACACAGAATTTAATGTCTTTTCCCAATTATAATTTTTTTTAAAAAAAGAAACAAAGCAATCTCACAGTCTTTGTAAGAAAACTAAAGTGTGATTAAGATTAGAGAGTTTGATTTTGAAAAGGGTTTCAGCTCTTTCTTATCCTCTCAAAACAGAACATCATTTTTTTTGAAGGTCTATGATAATAGAAAAGATAATGGAAAAAATGTCAAAAGTTTTTTTTTTTTCTTCTTCTTCTTTCATCTTTACCATTTACCTTACATGTTTTCTTGGATAAGTTACAATTATTCTGGGCTTCAATTTTTCACCTTTAAAAAAAGCATAATAATGCCTAACTTGGGCAATTCAGAGGCTTGTAAGAAAATTGAAATCACATATTACATTAGAATATTCTGGAACTTAAAATTATATATCTACTGAAAATTTTTACTATGATAATTTTATATAAAAATTAGTCACTTAGAAGGAAACATCAAACTTTAATTACAATAATACTCATTTTCTCTACCAAGTTGTCAGAAGGCATGAATCAGAAGCCAGGTTGGCATGGCTACCACAGCTGAGAATCATGACAATGGAAGTAGTCATTTCAGTGTCTCAGGTCTGCTGAGTTATGAGGAATTTGGGAAACTGTTTTCTTCTACATATCTTCATCTGTGAAAATTTTTGTCTTATATTTTAAAAACACAGCAAAACATACAGCAAGAAAACATGGCAATAAACTGTGCTGTCACATCATCACCGCTTGTTTTCCGACACTTGATTCATGTTCATAGTACGCTTTGTATACAGCTTTTCACTTGCATAGTTCTGAAACAGTACTTTATTTCCTGTGTCTGTTCTAAACATCTCAAATATTTCATACTTTAGGAGACTATTTGCCTGAAAGGTAGTGCTTGAGCCAAACTAAAATAATCTATTCAGGGTCTGGCATACATTCTGACTCCAAGTTTATGCTCAATGTCTCATTTCCAAAGCTAAGTGAACTGGATGTTTAGGATCAATTCTGTGGTCAATTGAATTAGCATTTTGGGGACTCTTTTGTATCTGTTTATTTGAGTAACTCTTATGTAAGCAAAACCATTACAAAAAAATTGGACTTAATTCTTTTTAATGTAATTATAATGGAATCTCATGAATATAAAAATTTATAAGTAGTTTCATTGAAAGTTATGTTGTGTGTTTTACTTACATGAATTGTTCATTTCTAAATTTGAGAAAGAAGTTATAAGATACGCATTAAAGAGAAGTTTTACAAATGTTCAATATTTTCTTCAGTACATCCATATAATTTAATTGTAGAGGTTTGATCTGATAGACATAATTACTTAAAAACTAAAAACAAAATGTTAAAAGTCATTTACTTCACTTTAATATTTGGCCTCAAGTTGTGTGTGAGTGCATGTTTGCACTCTCTCTGTATGTGTGTATGTGTTTTATATATATATACACAAGCTTATATATACATACATACTTACATATACACATATATACTATACATACACACATTTTGAAGCCAAATATGTAACATATATTATGTGTTAATATATTTAACTTAAGAAAGTGTATTATTTTTCCTTTTCCTTTTTTTGCCTTTAAAATTACTACATGTAAAATGCAATTTATGTAAAGTTATCTGATCTATTAATTTAAAAATTTGATTACTTTTGAAGTGCTGGTCATATACAATATACAACATATTCCAGACCTAGATATACTAAAAATCATAGTGTTTACACTCACAAAAATAAAATATGAAGCACTAGAGTAGTAAATCATATAATTTTTCCTGCTTATAAAAATATGAACCATTAGCATAATTATATTCATTAATGGCATGAAGATGCAAAAATCAATGTTTTTGAATGAGAGTATATTGCACATCTCAACAATCATTATTTACAAAATTATTAATGTATTTGTTTATAATGTTTGTTTATATGAGCATCAAACAACCAGATAACTAATAGCTAAAGTTGAGAAGAGGGCTTATTAACATTCATCTTATGAGTAGAGCATCACTGACAAAAATTGATATCCACAGTATGTATTATTTTTTAGATTCCTAGAGCTTCTTCATTTATAAAAGGCTAAGAGGTAATATAAGATACTAGAAGTGATTCTGAATCATCAAAACAAGAATACTTTGCATTCAGGATGGTTGTCATGTTAAGTCAATAACCTTGCATTTTAATTCTTTGAAGTGTATAAAGTATTAATTATACAAATGTCACTATGACTGAAAAGATTACTGAATTGCCTACAACCTCGTTTTTTTTAATCTACTCTGGATATCTGGAAGACCACCTCACTTATTATATTCATTATTGTCTTTTAAGTCTTCCCTGTTCCAGTGTATTTGTGCTCTGTAATGAGGCTGGGATAATCTAAAGGCCTTTATCTTCCAATCATCATGAATAAGAAAGACTTGTTTTTTATTTATAGTCTCATACCCATGTTGATATCCGTAATTCTTATGAATGATTGCATTAGGTTGAATTAGACTCCGGCCTTTACAGACCTTATGATTATTTCTGAGTGGTTTTAATTAATTATGCTAATTGTCTTTTTGATTATTCTTTCCCAATTTAGGATGCTAATTGCATGTATTTTTCCTTAATGCATATTTCCCAAAACAGAAATTATCTGTGTTTGCCATATAACAAAAAATATAATCAACTTTTTTATATAATTTTCATAATTTTCCATAATAAAGCCTTACATTTTTATAGCATTTTTACAGTTTACACAGTAACTTTCACCTAATCATCTGACAAGCCTCTGAAATAGACAAGATACTCATTAAGTCAATTTTAAGCATGAAGATATAAAAGTTCAGAGAATTAGAACAGCATTGCTGTGATGGAACTGAGCTTCTGACCTAGATTTCATAACCACAGATCAGGGTAATTCCTAGTACACCACACTGATACTCAAAAGGCCAAAGCCCAGTAACATTCCACATTAAATAACTCAAACTCTGTATTCTGTGTTTACAATGAGATTGCATTGACACAATAAAAATAAAATGTGGAATTTATACAGATAATTCAGCTAAATGTTCTTCCCTTAACCACCAAAATCCATTACCTAATATAAATTAAATTAGATTGTAACAGCAAACAAAATATTTCTCCATTCGGTCAGTACCATATTTTCTGGTCTTATTGCCTAACAGTCATTTGACGAAGGACAATAATGTGCTGGCATTAGCTAGGTAATATTGAGTGCTTTTTTTTTAAGGTTGCTTCAGACATACTTCTCAGTGTCTCCAGTGACACACACACAAGAACACAAAGGTAGGCACACGTCCTTTTCAGTTAAATTCTGAGCCAGTAGAAGTTAGC
The DNA here is from genome assembly GCA_008086735.1 of Cheirogaleus medius. Lineage (NCBI taxonomy): Eukaryota > Metazoa > Chordata > Mammalia > Primates > Cheirogaleidae > Cheirogaleus > Cheirogaleus medius. The sequence goes on along the minus strand of VBSM01003157.1, from coordinate 45,785,456 downwards.
ATAACAATGAAAAAGTGTTGGAATGTCACACACACTGCCTGTCTTGTTTCTGCTTGAAAAATTACTCCTAGAATGATACCTTACAGTGCCTGCAAAATCACAGCCTCAAACATCGCCTCTTTTTCTCAAGGGCTTATCCCTCTCCTCTGAAACAATTTCCATTACATTTAAAATGCAAATGTTGTTACTCCTTTCTTGTTCTTCTTTATACCTAGTCAGCTAGCATGATTGATTCAGCTTTCATTGCCAAACTTTCATACACCATCATATATACACACAATGTACATTTTTAGTAATTAAAAAAACCCTGCATATTCCAGATCAAATAAACATAGAAAATACATTGGCTTATCTATTATCATACACATGCCTCCGGCCTCCAGCCATCCCTCACCAGAAAGAGTTAAAAGAGTAAGTTGAAGCTTTCATCCACCTTAACACATTGATTTCCATGCTAGAATTTTTTTTTTCCTTGAGACAACAGTGTTTTATTACTAAAATAGAATAAAAACTTCAAAAACAAAATGATCCTTTCTAATTTAATGAAAAATTTTATTATTTTTTATTGTTTTCTGTGTGTGAATTATATGCAATTTGAAAAATAGTTCTCGCAGCTCCCAAGGGGAAGAGATGTGTGAGTTACATATGCATCAGGAGGCCCGCCATCAAAACTAGCCTGAGTTAAAGACAACTCACATAGCAGTCAATGTATTAATTTAACTAAAACAACGAAATAAACTCTTAAAAGATGACTTAAAAGATGATTAGCTTTATTGTTAAAACAGTTTGTAAGTCAATAGATGTCAAATTGCAAATCTGAAGATTAATATTTACAGCTAGTATAAACTTTAAGAAATTTAAATAAATGTTTTTGCCTCTTGCAATATATTTAAATTAGTTTATTTTAAGCTCCTTTAGATTTTATATTTCAATATAAATACTAACACTATTTGCATTTGGATTTCTTTGGGTATGTGGGTCATATCACAAATGTCACTCATATCTTGTACAGCTATACCATTTACATGAAAAAATTGCCTATGTCTGCTTATCATCCAATATAATAAATGCAATTGCACATGAAGATAAAATAATTTAAAACATTCTCAGAGGGCAGAGTGACAAGGCAGCTATCATCACTTAAACACTATTGCTTCCTGCATGTATCTTGTAATCATCTACAACTGCAGTCAGCCTCAGTAGAGCTTCATAGCAAAGGAAAAAGTTTACCTGATCCATCTAGTGATTGCTTCTAGATAGATATACTTATTGTCTCCAAATTATTACCTATTTTTTTTTTATGTCTCCTTCCTGATTTTGGTCAGTAGCTGATCTTGGAATATTGCTTTAAAAGAGAGACTAATCTGTAAATCGAGATTGATAATTTAGGTTTTATTTTTGAAAGTTCACTTTCTATTATTTTTATTTTCTTTTTTTGTTTTCAGAGACAGGGTCTTGCTCTGTCACTCGGGCTGGGGTGAAGTGGTGCTGTCATAGCTCATTACAACCTTCAACTCCTGGACTCAAGTGATTCTTTCACCTCAGCCTTCCAAGTAGCTGGTGAAAGCCCATTTTCTTGATAAGACATGGTTCTCATAATTTTTATGCTGATTTAAAATAATGCAATGGTAACAATTCAGAATAGGGGTTTCAGAGTGTTTCTCTGGCATAGATAGTAACAAGTGAAATTCAGCTAATTTTTCAAAAATTAAATTGCTTAAAATGGGCATTATTTTGTACACCTTGAGTTTCTATTGATGCATCTGTATGAATAAATAGAATATATTTAAATTTATATAATATATATTTATATAATAATATTATAAATATTATTATAATGTTATATAATATTATAATAATATTATAAATATAATAATATTATATAATACAATATTTATATAATATATATTTAAATTTATATGACTTCCTGAACTATTAACTGTACTCAAAATTGTTAACTTATTGCTTCCCATAATGAAATGTATCCTTTCCCTTTCTACATATAGTTGCAAGGATTTGATACCAGTAAATCACTACCATGTGCATCTATATTGAATAGTGGAATGTAACATAAATTCCTTTCATGTCATTATTTGATATTCTATTCATTCGTACTATATCTAAAATCACAACATTTCCTTTATGCTGGTAAACATTTAATAACTTCTTCTCCAGAAAAAAGGGTAGTATTTGCAGCTTACCATGGTGGTCTACATATTCCCCCCATAACTGACAACAGCCTACCAAAATGATATCACTGTACGTGGAGTGGGGAAGAGATGTGCAATAATTGGTCTCTGGGAGCTGGTTCTAGCTGGTTCCAGTACTACACTGAATTTAAGCAATTAGATAATGGATATTTATTTAAATGATTTTTTTTGAAAAATCTCCTAACTAGCTTTAAGACTGATTTTATCAATCAACTGTTCCAGTGTCTGTTTTTAAGACAAAGCACATCTCTGAAGTATTATGTCAGATAATCACATATAACATTAGATTTCAGGAAAAAAGAAAAGTAAAATAAACAACAAATTCACCATCATTACAATTAATCTGAGAGAACTTCATATAAATTCTATCTATATTAAAAACATTCTAGCCATCTCAAGCAATTTTTTGAAATACTAATGAATCAAGTTTAATACTGCAATTAAATAATCTGCCACACATAAATAGTAATTGGGTTTATGTAAGCATTTTAAATCATTATTTAAATTTGAGCCTTTTATTTCCTAATCTATTATTGGCAAATATGAAAAAAAAATTTAAAAAGAGAAAATAAATACACTTTAAGAGGAAAGAAAGCAAGGTGTATGATGTGATATTTCTTTTTTAAAATACATCCAAACCTTCATTTAGTGATATGTGCAGCAATCAGCAGTTTTGACAACATAATCCAAATGTACTAAACTATTTTATCTTCTTGCAGACAACAAGGGGATTATTACAAACTGTTTTCTCAGCACCTTTCTGACTTCACATCCATAAAATTCCTGCACCACACTCTGATTTTATTGAATTGGGTAAGTGTACTATTTTTTTTTATTAGAAAAATTTGTATGTGTGACTAAAAGTCATGAATAGTACCCTGTTATAAAACTGGGTTTTTATATATCCACATTAATACAGCAAGAAGCATATCTATTTAGTCATAAAACAATGTCTTCAAACTTTATTCAAATTAGAGGACTGTTTGCAGATAATCAAATTTATTGAATTATTTATTTTTATGAAGCTGAAGGCCACTTTTACATATTTCATTTCTAAAGTTGGGCTGCAAGTTTACAGAATCCTTTGTAATTTCTCTTTGTGTAATCAACATATTATTTCAGCATCTGCCTTTCAGAAAGAAGCACTTTTAAAACACAAATTTCTACACAGTGTTTACTATCGTAAATTTATTAGGAACCCAACAATGAATCATTCTGAAAAGCAGTAAGGAAGGAAAAAATAAATCCATTCTTACTTGAATATATGCACATTAAACTAGTATTAATCTAGGAAAAATAATAGGTAAAAATATTATTTTGGTCATGAAAAGTCTTACTCTAAGAAGCTCATCTCAAACTTGAACACATATGATTACTTGCAATTGCCTTCCTCACTTTGGCACATCTAAACCACACAGAAATTATACATCGCTTGGTTAATTTTTGAGGGACACGTTTTCATCAGAACTTAAAGATGGGTTTTGAAATTTATCACATAATTTAAGATATAAAAAAATTCAATCTTATACTCAATATGTTTACAGCAAAAAAGGTCAAGGAACAGATTCTTGAAAGTCTTTGGAGCATGTTGAACTCATGACCTTGAAAAATAAATCTTGCATCAAAGAAGATCTCAATTCTTTCCAAAGTCTTTCTAAAATACAAATATTTTATTCCAATGTTTTGACATTCTAATGGCTCAGAAGAACAATTTGTATGTCCTTGTAGCTGTGCTCCTCTTTGAGATGTGAACTGCAACAGGGCTCAATTGCTTTACTATTATTTCTCCATTTCCATGCTTCATTTCCTTCATATAGCTCAGGCTGGAGAGAAATCAGCATGTTCTGATGAGTTTAATACTATGAAGCAGTAAGATGGACCTGAATTTAGTGGAGATTGGAGCTCCAAAATAAATATAATACCATGTGTCAAATAAAAAAGAAAAGATATTCTCCTGTACAAATCAGAAGAGATAATAAAGATCAACGAATAGACAGCAACTTTTTCTTTAAGTCATACCTACACAAGCATCTCAAAACTATTGCAAACTTTAAAAATTATTTACCTTTTTCTTATTTAGAACACCTCATAATTTATTGGATAAACAAGGGTTTATGTTGCCTTAAACCAAATTTTACTGGCTTTTATTGAAGGATTTTCATATAGGCAGGATTTTCTGAGAATTTGTATATTGCTAAATAAAATATTTTTGCTAACCCACAGCAGCAAAATTCTGCTGGATTCTATAATATAGCAAGCTAAAAAGCATTGCTGTAAATTAAATTTGTCCCAAGTTTTTATATGCAAGAAGTTCCAGGATTTTTCAATAGCACATCGTGTTCTAGTCCTCTTACTGACAGTACCATAAAGGTATGTACAGGGCATCCTTGACTCACTGACAACACAGAGCACTACTTACTCATAGAGGTTGGGTGCCTTTGCAGGTATATGAGAGTTGCTATCTATTCACAAACCACTAAGCATTTCTTTTTATTAAAAAACCTTCAAATGCTTAGAGTCTGTGGTCAGTGAAATCCCTTGGGTAAGTCTAATGAAGGTATGCTTCACCAAGGCAAAAACCTAAACAGTTAAAAATGAAGAAATATTTACAACCATTTTTCTCCAGCAAGTGGAGTTCTTGTTTTCTGTAAGTAGTTGGGTTTGTTGTTTTATTTTTGTTTGTTTGTTTGTTTGCTGTTACTTTTTCTTCAGTACATTTTGAAAGTAAGGTGTCAAGGCTATGAGTACAAGCTCTCTTGGCCAGTCCCATACATGTCTGCAAGTCGTTTAAAACGAGGTCCCCAGTCACTCAGGTAGTCGTAGTTCTGATCAGAGTTTGAGCTGATGGAATCTAAAGAGCTGAGAGATTCGGCCACGGAGCCGTTGCCCTCAAACGCGTACGTCTGCAAAGAATCGTACGGGGGAGCACCGGGGTCAACATCGGCTTCTTTCAGTCTTTCCCAAATAAATTCCCTAAAAATGACATTATCTGGGATGCTTTTAAAAGTCGGTCGACTCAGGAACTGAATTTCTGGAGTCACATCCCTCCGGGTCTTGGTGTCTCGGATGACATTGAGGTTTCTCAGCGCAGCCATGTCAAATGCTTCTGTGTCTTCCTCTCCCCCACCCTCGTCATCATATCTAACGATATTTTCTCTGATATCTCTCTCTTCGTCAAAAATAAGGGGCTCTTTTTTCCGTCTTCTCATAGTGACGATGAGGAGGATCAACACTGAAACAATGAGACAACAAAGGGAAAGTTTCAGTAAACTCACCACCTGAGCCTCCTCATGGCAAAAAATTAGGCCTGTGATGTTGACTTACAGATTTTCTTCCCTTTAAAGAGAAATGAATTGGCCACCTACTTACATGGGAATTCACAGCAGTAGATGTGCTAAAATTGCTAAAATGGCTTTAAAATAGAACACTTTTATACATCAAGGAACCCTTTTCCACACCTGTTCAGAATTGATGTCTCCCTCTTTAACGTAACCTCCAAAGCATTTGATAGAACAAATTGAAGAGCCAGTTCAGAATAAATACAATAATTTCAAAGCCATGAAACACAAAGGGATTTTTTGAACTCCTTAATTGCTGGAAAGGCGAAGTGACATTCATAAATGTTTTGTGTCTAATTTAACAACTGCAATTTCAGAAGGAAATGGATTACAGCATTAGGTCAGGCTCTTTGAAGAAATGCCTAGAGTTTGTCTATGAAACTCAACTGTTAAATAAAATCCAGCATGTCAGGCCATTGACAAAGATTAAAAGCTTCTCTATAATAAATTGAGTCCCACTTTCATGTTTAAAATACTGAACTTGGTCTTTATCCATTATACCTAGAGACAGAACACAGATTGTGAGATTTCAGCATCAGCCAAAGATAGATTTAAGAAATAAGCCTTTAATGTTAGGAATTTTTCTTCCTATATCAAAACTAATAATTAAATCTTAAAACATGTGGTTGTATTAGAAAGCAAAGGGGAACAACTACACTGTCTGTTCTTTGGGCTTAAACCAACAATATATCCTGTGTATTTTCCCTTAGTATATGCTAATAAGGAGACTGCTCTGGCTTCCAAGTGACTGAATGTTCCCCAAATTCAGAACATGTTAAATTTTATGGCCCCTTGAATTATGTTGAAAAGAGGAGTAAAAAAAAAGTGTTCTTGAATTTTGAAATTCAAACACATAAATTAATGAGTTATTAAATCTTTAATTATTCGTCTACAAATATAATACTATTTTGTAACAATTTTCATTGCATTAAGTTTTATTTTGGAAGATCTAACAGCCCAAAATATTTACTAACTGGATAATTCTTTGGGGGCACATTATTCTTGTCACATTTTTAAAAGGGGCTTGAAATAGTTACATTTAAAGCATCTTGCAAAGTCTTTACTTTGGCATTAAGAGTACATTTGAAAACAAAAATAGAAAACCAAGAAAGATACCAATGTAAGTCAGTATAATTAAATATTATAACTAAGGATGAGGCATACTCCATTCTCCACTTCAGTCTATTTTCAAAAACCAAAAAGCAAAGTACTTATTTAATTTTAAATAAAGTGAATTAATATTTTATTAATTTCAATAAAAATATTATGCTTTCTGAAGTATTTGTCTGCCATCTGCTTTACCATCATCAAAAGAAATGTGACTGATGAAAATAATTGTATTGTATATCATTGTAAAAACAATTGTTTTTGTGGCACTTTCCTCCTTTCCTTTTGTATTTGATCCTGGCCTACTGGTCATCTCATAACCTAATTTGTAGATGGATGGTCTACTGTTGAGCAATTGAGATACATTTCTGAGCTTTTCTGGCCACCTTCTATATTGCATTGGCAGATATACCTATTCTCTTTTTTGCTCCTATTTACTACATTTGGATGCTTTCAACAAACTTTACCAAAATGGCAGATATAAAAGTTATTGCTTGCTTATCTTTCTGTTCCCATAAGTAGTCTGGTACTCACCTTCCTTTCCTGTTAAGTGGCTTGTCCCTTCTTTCTACTGAGTATTACCACTGCCACCACTCCAAGGCCTTATAATTTTCAAGGTACATGTCAGAATGCCACAGCAGAAGACATTTCAGCTTTGGTGATGAGAAAGCCTTGTCCAACCTTTCCATGTGTTAGCTGTGTGCTATTGAGACAAGTAACTAACTGATCCTAGCTATGTATGATAATATCAGCAAACTTCAATTTTCATAGGGTATATTAAAGAGATCAAGAGTTTTGGAAATAATATAAGTAGAATTAGCAGAATTTCAGAGACTTGTAGGTGTTCACTATTATCTTCTGGTCTACCAAGAACATTAATTCAAAATTCCATAAACATAACACATGAACATATTGTGTTTTCCTTTAAAGAAGGGAAAACAAAGAGCACAACTGAACAACAAACAAAGTAGAAAGTGAGAAAGTGTACCAAATATGACTAGGCATGTGTACTGAAGATGAAATGAGAGACAGAAAAGGTGGTGAGGTGAGAAATGAAGGTCCACACATAGGACATATCATTTAAAATTCTCAGTTCTCCAGGGTAGCTATTTTCCCATCTGATGGTTGTCTCTGATGCATGAAACAACCTATTGATGGCCAATGTAATTAAAAGCAACAAGGAGTGAGGTACACTCCACTTCAATCTTCCTTCAAAGCCTTGGCACTTTCTATAACAGTGTAAGCTGGTGCTTTCATAGAATGTTACTGAGAAATAAAGCCCAAGGTTGACAAGAGCAAGAGCTCAAGTGGCAATTGCTTGCTCAAAGAAAGAAACATCAGTTATTTTTAAGACACATGGAAGAATAAAATAATGATTTTAGATTCATATACAACTTTAGTTTCTGAAATCTTTCATATAGTTCCCCCCAAATAAAAGTAATTATAGTAGAAACAAAGTGGGATACAGTAAGGCTTCTTAGTGAGAATCTAATGGGGTAAAGCAGAGAATAGAGAGGGAGTATGAGGAGAAGAATGATGGGGTACAGGTGGAGGCAGGCAAAAAATGAGAAATCTGTTACACATGTTAAACAGCAAAATTGAGGGGGAGAAATGTCCAGTTGAGAGCAAAAGGATTGTAAGAAATAGATGAACATGACAATAAGTGAGGATTTAAAGAGAGTAAGAGTTTTGTAATAATTAATTTAAATCAATGTCTAAGTAGGCAAAACATTTCAAAATTCTCAGTTATTTCATATAATCATAATGAATTTTGCCATATACATATACATATGTATCAATTAATTTCTTATATTCTATTGTAAATGTATTTCATACTACTGATACACTTGCTTTTGATGCTGAAGTCTTCAGCAAAAGTGAAACCTGAAAGCACCCATGGGTATCTCAGCCCACAGGTACAATACACATCAATGATAGTAATATCTTATGGATTTTGTCTTATTTCCCAATTTTGCTCAAAGCAATGAGAAATGTGAAGTGTTTTGGAAGGTGAGACAATTTAACATTTCAATGACTTGAGAGAAGATTAATTTCTAACTACTTGAGTACATATGAAAAATAAATTTTAACCTCTTGGAATAAGTATTAAATGCTCTTCAAGGACTATGGTGATAATCTCTGTATTAAGAAGAATATTTTCTGCCTAAGTAAGAACAAGATTATATATTTTAAGAGGTTTCATCGTTTATCTTTTTGGTCATATGGACTCTATTTCTGAATGGATACAGAAGAAAAGATTTAAGTAGAGTTGAAGTCTAGCCATGTGACACATTGTTCTGGTTGTTCATGAATTTATAGAAACTACCTCATGGTAATTTTATGAAGATTCAGTGGGTTTATATTCATAAAGCACTTAAAGACTACTACACATAGTAAGCACTATCTGTTTATGTTCAATAATAAGTTGTATACTGTGAACTTTTATGATAATGTCTTATATAATTCAGGTCTGATTCTTTTGGGTCCTGCTAAAATTTGAGTCATGGAACTGTTAAACAGAAAGAAATGAAATCTTTACCCTGACCTCACTCATTAAAATATGTGGGAAAGGTTGAAAATTTTATAGTAGATTGTGATAAATAATATTCATTAATTAATTTAAAATATTTTTGTCTGTAAGTATCCTATGCTCAGCCCTAAGAATATACTGGTTAAAAAGAGAGGGAGAGAGAACATGACAATGATCACTACTCTCAAGGTGCTTTCATGCTTGAGCAAAGCAGATTAACATATGTATATTTCCAAATTGTGATAAGTACTACAAAAGATATAAACAAATATTATGACGTAAAATAGTGGGTGTAAAGGGAGCCTTTTAATCATAGTGGTGAAGATGTTCTTCCTGAGTAGATAACACTGAACCTGGGACATAAAAGTCAATCTAAGCCTAACAGGCAAAATATAGGGAGAATGTTTTAGGAAAAGGGTGGCACATTTGAAAATAATGGGAAGAAAGGCCCTGTGGCTCTTCCTGCTGGGTGAGTGAAGGATCAGACAGCCTGACACCTTAGAGAGGCGAGCAGGTGGCAGAACGTGCTTTGCTTTGTGGACCGTGAGAAACATTTGGATTTTATGTAAGTACATTTGATGCTTCTGAAATGTTTCAAGCCAAGAAGTAAAATAATTTATGTTTTAAAAAGTAAAATTATTGGAAAAATACAGAAGTACCAGCACAGTCTGGTTGTGATCAGAAAAAAATGTCATCAGAAGTGACATCTAAGCAAAGATCTAAAGGATGAGGAGAAATCAACTTGTCATTTTGTCTGGATTTATTTGCTGTGGAATCAAAGATACATACTGATTCCCAGTAACAAAAAGTCAAACTTTTAACTTGTACTTATGGACCCGCTGTACTACCTATTTTTACAAAGGATAAATAAAGATTTGTAACTGATATAATCCAGTTGAGTGATTGAGATAAATTAGATATCAACTAAAACCTTTTAACTGAATTTTAAACTGATAACAATTAGTATTCTTGTTCATCTCTCCTGCAATATTTTATCTATCTACTTTTAGTCATATATTCTGATTTTTTTTCTTGATCCCTTATATAGTTCCACGGCTATGAAACTGAAAATACAATTTAAATACTTTTAACTTCTGTCATATCCATTTTTCTGAGACATTAAAGAAATAGACTGAATCTCAGAAAAATGTCCTAAAAAAAGTAGACTCTTGGGAAATGGAAAATCACAGTCCCATGTAGATACCCTATGTATGACAAAAATGAAAACCAATATTATTTTCCATAAATGAATACATTCAAATCATTCATGCTTCATTCAGCATGCATGTATGGGATGCCCTGTATTTGTCAGATCAGCATTTTAATATGTGCTACATATATAATAAAATAATGCTCAGTCTCTGCCTCCAAAAGCAGGTGTCTACTGGAGGAGATGGACAAGGAGACAAACTAATGCAGCAGACAAATCAGCTCTAAGGGATGACAACGTGTCTTAGGTGGGGCTCTTAGGAACAGCACCTAACCTTGGCTCAGAAGCCAAGGAGGTGAGTCTTGCATACAAAAGGAGTGAACCACTTGTGGATCCCAGGGAGAGGTATTCCAGGCAGAGGGAGCAAGTCAGGTTACAAAAAGTAAGACAAAGCAGAATGAGTCTGAGAAAAAGCAACTTATGCAATTTGGCTAAAGTACACTTTGTAAGAGAATAAGGTTGAACTGGGAGGGAGCAGTCTGCTGATGGGCTATCTGTGATTTTTAGTCCTTAGACAATGAGGAGTCATGAAAATATTATTTTAAGCTGGGGTTGTCACATCCTGTTTGATTTTAAAAAGCTTTCCTTGCAGTTCTGATGGATTGGCTTTGATAGAGAATCGGACAATTGCCATAATTGAGGAGGGAAAAGATGGATGCTGGACAAAATCAGGTTAAAAAACAGAGAGATAAATGAATTGATTCAAGAACCTAAAAAGTAAAATTAAAAATACTTGGGGCTGAGGCAGAAGGATTGCTTGAAGTCAAGAGTTCAAGACCAGCCTGAGCAAGAGCAAGACCCTATCTCTACAAAAAATACAAAAATTAGCCAGGCATGGTGGTGCATGCCTGTAGTCCCAGCTACTTTGGAGGCTGAAGCAAGAGGATCGTTTGAGCCCAAGAGTTTGAAGTTGCAGTGAGCTATGATCGCGCCACCGCACTCTAACCAGTGTGCCAGAGCAGGAGCCTTCTCAAAAAAAGAAAAAAAAAAAGGTACTTAGGGACTACTTAACTATGGGGGGTAGAACAGAGAACAAGGAAGGCTGATTCCACTCAAACAAAAACAAAAACATGTAGGTAGATTAAATCAGGAAAAGAGGCAGGAATGTAGGAAAATTGTTCAGGATTTGATATTTCTGTTGAGATTTCTATTTTCAGCTCTCCAGTAGAACAAGGAACCAAAGTTTTGGAAATCATGCATAAAGGAGATGATTCTTTCCATTTTACAAGGCAGGGAAAAATTTTACTATAACTAAAATGGATCTTATCTTTCCCAAAACAAGTATCACAAAATTTTTTCCTTTAAATGTGAGAGTTAGAAAGATTTCACTTTAGTCCCAGTTAAGATAGAGAAAAACTTTCCTAAGTACTTAGAACTTTTCTAAATGTTTTATGCACAAAGACAATTTGTGTAATTTTATTTTGGTTATACTGAAATATAACCTCAAATTTAACATACACAATTCTAAATGTATTTTCTCGAGGCTGAAAGTAATTGGAAGATACTATAAATTAGACAGAGAATTAACCAAAGAAATGATAAAGTTGCTATGTGAAACAGATCAAAGATACTGCTGCCTCTAATTTGGCAGTGCCAGACTTCAATACCCACAGACCTATAGACATTTCCCCCAAACACACAGGTCGTTCATATTGGAAAACACATATGGAAAAATACCTTATAAAGAACATTCTGAAGGCAGCCTTGCCTTTATTTGAGTTCTAACTCTGACACTCATTCACCCCAGAACTTTGTGCATATTTCCTTTAAGTTATAGTTTTCTTATATAAAAAGTGAGTATAATAATAATTGCCTAGGGAACTTATGAGAATTAGATAATGTTTGTAAAGCACTTAAGCTAATGTCTAGCACATAGTATGAACTTAGGAAATGTAATTTTTTTTTTATTGTACTCAAGCTTGTTTGAGAGAGGAACACATGTGCTACCATAAATTAGCCAACTGTAGTCTGCCCATTATTATCTCAGGACTGCTATGTCAATTATGTTCTATCATTATAGATTATGATGGGGATCTATTTTTTACACAGTGCTACCATTTTTTTCTCAGCAATTGAATATATATTTTTTACTTCAGTCATGTTCACTATCACTTACAAAACCAGGAAAGTATTTTTCCTGTGGAACAAACTCATGAGCAGCCACAGTAACTGGAAACCAAATATAGTTTAGCACCTGGTATTAAAAGGTGCACTTAATCAGGGAAGAAAAGTGAAAAAACCCATGACAGCTAAACGTAAAACTCACCATCCCAGACACATTCACTGGAAGAGCTTGAGTCTCATGTAGTGAACAGTGAGTTTCTACAAACACCTTATTTGACCTGAGTTTATGAAATTGGGCCAGCCTAACTAATTCCATTTGTGTCAGAAGAGCAAAGAGCTGGAAAGAATGCTACAGAACCTCAAAGTCCAAGTAGGAAAAAAACAAAACTTAATATAGTAAATTCAGTGGCAGCTTTAGTGTGCAGAAAACAGCTTCTTTGTGTAGAGGAACAGAAAGAATCTAGCTATAATATCCTCAGAATAGATGTATAATATTTAATATTGAAACCACAGTTTAAAACAAAGTTGAAATTCTCTTTTTTTTTGAAAAATACACTAGAGTAATAGTTTAATGTGTCAGTTATTCATAGTAATTTTTTCTTTAAAAAGTGCTTTTAGCCTGGTGAAAAAATAACTATATATCAACAGATACAAATTTAACTACAATAAAAATGCATAATTAAATTGGTATTGGTATCAGTGATAGGTCATAATTTTTATTCAAGCTTTAGGAATGCTAGAGCATCTTGCCATATATTGATGAAATTTTTCTGCATGAAAAATAATTAAGGCACCTAACTGATTATCATGAAATTTGAATATGGTAGTAATGTCTCTTATTCAAGCTGTACTTGGTGTAAATAAAGGAAACCTCATGTTCTAATATTTAGATCATCTGTTTCATTCGGAGAATTCAGGTGCAGATAAAATAGAGAGAGTAGTAAGAATAAGAGTGAGAATTAGAGAGAAATCAGAAAATAGTCCATCATAAAGTTAGAAGAATACAGATAAAGGGGAAGACTGACAAATCCAACTTCAGATAACATGAATTTCAAACATGAAACATGATGACATGAATTTCAGGGCTATATGAGAGTAACAATTTTTATATTTTCAAGTCATGTTTCCTTTGTAGTTTAATCTAAAAACAGTGATTGTGAACCAAGAGACCTAGAATCTTATCCCATCAGAGCCACTAACTTGTTATATTAATATAAACCCCTGCAAATCCTTGAACTTAACTGTACCTCAATCTCCCCCTCTGTAAAATGTAGAAGTTTGGGTTACAATCGATTTCTGGGATGCCTTCCAGCATTAAACTTCTGGGAACTTCAGCACATTCCCTTCTGTCATGTTACAGGTAGCTTTAACTTGTCACATCATTGGAACACAAATGTAGCATGTAGTGAAGTACACTTTTTTAAAGTCTAAAGCCCAAGTGCTCTACAGTTTCATCCTTAATTGAACCTGATTCTCAAGTTTTTCTTCTCCATTCCCACCTCCTCACCTTCTTTTTTTCTAGCAATATTCATTCAGAAGTCTGAAAGGGTTTGAGTTACCAATCCTGAGATCTAATGTCTGGGGAAAAGATTCACACTACTTTTTGAGGTGTTGTGAAGGATGAGTCATTTGTGCACTAGAAATCAAGTTCCATGTCAGGCTGTGTACATCACCTGCACCCCCTGTGAATACTTCAATCTTGCTGTCCTCAGCACCTATTGTGTGAAATTCCAGAGCCGATAATAGTGGTGACAGAACCAAAAGAGTATAAAAATTCCTGATTATCTGCTTGTAAAAACTTAGGAAATAAGACACAGAGACCACACTTTTGAGCTAAAATGCTAGCATTTGAAGACACTGATTCTTGTGTAGTCACTATAGAAATGAAAACTGCAAGCAGAAGCCTGCAGCTCCAAACTGTATTCCAGTGCAATAGGCTCTGGATTGACATAGGTTTTTGGAGATTTGCAGCAACTTTTAAAAAATGAATAAAATATAGGGAATGACAAGCTGATCCTTAGACATGGAAGAAGCATGCCAAACCTGGTGTCTACTTAATAGTTCAAATTTAATAGAAAGAGTAGTCATACTTACCTGAATTTTGACAAAATTTCTCAAACCATTATAGACACAAACACACACACACACATACACACACACACTTACCTACACATACACTCATATGTAGTATACCCAAGAATGAAATATAATAAAATTCTATTTCATTTACTTTCAGAAAGAATTAGTTAATGATTCTTAACTAATTAGAATGGTCAAGGAACCTAAGTTGCAAGAAACCCCCAAGTCACAGGTGAAAGTATTTACTAAAAATAAAATAAACTTCATCAGACAGACACCCTCTAAAAAAGCAAAAGTCAATTCACTATTGAGGAGAATGAAAATTTGGGTAATACAATTTTATCTTATCTCTTTAAAATACAGTATCATCTAAGGTGTGTGTAATAAACTGCTCAGGTTAAGTTTAAGTAGTCTTCCACACAGCATCTACCTATGCTTTCATTATTTTTTCTAACTGTGATTTTTAAGCTAATGAATAAGGATTTAAATATGAAGGGAACTTTTTTTATTTTCTTGTGTAGGTTATTCTGCTACTATGAAGCAAATATGAAGTTTACTAATGCATCTTTATTATTATGTTTTGGAATCCAGTAGACCAATAAAATGTTGTTTGCAACGGTTCCACCCTTTTCAAACTTTATTCTAGTCCTTAATCAGGCATCAACTGAGAATTATTTGCCATTTCTAGTGAATTTCTGAAAGTTTTTGCACCTATATGAAATTCTATTGAAAAAAAGGAGTTTAATTATTTGCTTCTAGATTGATTTGCTTAGCTAAAGTTATTGAAGGTAATAATTTCCATTTTTATTAGACTATTTACAATGTATTGCTTACTAGGTCCTAGATTAGAATTTTTGCTTCTTCAATAACACTTAAAATTTATTAAATGTTCACTATATGGTAGGTACTCTTCTTTACATGAATTATATGAATTATTTCTTTATAAGAAAGTAGGCACTGCTATTTACATGAGTTATCTCATTTAATTATCACAACAAATATATGAGGCTAGTTAAGTTATTTTCCCCTTTTTGGGTAAGAAGCTAACTATAGAGGAATTAACATCCCCTCATGCAGAACTAGTGTATGTTGGTGGCAGAAATAAAACCTAGATTTACCTAACTCTACCAATCTAGTTTTTAGACATTATAAAATGCTAACAGCCATTGTAAGTGCTGCTGTTATAAAAAAATATGCTTTAAATGGGTTTAGCAATTCTATTAGACTCCAAGGAAACACACAATATAGTCTCGGGTGAAATATTAAGAGCTTCTTGTGCTTGTTATAGGAAGTTACACTGTGAAGAAAAATGTTGCTTCAGGAATAAACCCATTACCCAAAGTCCACGTTGGATGTCTCCCAATTTTAAAAAGAATGCTTTATAATCTCTTACAAAACTGCAATTCTAATATGAGATATAAATCTAATTTAACCAAATAATAAATTAATCATTAAAAAGTACAATTAAATATATTAGTACTTAGGAAATTATAACATTTGCATTGCTGAAATTGCAGTCTTTTAAAATGTGCAAATAATTTAAGCCACAATAAATATTTTCTCAAAAAGGTAGAATATAAAGCCATAATTTTCTAAAGTAAGCACATTATCAAAAAAATATGGAAAATGTTCTTTCTAGTCTACTGCATCTCCTCTCTAGAGTATTCTATAGCTAAGAGCTGGGATAAGTTAAATTTTAAAAAATTGAAAAACATCAATTTTAAGCATAATCTATAATATTTATCTGACGTTCTATTTTGAAAATGACATTAATATATTTTTTTCCTGACTGATACTTTAAATATACCACTGGAAAGTATGGCCAACAATTGTGTTACTTAGTGAGCAAAACACCATCCAGTGGAATATTTACACTTTCTCCAAAAGGTACTACAAAGAAATGGAGAAGAAAATAGGAAAGTTGTAATACACTGTTATTGTTTTGACTGCTCTTACAGAGCAAGCCCTGGAAATATTACCTACCCAATAATGTCAAGACACAGGCGAGTATTGCTATCAGGGCTCCCGTACTGAGGCCGGCAGGTAAGACATAGGCCTCCGCATTGCAGGTCTGGGCTATGCCGTCGGCATCACAGTCACAGACACGGATAGTGAGGGTGTTGGTGCTGCTAAGTGAAGGGGATCCACTGTCCACAATGAAAACTGGCAGATAGTAAACTGATTGCTCTTGTCTCCTGAAGCCATTTCTCCTGGTTAGTATTGAGGCGGTGTTGTCTAGGATAAAGAAAGCAAACATGTAATACAAGATTTCTGATGGAATCTGTCTCTCCAAACTTTAGTTAAGTCACTCTGTTTACTTTGATTCTTTAATTAGGGAAAGCTCTGGAGTTGCAGATCTTTTTTATTCAACAATTCCCTTTGAGTTCTTTTGGACAGAGAGACATACTCCCAGTGTAATACATTTTTAAGATATTTATGTTATTCTACACAGTTATAGCTAAAGTAGTAGTTATAAAGCAAAACCAAATACAGAAATGTTTATGCATCAGTTATCGCATTAAGTGCAACTTTGTAAAAGCTACCCTAATAACTAAAAATTAAAAAATAAACAGAAGTAATTCAAACCATATACTTATAGAAAGGATGGTAAAAATTAACAGGTTAAATATTTTTGAGGCATCATCATATAGCACAGATAAAATTTTCAATCATTTCTTTGACAAGTTTCAAGCTTAATATAGAAGCAAGTAAAATAAACCACTTTAGCCTTATTTAAATTGAGTACATAGAAAAGGACATTCAGAAAAAGAATTATTATATAGTTTTTAAAAATTCTATATTAGTATTTATAGTTACTGCATGTATATAAACATTTTGTCAGTGATAAAACAGGTCATTTGTGCTTAATTTATATTCAATATTCTATATCATCTAAACAATTATAGTAATTATAAAATTTTAAAAGTGATGAATAAGTCTCTACCATATATTAATAATTGTGATTTCTATGTCAGAAATAGATTTTTTAACTGTTAGTAATGTTTTCAACTAACTTCTCTTAATTAACCAATCATAGAATTTATAGGATTGTTAAAATTTATAGCTATTAATGGAAATATAAAGGAAATGAAGGAAGATCAGGACCATAGTTTCATTCAGTCTGCTTATGTGTATATATTCCAAAACATTAAAAAAGATACTTATCCAATGATGGCATGAAAGAATTAACAATACTGTAATGAAAGAGCAAGCTGAAATCTATTCCATCTCAAATAACATAAAATAGCAAGCTCACATCAGACTGCAGAAAATATATTACATGCAATTATAGATGAGAAAGTATAATAATAAAACTGACTTTTGGATTCCATCTGGTAGGCTTTTATAGAAACAAATATTTTATTTTTAAAAATATGAATTTGAGAAGCTACTCACTGTAAAGGCAAGCATGGAATTGTTGAAAAGTATTGTCTTGAGTATGTCCCTACACACTTAATAACACACAGATCTATGCCTTTGCCTCCTACCAACTCAGATGTTATATGTGTCTATGATTTGATACAAAAAGTTTTACAAAGTTGTTGATTTGTAATCTAACCTAA
The DNA here is from genome assembly GCA_008086735.1 of Cheirogaleus medius. Taxonomy (NCBI): domain Eukaryota; kingdom Metazoa; phylum Chordata; class Mammalia; order Primates; family Cheirogaleidae; genus Cheirogaleus; species Cheirogaleus medius. The sequence goes on along the minus strand of VBSM01003157.1, from coordinate 45,767,355 downwards.
CATCATAATAACATACACACACAATGAATTGAGGAGCACAAGCTGAAATGCCCAACATGTGATAAAAAAACCCCTACGTTCAGAAAAGATATCATAAAATTCATCATGTTCTATATTTGCCCCCTAAGGAGGCAGGCAACATGAGAATTTACTTTCTCACTATTTGTATGTTTTCCTGCAGGGTACAGGCAGGGGAGTTCTGGGTTGGACATAGACAAATTTTCAGTTGTGTGGCAGTGTGGATATCCTATAAATGCAGACCTTTTCACATACCTGCTGTACAGCAATCATGGTGGTGTTGGATGATGACACATGGGGGATATATTTACATTCTCCTTGTGAAGGTCATAAATTCCCCTTTCTGCGTCTGTTCAGCTTGAATCCAAGTTCTGAGAGCCATCCCTTCCAACTATGATTAAGTCAGAGTCTGGGGTTACCCACATAGAGAATTTGCTTCCTTTTATATTACTAAAGGGACAAGATAGTGTTCCCATTAAGTGAAGAATGAGATCAGGAAAAAAATATTATTTTAAGATTGAATTTTTGAGGCCAAAGTGGGATTTCGTGCACTAAAAAAGGTAGTGGTCTCAGGCAAACGTCCTCACAACATTCATCTTTTGAAAGCAAATCTTTTTAGACAAGCCAGTATTTGACTAGCAAATCTATTTCTATATATTCTCCCTGAAACCAAATTCAGATAATAAATCTAAGTCAGAAAAAGAATTACATTTTCCACATTGTTATCAATTTCAAATGCTCTTCTGCTAAAATACGTATCTTGAGTGAATACACTTTGAAATATATAAATGCAAAATTAGATAATAGAGAGCAAATTCTCATGCTTTCTTTAAAAGTTCTTATAATTTTCAATGTATATTATTAAACAAAACCAGAATGTACTTATAGGTATTTGTAAAAATGTTTCTATAAATGACACTTAGGAAACTGCTAAAAGTGTTTACTTTGGCAACAAGAAAATGTGGTTAGGCATATGGGAGCGTTCTTTTGTTATTTTTTATTTTATATTTCTTAGCATCAGGAATAGATCGTCATTTTATTATTCTTATTTGCATGGGTTACTCTTCTGTTTATGTAAAAACAAAGAATAATGGATATAATTGTCGAAAATATTGTCAAAGTGGATTTATATTAAAATGTGTGAAGTCATTGTTTTTTTAATGTTTCAAGTTGTATCTATGTAGTGTATCATAGTACTTATTTAGGCATTTAGCTGGCCCTCAACATATTAGATTGTTTGGATAATGAACTTGTTATACAAATAAGGAAGCAAATGTCTGGAAGAAAAAAAGAGAGAGATCTAACTTTCCCTCCTATTTGGCTTTAGGCCTAACATGATTTAAATAGCAGCTTCTCCTTCATGACAGCAAATCCATAGATAAAAATTACTTGAGGGGCTCATTGCCCTTTAATTAATGTCCTTGCTGTTAAGAAAAAATCCATAATCAGCATTCCTGAGGGAGAAAAAGTACTTGCTTAGAGAGTCTATACCTGCTGCCTCCACCAGAGACAGTAACACCTTACCTTTGTTGTCTTTCAATGAAAAGTTGTGATTATTTGATGCATCCGTTGTTAAGCTGAAGTAAAACTGGTGTCCATTGGATGGCTCATCTTTATCAACCGCACTGATTTTCTGGATGACCTAGGGATGAACAACGAAAAACGTGAAAGCCTATTGGCAAGCTATGCTGTTTTCTGCAGCAAGACAGAGCAATCTTACACCTCTAATAAATACCATCTTCCTGAATGAGCTGAGGGAAAGGATCAGATGTATTAATATGAACCCAATCTAAAAAAGGGCTATGAAAAACATATCCTGCCCTTTTCAAAGTTCATGTTTGCATTTATTTTTGTGAACCTGAGAAATAAGCTGGACCAATTGATTAGACATCCCAGTAAACATCACAAGACAATGAACAATGGATGAACAAACCAAACTGAGATTGAACTATGCTTAATTCTTAAAATTGAAGACATTTAAACCCTGTCTTGTAATGTGAGAAACAGCCCAATCAAGCTTAATATGCTATATTACTCCTTAAAGGAGTCTAAGCCCTTAGCCATTTAACAGGGATTCTACAATATTTACCTTTTCTTCCCGAGGAATTTTCATCACCCCAATTAAACCAAAATTTGAAAGTTCCTTTAATATTAGTTCATGCTATACATCAAAGTGTTAGCTTTGCTGAAACAAGCTGATTATATTTTATATTAAAGCTGGAAGAATTTCAAAGGCAACTGCTGCTCGATATTTGTAAAGAAATCACAAACTAGAAGCAAGGTGTTCTGAAAACTCTTACCTGCCCTGGCTGGGCATTTTCACAGACAGTGGTCTCATAGTCCATGGCAAATTCAGGGGCATTGTCATTAATGTCAAGTATAGTGATGGCCACGTAGCCTCTTCCTACTTGAGATGGATTCTCTAATAAATAAGAAAATGTCTTATCGTTTGCTCTGATAGATAAGCTGTTATTCCACTTCCATTTTAATCCATAAACATATATTAGAATCAAACAAAAATGTATGCCTCTCTAAAGCACAATTCTAATAATAAAATGACCAAGCCCCAAATGTAATCTAGAATCTAATGCTATATTCTTTAAAGGAAGCTACAGATAATCTGATCCAAATATGCATACATATTTATGTATATGTATATATTTATGTATATATACACATGCATGTATATGTATGTATATGAGTACATATATATGTAGTATTTATATGTGTATTTTTTAGTACCTGATTAGAAAATTGTTGAAAGAAGAATGAACAGTAAACCATGAATTTCAATATTCTTTGATGCTTGAGTTCATATTTGTATGAATGAACATACATTTATATTATAAATAGATGTATAATATTATATATGCATATACATTAAATATATAATATGCATATATGCTCATAATTATGCATTCTTTTTTCAACAGTTTTCTTATCAGGGATAAGAATAACAGAATGTTCAAATCTACTAATTATTTTAAGCTATTTCACCAATTCCATATCAGCATAAACAAGATATCTGAATTATGACCAGAAAACAACAAGAAGCCCTCTGAAGATAATCCAGGCCCATTATTTTTTAGACATCTCTTTTCATTAATTTTGTAAATATTAGTATATAAAGCTAGTGACTACAAATATATGTCAAAGCTTAGAAATTTGGGATATTCGAGTTTTTGTTCAATTCAAATAAGCACATAATATAATTCAAGTTGAATTTACAACCTCCTAACAACCTGTTCTCCACTCTCACTATCTTCCATCCTAATTCAGTTTGAAACCTCACTACTTACGGCTCTCCATTGCAAGGACTGTGATATTATGAACTGCATTTGTCTCTCGGTCCAAAGATTTGGCAGTTGTAATAACGCCACTGTTGGCATCAATATTGAAATATCTCTCCAAGTCTGTGTTTCTGTCAATTGAATACCTAATTGAACATTTAAAAAAAACAACATGTGTGTTGTATTATAATTTGCTAAAATTATTTTATTAATTGCATAGCCTGTCACACAATCCTGCTGACTTCATGATTTGTCATGCTAGTAACATAAATACATGGCTTAGCTGAAATTTTACCCACATAATAGTTGCTTTATAACCTGCATGCCACTAATCTGTTTGCTTTTCAGACAATACACAATGAACAGCATAGTATAGTTATCTTCACAGTGTCTTTGAATATGTCATTATAGCTTCAAATTCGTTATTATTATTATTATTATTATTTTGACTACTGAAAAACAACTACAATAGATTTTGTGGCCCTGTCATTGTTATAGGCCCTTCTAAAATTAAATACATGTGTACATCTTGTTCATTCATATATACTTAGTAACATCTTTTGTTTTGATAACACCAATTGGTTAATAACTCCCCCCCTCCCACTTTTTGGTATCTCTTACTCAAGGGCCTTGACAAGGGTTCTAAAGATGTGTTTCAAAGTAGAATCTCTAAAATTGTACAAATAGTTTGGCATATAAAAGCCTTTTCTCAAAATATCTGTAATCCAAACATCAGTGAAAAATTACTGCTCTACTTGTGTTCTTATTTCATACTATTATTTGTCTCCTACAAAATGTATCCTCCCTTAATAATCACCTTCAAATTCCCCTCTCAGTCTCTCTAGTTGAGTGAAAGAAAAGATATCATTAAAAAATAAATAATTAAGCAAACAAAAGAACAAACAGAAATACTAATACGCAGGCACTTTGGCATGATAATTAGTAACTGATTCAACTATACCTATGTTCCATCAAATATACTGGCTTCTTCATTATGTTCTCCAATGGTCTTTTCCTCTGCCCCAATTCAGTCATAGATTCTTATAAACATACCCTTGGCTTGCCAGTTCTCATATATGCCCTACTGTTGAAAACTACTTTAAACATCTTATTCTCTGTTCACCACATCCCACCTCAGCAATTTTTCATCCTGATAAAGACCTACAATCTACTGATGCTAGCAACATCTTCTCAATATCAATTTGCCTTGATGACCTCACATCTCTCATTATTACCACTTCTATGTATATGCATATTGCATTGTAATACCTCTAACTTAGTGGCTTAAAAAAAACAGTACTCACTTAATATATTTTGTATTTTTTGAAACAGGAATTTGGGGGTGCATTTGTAGGGCAGCTTTCACTCCTGACCTCTTAGGAGGTTGCAGTCAAATGTTGGCTGTGTCTGCAGTCCTTTGATGACTTGACTGAGGTTGGAGGATCCAGTTTCAAAGTACCATGTTCACATGGATGCCATGTGCATGGCATGGATGACTAGTTGGTGCTGACAAGTTGGCTGCTCTGAGTAACTCTCTCTGAGTGTCCTCATGGCAGGACAGCTAGCTTCCCCCAGAGCGAGTAATTAAAAAATATACAAGAAGATGAAAGCTGCAACACTTTTATGACCTAGCCTTGGAAACAATGCACCAACAATTCATTATATTCTATTGCTTATGTGGGGCACTATGAGCCAACTTGAAAACTGGACAGCCAAAGCTAGTAGGCTTTTAAAAAAATCACATTGCATAGAGACATGATATGTTATACAGTAGCTTCAATATGCTTTATCAATAAAGAATAAACAATGAGTGTGAACTCATTAATGAGTTTTATGAAGCTGTTCATTGTACCATTTCTGAAACTAAGGTCTAAACGTAAGAAGAATACCCACTAAAGAATCTTACCAATGTTCATTCCTGATTCAAAGTATAAAGCTAGGCTATCTAAAGTAATGGATTTATACATCCCTTTAAAAAATTATCAAAATAGATAATTCATAATTTTAAAATTTTATTTTATTATTAATATTAAAATAACAGGAATATATATTTTTTTGGTGTACTGTTCTATAAATTTTAATGCACATGTGTGAATTATATAACCACTACTGAAAACAGGATATAGAACTGTTCTATCACCACAAAACTTTCTTGTGCTATCTCTGCGTAGTTACAACCTTCCCCACCACTAAGCCCTGGCAAACACTGATCTGCTAGCCAACACTATAAAGACATCTTTTTTGAATGTCATCTAAAGGGAACCATATAGAATGTAACCTTTAGGGACTGACTTTTTTTCATTCATTGTAATAACTGAGATTTATTCTACTTTTGTGCCCATTTTTTTAATGCTCAAATGGATATATGACAGCACGTTTACTCGTTCATTCATCTATTAAGAGATATTTGGGTTGATATCAGTTTTGACAAACAGAGTTACTATAAGTATTCATGTGCAAGTTTTATTTCAACACAGTTTTCTCTTCTCCGGGGTGTGGGATCACTAAGTCACATGGTAAATATGTAAGAAACTGCTGAACTGTTTTTCAGCATTGCTGCATTCCCACCAGAAATATATGAGAGTTCCAGTTACTCTACAATCTCCTCAGACTGTGCTTTTAATTTGCATCTTCCTAATAGCAAAAGATGATAACCATACTTTCATGGGATTATCTGTCATATTCATATCCTTTTTGGTGAAATATGTGTTTAAGAACATTGTCCATTTTTTAATTTGGTTGTTTGTTTCCATCATGTGAAGTTTTGAGAGCTCACTCCATACATAGTTAATTCAAGGCCTTTGTTGAATACGTAATTTGAAATACTTTCCTCAATATGTAGCTTACTTTTCATTTTCTTAAGAGTGCCTTTCAACAAGCAAATGTTTTTAATCTTGATGAAGCCCAATATATCAATTTTTTTTCTTTTAAGGATTTTCCTATTGTTTAAGAGTTTCCTATGTTTAAGAATGTTTTGCCTAATCCTAGATCATGAGTATTTTCTACTATGCTCTTCTTTAAAATATTTATAGTTTTATATTTTATATTTAGATAAGTGTGCCATTTTAAGTTTTGTAGAAGATAGAAGGTGTAGGTCAGAGTTCATTTTTTTTTCATATGATTGCCCAGTTGTTATACCACTTGTTAGAAAGCCCACCCTTTTCCATTAAATTGCCTCTGCACCTTTGTAAAAAGTAAATTTACCATATGTATGTGGTTTCATTTCTAGAGTATTTATTCTGTTCTATTGATTTATATGTGTACTACCCCACTTTGTCAATACCACAGTGTCTTGATTGATGTAGCTGTATAGTAAGTGTTGAAATCTGATAGACTAGTTTCTTGAACTTTATGCTTCCTTTTCAGAATTGTTTGGCTATTTTCAATCCTTTGTATTTCCATATAAATATTAGCATCATCTTGTTCTATATCTCTAAAAATAACATCTGGGATTCTGATTGAGATTTCATTAAATCTATAAACTTATTTGGGAAAAACTGATAATTTTAGTACATTGAGTCTTCTAAATCATGAACACAGTACATTTCTCTGCTTGGCTTTCCCTGATTGCTTTCATTAGGGTTTTATAGTTTTCAACATACAAGTCCTGTACAGTTTTGTTAGATTTATACCTAAGTATTTTATTTTTTGTAGTTATTGTAAACTGTGTTTCTATATGTAGTTGGTTTCTAATTGTTCCATGTTAATATATAAAACTATAATTGGTTTTTGTTGTATTTATATTCTACTATCTTGGTAAATCACTTATTGTTCAAGGAGTTTTTTATTATTATTATTAGCATTTCCTTGGGATTTTCTATGTAGACAAGAATCATGTCTTCTGAAAACAAAGACAGTTTTATTTCTTCCTTTCCAATCTGTATGACTTTTATTTCTTTTACTTACATTATTGCACTTCCAATATGATGATGAATATAAATGATGAAATGGATATCTTTTCCTTGTTTTTGTACTGGGGGAGAAGAAGCATTTTAGCTATCTTATTTTAAATCCACTTTTTCCAGATGAAAGTTCCATTCTTTTCCTAGCTTGCTAAGCGTTTTTATCAGAAATAAATGTTACATTAGCCAAAACATTTTTCTATATCAATTGATCTGATCATGTGATTTTACTTCTTTAGTATCTTAATATGGTGAATTATTAACTAATTTTTAATATTAAACCAACCTTACGCTCCTGGGATAAAGCACACTTTAGCATGGTTCATTATTCTTTTATATATTGTTTGATTTAATTTTCTAATATATTGTAGAAAATATTGGTATGAGAGCTCTTGATTTAAAGTTTTCTTTTCTTACACTATGTTTACCTGGTTGCAGTAGTAAGGAAAATGCTGAATTTATAAAAAAGTTGCATTGTGCTCCCTCTCCTATATTTTCTGGAGAACACTCTATACACTTGATGGTAATTTTTTAAATATTTTGTAAAATATGACAATGAAACCATCTGGAATTGGATATTTCTTTTTCAGAATATTTTTAACTACAAATGTAATTCATTTAATAATTATAAAATTATTCATGTTATCTATTTCATGTTAGGTGAGTTTTGAAAGCCTATACTTTTTAAAAAAATGATTCATTTCATCTAAGTTGCCAAATTTCATCTAAATTATAAGACTTACATGGGCAGATTTGTCCATTGTATTCTCTCATCTTCTTTCTTTTATGATTGCATCATCTGTAACAATATTTTCTCTTCTGTTCCTAATATTTATAATTTGTTCCTGCTCTTTTTTTTCCTGTTAGTGTTTATAGAGTTTTATCAGTGTTTTGGTTTGTTCAAAGAATGAGTTTCTGGTTTCATTGATTTCTGTATTATTATTTGTTTTCAAATACATTGATTTCTGCTCTTATCTTTATTATTTTATGTCTTCAGCTTGCTTTGAATTTATTTTGCTAATATTGTTCTAGTTCCTACTCCAGGCCAGGAAATGATAGAGGGAAAGTAATGGTAAACTCATCTCAGGTTTGAGATAATTTTAGTAATGATCTTTTTCCCCAGACTGCCTGCTAATACTTGCTTTTAAGGGTCTTGAACAGCTGCATTCAATCCAGGTTTGATAGCTCCATTCAATGTGAGAGACAGGGTAGAGTGTGCTTACTTAGAACAGGATTACATACATGTACATATATTACACATATATGCATTTATGTAGGCATAATGATAACAGAACAATTGATATGAATGTCTTATAAGAGGATTATAAGAATACCCACACACTCATACATCAGTTGAGTCAAAACTAAAACCCTGAAATGGTTATTTTGTCAAATTTCTACATTAATAAGTAAGATAATCTTTACATATTGATGAAAAAGCAGAATCTAGGATTTTTAAAGCAAAAAAGCCTTGAACTTGAAATACATCTGTCTAAATGAGTTCCTATAATTCCCCACAGGGTTAAGTGAATGACTAAAACATTTGCCTCAATTATCAATAGTCTCAAAGATCCCAGCATTAGAATAAATGATAATAAAATTGAGAAGCCATTTAATACGTTAAATGTCTTCAACCACTATTCACCTCATAGAGAAATTACTAATCATTTAGGGATCTAGTTATAACTGCAACCTCTATATGTTTGGAAGAAATGGGTAACCAAAGTTTCTATAATTCACATATTTATCATTTCTAAATTATAAACTCTGCAGCTTATACTTATAAATTACGTGTATTTGTTAATAGCTGTAATCCCCACTTAGATCTCTCTAAATAGCATATCCTCACGTATACACACACACACATACACACACACACGGTTATATATATATGATAATTTGTGATTTATTATGATTCTCTTATGTCTTCCTTTCATTCATTTATATATTCAGCAATTAATCTTGAGCACCTGCAAGTGACACTCTATTTCAGGAAACACATAAACAAATAATTTTTAAAAATAGCAACCTAAATAATAAATATTTAGGAGAGAATTAACAAGTTTCTATGCTAGAGTATAATGAAGGAAGTCAGGGCAAGCATGGAAAGAGAATGAAGTATTAGCTTAAGAAGAGATAGGAGACTTCGGCAAGGCCAAGGAGGAGACAGACAATCCTGAACTGTCCTGGTGGTTATTATAATTCTTAATGACAAGGCCTTGGGATCATCCAGTATTAAAGGGGTTACTTATTTTCTATCAGTTCCTCTGGATATGCAACAAACTGGAGCTGATATCTGAAGCATTAGCTAGTGTATAAAGTTCCCTGAGAAGAACAGTTCCTTAGCCAAGAAAATGATCTCTGAATAGTAAGTATTAATACATTAGTCTAAAAAAACAAATTTTATGTTCACCATACCTACACATATACTTTCTTTTTTATTTGTAGTGGTTTTTATGTTAATATGAGTAGAATTTTGAAATAGAGTACTTCTCACAAAATTGATTTCTGCTACTTTTCAAATTAATCAGTTTTATTGCTAATATTATTTTTCTATATATTACTGGCTGGCTAAGTTTCTTATAAAAACCAGATGTTCACAAATAATTTAGATTTAATATAAATATTAGGTAGACAGTGAGGGATTCCAGGCCTCCTAGGGACGAAAGTGTGTGTTGTTTCCTTGGTGCAATTGCCTCACCTGGGAAGAAGGATAAGGGTGGGCCTCAGGCCCCCATATTGGTCCTGCCCCACCCTAATCCTCTCCCCAGCAACTGCCATACCTAGGGGAAGAGGGAGCACCCTGCAAATCTGTCCATCAGAATTTAGCACGCCAATTGCAAAAGAATGCAGGAACTCTCTAGCCCTTGGGCCAAGCCACAGAGGTAGCCTAGAGTCTAGAAATTGAACTAGAACATCCCGTATGGGTAGTTAAGACTCAGGTCATGCAACTCTCAACTGTGCAATCAAAGTGGTTCCGTGGTGATGTCTGAGCCACAGGGAGGTCCCTATCTAGGCACTATGAAACAAGACTGAGACCATAACCAACACCCTTTAATTTTCCCCCTTTCCTTTGCTCTCCCTTTGATGTGACAATGGGTCTGGTCGTCATCTGTGGCATATGTATCATGCTCTGTAAACCTGTATCTTGCTCTTGCTCTATAATCGTATCTTTCTCTCCTCAATAAACCTCATTTTCATGCTTGCTTTACTTTGGCATGTCTGGTCATTTTTCAGCCATGAGCATGCTAATAACCAACATTTCAGACTGAAACCTGACAGAAATACATATATGTATACAAGCAACTTAAAAAATACAGATTGAATTATTCAAACATCCCAAATGTGTCCATACTAGTCGCACTACATAATGTAATTTCTGATATTATTTTATCACTTTTTATCTGAGGACATACAATACCAGAATGCCAAAAGAGCCCACAGATAAATATTATCCAAGAATCCTTGAATATAAATGTAAACATATTTCTATGTTTCTTAGAAATGCTGAGAATAATGTGTATTATTTTGTATGCACCCATGTTCATATCTGATCTTATTTGTAATAATATCATGTTTCAACTCATTGACTACTTTTAGCATAGGGACTTTGGACCACAGAAATGAATTTTCTGATTTCATAATTTAGCAGTAGACTCTTAGAGTATAACTAAATAAAACATAAGCATACTTTGCATAAGTTTTTTTGGCTTGTCCAAACCCTGCCATCCCTCAAAGCCCTACTAATGCTGTCACTTCTTCAAATGAAGTCTCATGGCCAGTGAACTCAGAGAGATTATTATTTATCTCACAATTTACCATGGTACCTACAGTGCTGGCATTTTCCCCTCTCATATTGCTTAATTTCCATGGGATCTTTTTACTTCATCCAGATTGTAAGTTCCTTGAGGTCAGAGAAAATGTTTTATTTATCTTTGTTTTCCTATCAGCATCTCCCCCTGTGGCTTGCACAAAGCAGGTTCTTAATAAATGTATGTTCTGTCATTGATTAGTCTGCCAATGCTTACATGAGAAATGAGTCTGGAATTCTCTAGATAGCTCTTGCAGTTTTTACTATCTTGGATGAGAAATAAGAAGTGAAGTTTAATAGATAAAGCCTGATATTTAGTATTCAGGGCTAAAATGTACATAAAATAATCAACAATTACTTAAAAAATAACAAAGCAGAAAAGTGCCCTCTATTATCCACTTTTGGTTTACAAAAAAACTTTTTTTTATTGTTGCTTCCAATTAAGTAATCTCAAATATCACCTAATTTCTACCTTTGGCTTTGACTGTGGTTTTAGTTTCCATATGGTAAAAGACGAAAGCAAAGTATACACGAAATAGTGGTCTAGGTAAGCTATCTGGATGGTGGGCAAAGTATAAAAGAGACATAATACTCAGAATGGTGCTATATTCTGGCCAATAATGGGACTTGGAAATGAAATACATAGGAACATAATTATAGGGAATTTCAACGTACCACTGACAGAACTAGAGAGGTCATTAAGGCAGAAAATCAACAAACAAACATTGAGTTTAAGCAGGACTCTAGAACAAATGGACTTAAGAGACATTTACATAATATTCTACGCCAAAACTGCAGAACAGACATTCTTCTCATCAGCACATGGAACGTTTTCTAAGATAGATCATAGGTTAGGCCACAAAATAGGTCACAAAAAATTTGAAAAAATTGAAATCATAGCATGTATCTTCTCAGATCATAGTGGAACAAAGCTAGAAATCAATTCCAAGAGGAACTCTCAAAACTATAAAAATGTATGAAAATTAAACAGCCTGCAGCTGAATGATCTTTGCAGAAATCCTAAGCAAAAAGAACAAATCTGGAGGCATTACATTATCTGACTTCAAATTATACTACAAGGCAAGAGTAAATAAAACAGCATGGGACTGGTATACAAATAGGCAAGTGGACCAATGTAACACAATGGAAAGCCCATAAGTAAAATAATTTTCTGCAACCAGCTGATCTTTGACAAAGTAGACAAAAGCATACATTGGGGAAATCACACCTTATTCCAAAAAGGGTTCTGGGAAAACTGGATAGTCTCATGCAGGAGAATAAACCTGGACCCCTATCTCTCACCATATATCACAATTAGCTAAAGATGGAGTGGAGACTTAAATGTAAGACTTAAAATCATAAAAATATTAGAATAAAACCTAGGAAAAATTATTCTTGACATTGGCCTAAAAAATAATTCATGTCTAAGACCCCAAAAATAAATTTAACAAAAACAAAAATGGATAAATAGGTCTTAATTAAACTAAAAACTTATGCACAGCAAAAGATATAATCAACAGAGTAAACAGATAACCTAAATTTACAAGCTATACATCTGATATTCAGAATCCATAAGGAACTCAAACAAATTAGCAATAAAAATAAATAAATAGCCCCACTAAAAAGTAGGCAAAAGACATTAACAGACGTTTTTCAAAAGAAGAAAAATAAATGGCCAGCATACATGAAAAAATGCTCAACATCACTAATAAGTAGGGAAATGCAAATGAAAACCAGAATGAGATACCACATGACCCCTGTCAGAATGACCATTACTAAAAAGTCAAAAACAATAGATGCTGGCTCCCATATGGCACAAGGGAGTGCTTAAACATTGTTGGTGGAAACATAAATTAGTACAACCTCTATGGAAAATAGTATGGAGATTTCTCAAAGAACTAAAAGTAGACCTACCATTGTATCTATTAATAGCAATACCACTACTGGGGGTCTACCCAATGGAAAAGAAGTCATTTTATAAAAAAGACACCTTCACCCATATGTCTATCATAGCCCAATTCAGAATTGCAAAAGTATGGAACCTAAATATCCACCAACTGATAAGTGGATAAAGAAAATGTAGAATACACACACACACAGAAACACACAAAATGTAATATTACTCAGCCATCAAAAAGAATGAAATAATGTCTTTTGCAACAAATCAAATGGAAATGGAGGTCATTATTCTAAGTGAAGTACCCCAGGAACAAAAAAAAACAAATATTGCATGTTCTCTCTTATAATTGGGAGCTAAACAATGGATATGCAGGGTCATGCAAAGTGACTTAATGGACCCTGGAGATTCAGAAGGGGGAATCCCCACTAAGTCATTCAGCCTTGTAACAACAACAACAACAAAAAACCATGTGTACCCCTAAATCTATTTAAATAAATAAATAAATAAATATTTCTTGACAGCCCTACGTTTCTTTGGGGAAAAAAAAAGAGAACGAAAACAAGGTAAAAATACGATGCTGGCCAGCTACTCTTTCACTGATAAAGCCCACAGAGATCTCGACCTCTAAAATCAGCAGAGTTCAGTCTTTGACCCATTCTATCTCTGTGCTTCAGAGAATAGTCCTGGAGTTTGCTTCATCTCTCTCTAACTCAAGACACTACCCACCTGGGTCTACACTTCCTCCTTCTTCCACAGATTATTCTATAATACTATTATTTTTCAAACAAAATATTTTAAAAAGTGAAATATTTTCTCTGAAGACTTCAATAGTATGACACACAAGGGAAGAAAGTAAAGGAAAAATAAGAACAAGACAAAAATATCAATGCAATCAATCAAAATGCTCTTAAATCCTTTTTTATTTTATTTATTTTTAGAGATGAAGTCTTGCTATGTTGACCAAACTACAGTGCAGTGGCTATTCACATGTCTGACCATTATACACTGCAATCTTGAACTACTGGTATCAAGTGATCCTACTGACTCAGCCTCCTGAATAGCTGGGAATACAGGTGCACGCCACTGCACTTGGCTTCCTCATTCATTTTAGCACTAAATTACAATGTATATTAATGTGTCTCTTTCTTCATATCTCCAACTTCATGAACTCATGTCTTTCTTTCTCCCCATTAAATTAAATGATTTAAGCATAGTCAAACTATCCTAAGTAGCTAATCTATTCCTACAATTGTGCCATGGTTGACTGTTCACGAGGGCAGGAGACTTAAGTGTTTTCGCCCAGAGATGGAATGCTATAACAAAACCTAATTCAAGTTTGCCCAAGTCAGTGTGACTGGATTGGTGGGGCTGAGCTCTAGTCAGGAAGCATTTTTGACAATGGAGGCAGAGTTATTAGAGGGGTGAGGGGAGGCTTATTCTATCTGGCACATTTGTGGTTTGCAAATATTCTAGTGCACAGAAAAGTATAATCTTAGAAATGATTTACGATCACCACATTGAAAATAGTATAATCATCCTTATATCCTGAAATTTTTGTATAGATAGGGAAATAATGAATATGATTTCATTTCTTAAATAACTATTATTCTGTACCACCTCTTTACTAATTTCTTTTAATGTCAGGCAAAAGAAAAGAAAAGGAAGGCACTAGCTAAACTACCTATATGTATGATTATTTTTAAAATATTGAGATTTTAAATATTTTTTATATATATAAAATCAATTTATTACCTAAGGGAGAAAAGAGCATCATCAGTTTTTCTTAACCAAGAATTATTGTATAAATTATAAATACTTTTCACGACGCTCTATAGCCAATATCAAGACTTAGCGCAAAAGTTAGCTCAAAAACATTACCATTCTTAAAGATCATTTAAATCTAAAAGTCTGTGGTTAGCTTATAAGTTGACTATATCTGAATATAAAACAATTATTTTTTTTTACATTATAGTCTTTGTAATCAAAATCAAACCTTCACATCGAAAAGTGAAGTGTCTTGAGAGCCCAAATTAAGACATATATTACAATGCACATTCTCTTTCAAGTACATTCTATTTATAATATTAACTCAGCAAAATAAGGATTACACTCACTAACAAACACATGCATACACACAAACAAACATGTAGATATTAGATTATAAGTTATAGATAAATAGTGCAAGATGGAATGCAGGCATATTTTGAAATGCTTACATATCGTCGTGTTAGTCGTAAAGAGATTATTTGGCTTTAACAATGTTTCTAGTCTAGATACAAGACTACTGAAAGAATATTTTTAATAGTCTTTATACATAGACATAAACAAGGTACTATTTTATTTTTATAAGTGGAAATAATAAACTAAACAAATATGAACTAAATAGTCTAATATAAAACATTTGTTTAAAAATTAATCTTTAATTTAAATTGTTGATACAATTCTTTTTCTAACATATGCATTTACCTTGCAGCAAGGGCATGCATCACTTCAGTTTTGAACACGGTTTGCTTAAAGAGGCTCAGGATAATTGGTTAAATAGAAATATCCTCCCTGGCTTGTGGATAACAATGGAAGCCTAAAGATATGGCTATGTAATAATGGCCTTGGATGACATTTTTGAATTAGTACAATGTCGTGTTGTTCTGATCGTGCTTCACCTCTGCTGCTATGACTTAATACATATACAAAATGGTTTTTTATGTGTTACGAACAAAAAAGCATCTTAATGTAAAAGCAAAGTTGTGAATGAAGGCACATTGATGTGAACTTGTAGAAGAGGAGAGCAGTGGGCTTTTACCTCACAGGGCTGTTGGAAGAATCTGGGTCATGAGCCGCTACGGTCCCAATGATATTCCCAACTTGGGTGGCTTCTGACACCTCCATGGGGTACAAGGGTGACGAAAACACGGGGGGCTCATCCACATCTTCCACGATTATCTTCACGGTTGTTGTGTCACTGAATGGCCCCAAGCTTAGAAAGCGAGGGTCGGCATCTTTATTTGCAGCTTCTATCCGTAGTGTGTAACTTGTTTTGGCTTCAAAATCCAGTTCCTGTAAAGCAAATTATTAGGAAAATTAAATTAGCAATTAAATAGTCAGCAAAGCAGAGCTTTTTCATTTATGAATGTCAATAAACATAGAGGGGACTCTGCCATGAAAATGAACCATCAGTGTTCAAAAATAATAAATAATAATGTCAATCAAAATCCCCGCTGCTCTTCTGGCTCATAACAATGCTAAGTGCTTTTAAACGAACTTAATCCACTCTGCTGCTATATGTCGCATGGACAGACATATGTGGGTCTTTAGAATATTATTTGAAAGAAAACTGATCAAATTTTAAAGCCTTTCCAACAGGGACATCAATGTAATATTCTTCCACCATGTAATTTAACTGCACCCCCAGGGGTGCTTATTAAAAAGGAAGACAAATACAACTTTCCATTGAGTTTCTCACTTAAAAGGTCAGTGACTTAGGGGACTACATTAAGATCCTGAGTTTTCAGCTACTCAAAATGTGGCTTCAGTGGCAGAATTGCCATACTGAAGTTGTCCAGTCTGACAGCAAACTCAGTTCTTCCCGATAAAGCATCATTTATGCCTTCATTATTTCTCAATCAAAATACAGTATATTTATCTCTTTGTTTAGACAGTTGACAGTTATATTGTAGAATCTTTATTTTGTATCTAATTTTCCAAGAGGATGAACATGCTAACATTTTCTTCAAAAATAGCTTCTAAGTTAAACCACATGGGAGCTTAAAAAGTTTGTAAGGGCAATTAAATGGGGCATTAGTAAAGCACCATCTGTGAAAAAAGAATCATATATACAACATGTAGAAGCTGTGACAATAACATGCTTCTCATTCCAATGTGTAGAGAGTAATAGCTTTTTATAACTTTCAATTTTAGTTTCATCACCAAAAAACTGTCCCAAATTACTTTTTGCATTTAATAATGTGTGAGTCAAAGCCAACATATGTAACCTAAAAATTCGTACCCCCATAATATGCTAAAATAAAAAATAAAAATAAAATTTAAAATTGTAAAGAAATTTACAGAAATATTATCACATATAATGCATAATTTACTTAATTTTCAATATTTAACAAAAAAGCACTAAGAAAAATGAGCTAATAGGTAATGCTGAGAATTTTAATTCAAATTCATTTACTATACATATGTTTGTATATGTATGGGCATATGTGTGTGTACATATGTAGGCATACATATATTCCAACTCATCCCGCAAAGGATGTGATAGTGATCTGAATAAATAAAGTCTAGTTATAAAATAGGATATATATCCACACACACACTACACTATATATAATACATACTGTACTATATATGGTGTATATATATAACTTTTTACATAAAATATAACATACATATATTCATATACTTTATATATAAATATATATACACATTATATATGTGTTTTTGTACATAAATATTACATAAAGAAATTCCATGGTTCATCTCTAGATAACACAAGGAGAAAAACCTGGCCTAATCACTAGAATTTTCTTGGGACTATACATAAAATTCAACATTTATTTGGGGGAACTTATAAGAATAATGCAAAACATACTTATTTACCTAAAAGCATTTACTGAGAAACCTAAGCATACTCATAAATAGTTTGGATAATAACCTTTTCAGTTTGTTCTTATGTTCCTTATAAAAATGAATAATTATAAGGAATCCTTATATCCAAATATTATGTATCTATACATAATAGAACTTGTTAAAAACTGCTATTTGCCAACTCTTTTCAAATGAATGCAAAACCACAACCTTTAAGATATTTGTTCAAGTTTCAACATTACCAAAAGGGATACCAAATATTTCTGTACTGAAGTAAAAGTTTGTCTCATTTATGAAAGAATAACTTAAAATTTACTGTGCAAACAAATGCAATTATTTTATAGCAACTTGTTTTTTTAAAATGTTTCTAAAAGGCAGCAACATGAAGTACAGACATCTGGATGCTACAAAGTCATAAAGAAACACAGTATTATGCATGATGATTGGTTGCCTAAAAGCTATTATGAAAATAGAGCAATAAAAGAATTGATATGAAAGGCTATGAATCAAGATTACAGACAAAAGGAATTGCTATATAAAATTATTTTTGGAGCACATCAGAATAAGCCAGAGATACTAGTTTCCAGAGAGGAATTATGTCATGAATAGGATTGTTAAACATATGAAGAAAATATTTTTGCAATAAAATTTTAATTTGTATTAGTCTTTCTCATTGATTTCTATATAAGTAATATATTCCATAACTATTAGATTTAATTATTAGGGCCATACTTGTACAATTTAAAAGAACAATTGAAGAAAAAGGAGAAGGAAAAGGAAAAAATAAAAGTAATATCTATATAGATTCATTTCAATGTTTGAAAATACACATACATGGAAAATGTATGCAATTGGAAATTTAAACATAACATCATTCACACTGTAGTCCATAACATTTAGTAATATGTGAGATTAATAAGATGCTGGAATCAATTAAGAGTCATACGGACCCAAACAAGCAAAGCCATAGAGTGATTCTGTGACCTCTACAAAATGCTTTTTCATTTTTCAAGTGACAAATGACAACTATGTCAGAGACACTGAAAGAGAGAAGCAGTGTGTTTGGTATATTAGTTCCCAAACTAATAAAATGGGTTCTCTAAGTTTATTGTCATCAGAGAAGATGAAATATAGGATAAAAGAAAAAAAGAATTATATCTAAGATGAGGGTCTGCATACTTTTTCTGTAATGCAGAAGATAGTAAATATTAGATTTTACAGTGCATACATTCTCTGCCATCTGTAAACAATGGTTATTTCCAAATAATAATTTGTTTATAGGCACTGAGATTTTAATTATATGCAAATTTTATGAATCACGACATGTTCTTCTTTTGATTTTTTTTTTTCAATCAGTTAAAAATAGAAAACCATCCATAGCTCATGGGCTGGACTCTAACAGGCAGGTAGTTGTTTGCCAACCCCTGACCTAAGAACCCAAAATGGTAAGGCTAACATTCAAGGACTTCTACGATGGGTATCTAACACACTTTGTCTACTCTAGGACATATCACCTGCTGCACTTCTTTCTCATATAACTTTTTCTGTCATTTCTCTTATTGAAATCTTTTAGAGACTATTAATGTCTTTATAAGTGTTTCCATAATCCTCTTATCTATGTAATAATAATACTTGTTATATTAAGAGCTAACTACAAAGGAGTTTTATACAATATTTAGCATTCATTTTTAAAAAGTACAAGCTTAGTATTTGTTTTGGTCTGCATATTTGTGTCCCTCCCAAAATTTATATGTTGAAATCCTAACTCATAGGGGATATCATTAAAAGTGGAGGCATATGTGGGTGATTAGATTTTGAGTGTGAAGTCCTCATGAATGGTATTAGCACCCTTATAAATGAGACCTCAGAGAGCTCCCTTACCCTGTCTGCCATGTGAGAACACAGTGAGAATATAGCCATCTTATAAACCAGGGAGAAGGCCCTCACCAGAAACAAAATCTGACTTGATTTTGGACTTCTCTGCCTCTAGAACTGTGAGACATAAATGTTTGTTTTTAAACACCCAGTGTATGATATTTTTGTTATAGCAACCCAAATTTACTAAGACAGTATTACCAATTGATGTGAAAACTAAATAGCCAACAGATCTAGTGAAAGTCCAAAAGGTCCATGTTTAAAGTGCAGAGATGCAATGTGAACTTATGGCCATGTATGTCCACCACCCATTCCATTTCTGCTCCAGCAAGAACACATTCTTCAAGCTCTAAGGGCAACTAGGGCCTCATACTGTATTATATTATCACATCTAGGTACTTGCCTAAATCATCAATCTCATAGGGTTGTTGTAAATTATTTAGAAATGTATAGCACCTAAAATAGTGATGAACGTAGTCACTGTATAATATTTGCTGAGTTACTATTACACTGTTATTATTAGTACCCTTATACGCTACTAGATTATGAACAAATGGAAAGTAAATACTATGTCTTTCTCATCTATGATTTCTCTCTGGCATATGTCTTTGGCAAAGTCGGTTGATAATATTCATTGTTGAATTAAAAGAAAAAAAATGACTATCACAAATAGTGAAGTCTCAGTAGTGTCCCCTGCCATTTTTAGCTTTTTCAATACTAAAGCCTAAGTTAAAAAGATCTTGAATTCATTTAATAAAATCATTGCATTGCACTTTTCTTTTTTAATATAGCTTTCTGGCCTGTAGCCAAATATACTCTCATTAAGCTCAATGACGACCTTTTAGATTTCGCACCTTTGGCCAATGTTGTGGTTAACGTCTCAGGAATGGATCCAAGTTAAATCATTCTGGAAATTTTCTATTCTATTCTTTCTAACCATACCATGGTACCATCAGGGCTGGTTTGCGTGTGTTTATGTGTGCATGTGTGTGTGTGCATGTCTACATATTTAATGTCAACTTTGTTCAAAAGTTCTATGGCTGTTTGTCATCTTTAAAAGCATTTTTTCCTCTGGAGAATCAAGCTGTTTTGATAGATCAAAGCATATTCTGCAGCTTTCGATACTCTCCCTATTTCTTAATCAAATAAATATAAATCTTACTTTTTTTGCTAAGTTAATGTGTTTAAAATGAGACCATACCCTGTGGAAAAATAACCGTCAATTATAAATTTCCCATTATTATAATTTTACTCTAAATAAATCTACTACCCAGAACCTTAAAAGTGACCTACCACCTTGGATAGCGTATCACAACAAGAATAATTCTATACATTTAAATACAAGGGTAAGAGTTTTAAAGTTATTCCCCACATACTTTCCAAAAGCAAAACACATCATCTTTATTATTCACAACTCATTGCTGTCCTTATTTTCTTATTTCCCTGGATCATGATCAAGAAGGCCTTACTGTTTCCCCAGCTTGAGTAAATTTAGACAGGTTTCTTCCTGACTCTAGGCTTCTGACCTCTCTCTTCTTAGAGCCATTACTTTAGAAAACTTGTAATTATAAATCCTTTCTCTGCCCCTTTGAGATGTAAATCTTTTAAAAAGCCTCTTGGCATTTTTACAACCCAGGACTTTCTTCCTCAAGGGCTCAGGAGCCATCCCTTTGAAATGTAATCATCAGGGAAGACAGAACCTCTAGCTCCCAGTTTCTGTGGGAGGATAGGAGTCTCACTTCAGCAGGAGCCTTGATCCAAGTTGTAAAACTATCTCCTGTCATGAAGACTCAACAAAATTTACTTCTTTTCCATTGGTTAAAACCAATTATCAAACACAGATAGACTACAACACCCTTCGTCCTATCCCAGCTTTTAAAAACACTCCAGCCCTTTGCTTTAGCTGAGTTGAGTTTAGGCTGAGTCCAGTTTCTCTTCCCTTTTACAATAATAGACTTGAATAGATTCTTCCTTACCTGTTTAGCTTTCTCTGGTGTAATTTTTGCTTTGACAGCTGCAAGTGATTTTAGTAGCTATATTTCTATATTTATATTTAGTAGTTTTGTCTTGAAATTTTTGTGAATCATAAAACTATATCCAGATTTTGGCAAGAAATTATTTTTTATAGAGAAGAACATAGCGAAAAATAATATATGAAAAATAAGTTCTATATTCTATTTAGATGCACCCTGTTGATGCATTAGAGATCTATGGGTTAAGGGGAAGAAACGCTCGGGAAGTCTTGTCAACTCTGTGTGTCCTTTGCAGGAGGACTGGCTCTTCCATAACAGTCTAACTGCCCTAGACTTTGAGATTCTATAATAGGACCCCAAATTTATTAATGTTACATATCTACAATAGGTAAGAACTATCTTGAATATAATAGAGGTTCACTGATTTCTGAATGAAGAAAGAAAAATATCTAAGGACACAGAAATTTCTGAGAAAATAGCAATGTAAGTGTAAGCAAATTTAGAATTAGCAAAAGAGATCACTGGGTGTCTCTATGTTCACTTTATATTTCTGTGACAGCCATTACTTTAATTTTTCAAAATTATACTTTAGCACAGGTATCAGGACAGTACATGAGCAGACATTCATATTTTACAAAAAGACTATTACCAGTACATAGAAAGTGCCTAGTGTTCTAAAGGTAAATCGAAACAAAGGTATTACAAATAATTTCGGGAACAGTTTGTATCTAAAACATTAATTATGACAAGATATTAGGAATAAAATAAGAATATAAATATCAGGAGTTATTATTTACAACATCTCTAGCTACACAAGTTTCCTCCAACTTCCATAAGTACTTAAATTAACATTTTAACCTAGATATAATGAGCCAAGCCCCGAATATTAAAAAAAAAAAAAATTCAAGTCTCTATTCTAACATGCTATCTCCATTTTGCAACAATTCTTTTTATATATCTATGACCACCAACTAAATGCATAACACATTTCAGACTCTTAGTTGGACTTATCTACAAACAATTAGCATAAACTGCTCAATATATTTCTCATTAACGGTACATATTTTTATAGTTCTTACCATGAGCAGTTATTATTCTAGAAGTTTCATAATATTAGCTCATTAACTTCCCATAACTCATTAATTTTCACAACTTATTATATAATTCAGGTTTTGACAAATCTTTTAGATATATCTGCTAAAAGAGTCAAGGAGAGTTTTGAGTTTCTTGCTCATAATCACACAGGTAGTAACCTTGGTATTGTAACTGTAGCATCTGAGCTCCCACAGATTAATAAAATATATCAGAATTAACTGGAAACATAAAGCAGATAATCTAAAACAAAAATGAGTACAAGGAAATGACAGAATGATGACAAAGGAAGAAATTAGGACAATCCCTGTAAATTTGATGAAGAAACAAGCAGTCTAAGTTAGAGTGATGAGTTCAAGAGAGAGACAAGTTGAGTGCTGTTCTCATCAAAATGTCCACTGCCATGCTATATTATTTTAAATTGAGTACAGAATGCATGGCTCAGCCTATCCAGGTTCTTATTCATCCTTAGTTAATGATTGTCTTTCTTTCTTTTGTTCTGTTGTCTAGATCAGCTTTTGCCCCCATAGACATGTTTCACTTTGACTTCTGCATTGACTTCCTACTGCTATGGTAACAAATTGTCACAAACCTAGTGGCTTTAGAAAACACGGATTTATTATTTTATAGTTTTGGATGTCAGAAGTCTAAATCAAGGTGTTGACAGGGCTGCATTCTTTCTGGAGGGTTTAGGAGAGAATTGTTCCAATTTCTAGAGGCTGCATGTATTCTTGGCTCACAGCCCCTTCCTCCATCTTCCAAGTGTCATCAGTCCAGCCTCTGGTTATGTTACTGCTTTCTAATCTGACTCATTCTGCACCCCTTTCCTAAGGACGCTTTTGATTATACTGAACCCAATCAGACTATCCAGGATAATGTCCTTGTTAAGCTCCTTAACTTCATCACTTTTGCAAAATTCCTTTTACCATGCAAAGTAAAATATTTATAGATTCTGTGGATATCTTTGTGGGAAGGGCACTATTGTGTATACCACAACCTTCTACTGTGAATTTAGGCAGTCTTCTTTGATTTTACAAGCATAGAGTAGAAAAAAAAGCCTTGCAAATGACTTTTCTGCCCAACATCTAAAACCTGGTTCACATTATAGCTCAGGCCAATTCCCTTAGTATGTCAAGGTCTATATTTTCCAGCAAGCACTACGGACTGCACCCAATGACTCCCATAAAGGGTCTCACACATTGTCTGGGAAGCTGAGTCCATATTATGATCCAAAGACAACTTAGCATATGTTTACCTGAGAACCTTCATCAAACAGTGGCAAATATTGACAATCTTGATCTTGATCAATACAATTACTTTGTGAATTAGGCTAATATAGGAGAGAGGATGATCTTACAAATCTGTGAAACTTGACAGTGGAAAGGACACTGTACTTTCTAACTCTTCCTTACTCACAGTGAATGGAGGCGGGTAGCATTATCAGCACCTCTACATTATGCTCTATTATTTTGATTTCATTCAGCCATTTTTAGGGTAGACACAGTGTGATGATGTGAGCCACAAAAGAAGCCTTCCACATGCCAGAGACTGTATGCATAGTTATCCTTCACAGGAAATGTATTTTGAAAATGCTCATTTTTAACTGTACAGTAACTCCATAGTAATGCATTTTATAGAAGAAAAATTCCATATTCAATCCCAACTGAGGACTTATATTGAAAATTATAGTACATTAGAGGAAGGATTGCCATATCTCAAAAGAAAAATAAAAAAACCCTAAAGTTCCTAAATTGTAAATTACAATGCTGAAATGTAAAAAGAAAGAATTCAAGGTGGAAAGAAAAATAGTTTTCATTCACATGGGATAATCTTCATGTTTACACTTTGTGAATTTTGAAATCCTCTGTAACTGCTTATAAAAGTTATCATAGAAGCATCCATAAGTGGTCAAGAAATAGCACATACATTGCTTTAACTGTTTAACACTGCAGTTTCATTATCATTTTCAAAATATTTAAACTATATAATCATGTTTATTCTTAATGTATAGAAAGGTGATTAAATCATAGAAAAATTCTATGGCTATATTTATACAAATCTTTAGCTTTGTGGATTCTGCACATTTGGTCATATTAAATAAACATTTTCTGTATACGACATTGGGATAATAATGCATAATCAAAGGTAATCTTCTTTATGTATTTTTCTTTTTCCAACATATATTTAAAAAAAGATTATTTTTCTGCTTTTCTCTCCCTATTCCTAAATTTACCCTATGCCAAGTATAGCACATATAAATGTTTTAAAATGTGATAATAATTTTCTCAAAAACAAAATAAATCTCATTATACCTATAATGGTACATTGTTTATAAAAAAGATGTGGACTAAAGTTTTGTTGTATTATAGAGCAGAGAGAAAATAAGTTCAACTGATTATCAAGCATGGTCCGTCCACAGGTACAAAGTAATCTAATTTCAATAGAAATGACTCTATTGACTCTAAATGGAAACACTAAAACTTTATTATCCAAATGTGAAGCAATATTTAGACATTGAGAACCATAAGAACAAATAAATTTATTACTTTAACAAAAATCTTGTCAACATCCTGTTAATATGTGGCTGTAAATGTTTTCCTCTGTCTCAGAGGGACTGGAAGATTTTCTTCAGATTGTTCATTTTGGTGGATTGCCCATAGAATTCTACTGTTTATCTCAGTGAAAATTTAAAACTGTTTTGGGAATAACGGAAGGAGGCCTCATTTGTCTTCTTTCAGAATTTCTGAGTTTTAGTCTTATGACTCAGATTCAAAATCCGTTCATAATTTCACAGATGATTTCCCTATTTTCCGGTGCAGGAAGAACACTGAAATTAGGGGACTCATATATTATTTTGCAGACTCCATTTGCTGTGAAGTGCCTCTGCGAAAGTTTTATTTAGGGCACAATGTGGGCTCCAAGTTTACGGAAATCTTAATAAGTAGAACTGAAAATCAAAATCCTGCCCTTTTCAGGCCAGAAACAGTTGTGAGAAAATCTTCTTTTTTCTTTTTTTTAAAATAGCTGGTCCCCAGCCAGAATGAGAAAAATCTTAAGAAAAGAATTCCTTCATTCTGAGGGAACCACTCTAAATAAGCTTTAGTTACAAAAATATAAGCAAAGACTCTCTTCTGAAATTGATTATAGCGATACTGTTAGCTTCATGATGGAAAGGCACTTGGATTTGGGGGTAAAAATGGCCTTTGTTAGGCCAACAGATCACATTGCTTCAACATGCAAAGTTTTAGGGATCTGAAAGAGAGGGATTCCTTATACAACTTCTAGTGGGTTGGAGCTTCTATGGTTAGATTAAGTCCAGAAGCTCATGAAAATGTTCTCACAAAGTGAATATACACATATCTTCCTATTTAATAGCAGCAACCTTGTGATGGAGGTATTAATAGCCCCATCACCTGCGTTGCCTCAGTTGATGGGTGCTCTCAGTTCCTTCCATATTATTTGCCATTGAAATTGCCCTAGTTCTACTTTCCTGAACTTAACACGTATCTCATACAGTGAAGTCTTTGCACAGGTGGTTGCTTCTGTGAGAAAATGCCGCTCTCCCTTGTCTCCCTGAGAAACAGTGTTACCATCCACTATTCAACTTCTTCCCCAGGCCATGTTCAAATCCTTTAGAAGCTTGGGTAGGAGTGACCAGTTAGTTGGAAGATGAGGTCTGTGCTCTCTTGGACACTTCTACAGAGCCTTGGATATTTACCCAAATCCTTGTGGCCACAGCTAAGTCTATGAAAAAAAATCACAGTATTCATGGAACTGAGACATCTATATTATATTATTAGGACAGCGCCCATCATTGAAGTGACTCACACACACACTCACACACACACACGTCCTTTTCCTTGAAAAACAAACAAACAAAATATTGTTTATGTAGACATCATGCCTCCTCTGTTTATCATTTAGTTTAAAAATAAAGGAGAACTATTTTCCAGACTTGGAAGATGAGTAAGAGCAAGGGGGCAGGGAAGCAGAGCACAGAAGAGTGACATAGGTAGGGGGAAGGTTGAAGAGCTGGAAGAAAGTTTCTGTTGCTTCCAGGAATTAAAAGTAGTTTATTGACTTCTCTCGATCTTTGAATGCAACTGGGGAATAGTAGAATATGTATCTGGCAAATACCAGTATAAATAATTCTAGGGGTCCAATAGTTCTTTTAAGGCTATAGAAGCAGTTGGAATATGAGATTTATTTGGATTTTTTAAATAAGACAAGGCCAGGTTCACTCCAAACTTTAGTATAAAAAACAATAGTGTTCATCTAGTTTGCATACAAAGGTTTTTGGTTGATTTTAGGTTTTGACTAGTAAAATAATCAAGGAAAAAACATATTTATCTCTCCATATAGGTCTTTAAAACAGCACAGAAGCTGCACATATATTATACATTATATTTTTCAATAAATTAATAAAATAATTACTAAGAATGGGAAAGTTATGAATTAATGGTAGTTTTTCATCCAAAAATATATGAATATACAGTTGACCATTGAACAATGCAGGAGTTAGGGGAATCACCCTCCTTCACAGTTAAAAATCTATATATAACTTTTGACTCCCTCAAAAACTTAACTAATAGTAGCTTACTGTTGACTAGAAGCCTTACTGATAACATAAACATTTAACACATAGACTATTATCCACGCATTTATGATATACCTTTTTCTTAATTTTTTTTATATTTCTAGGTGATACAATTTGCAAGTTTTTTCAAACTGTTGCAAATCTCCAAAAAGTTGTCCAATATATTTATTGAAAAAAATCCACATATAAGTAGACCTGCACAGTTCAAATCCATGTTTTTCAACAGTCAATTGCATAATACTATAAACAATCTTTACACATGAAAAAAACTCTGTAATGAGTAAGCTTAAACTGAAAAAAAGTAAATGTATCATTTTCACTATTTTAATCAATTTTTATAGAAGTTATCCATTTATGCTTGTTTATTTCAATATTGGTGAGCATTCTGAATTGGACTGCTTAAGTACCGAAACATATTGGCACACAATGCAAAATTATAACTTTTAAAATTGAGTTTGGGGGTCGAGGTAGCTTTAGAAATAAAAAAATTAGCTGATAAATAGCAGGTAATTCCCTCAGTATCTATTACTTACTCAGAACTTTGTGCAGTAAAAAGGGAAGTAGGAGAAAAGTTTGAAGTAACATTTACTAACTCAAAAGATTGTTAGTATGAAGAAAACTATGAGATTTTATTTCCGCTTATTTCCATGATGATATTATGTGCACTTTTAAGCACTATAAGTATTTATTTAATTTTATCTTTCTCACATAGAAAAGTTTCAAATATCCCGACTTAATACACATGTATCATATGACGATCATCGAAATTTTGCAGAACTATCCTGCTTAGGCTCACATCATCTGCTGCTATAGACTCTTTTGCTTTTAGTATCTAATGGTTCAGGACCAATATGGTAAATATACTCTCCACATTAAGATGAAATTTAAAAGTCAGATCAATTTTGCACATTAGCAAACTAAAAGCAAGTTTGAGCAACCATCTTTAAAAGTAATAAGTTATGGTTAGTTTCTTAGTCTAAATTATTGTTCTTATAAACAGTATGATTTACTAAACTCAAAAATTTATAGAAAATCGTATTAACATTCAATACCTGAACTTTCTAGGGATGTCTTTCAAATCCCTGCATTTAACCTAAATGTAATTTTTTGACCTTTGATAACTATTTGGTTCTACATTTTATAGTAATTCAGAATGAACAAGAATTGCTTTTAATATATTGAAATTTTTATTGCCTATTTACAACTCAGCAGTAAAATTATGAAATTTTCCACTATCATTGTTTTTTAAGGTTCTCCTATACCCTGTGTGTGCTTAATTATTCCAAAACATCATTGACATTATATAAGAAAACAAAAAATTAGACAATATTTATATATTGGAAGCCACCAGAAGAAATAAAATTTATTTTTAGTTGCTAAGAATCTCAACCAAAAATAATGCAGTTTTTATTTCATATTCAGCAAAAGAAATTATTAAAATATTTAGCTAACTTTTCATATAATGGCTGATGTATCTTTAATAATAATTATTGAGTATTTATTAGGTGCAAAGTATCATTCAGATTGCTATACACAAGGAGAATATCTCTAGTATTAAAAATAAAAATTCATCTGGGTAGTGGACACACATAACTTTGACTTAAACTGTACAAAAGTAAATCATATAACCAAAACATATGTACACCCATAATATTCTGAAATAAAAATATAAAACTAAACACAAAGGAAAAAAATAAAAATTCTATTAATCTAAATGTTTAAAGGATTTGGAATGTGTTTTAATCTTAATTTATTAGATAGGGGATGATGTCTTTTTTAATACCCAAAAGAGCTTCAACAATGCATTAAATTCAAGACCACTGAATGACATTTCTGTGACTTATTTCTGCATTTGGATATAGTTTTCATTCCCTAAAATAGTCAAAGTAGATTATAAAGCAATGTTAATGATATTTATTAGGTTTGGTCTTTTATACTTTATACATTAAATAATATTTTAATTGTAATAATACATAATGCATATTATATATTATTGGAAAACAGTAAAGGTATGGCTTAGAAATACTACTACTAATATTTGGACATTTTCTTGCAATCTTTTATTCTGTATAAATGTAATTTTCATAAAATTTGAAACAGAGATTGTAAAATATTGGATACTGCTTTTTTCATATAATGTTTTATATAAGCCTTTGCCATATGATATAGTTAGGATATTTGTCCCTTCTAAATCTCATGTTGAAATTTGATTCCCAATGTTGGAGGTGTGGCCTAATGGGAGGTGTTTGGATTATGGGGATGGATCCCTCATGAGTGGCTTGGTGCCATCCTTCTGATAATGAGTGAGTTCTTACTCTATTAGTTCCTGTAAGATCTAATTGTTTAAAAAAGCCTGGCACCTCCTCCTCCCTCTCTCTTGCTCCCTCTTTCACCATGTGACACACCTGCTCCCCCTTCACCTTACACCTTGATTAGAAGCTTCCTTAAGCCCTCACCAGAAGTGGATGCTGGTGCCATACTTATACAGCCTGCAGAACTATCAGCCAAATAAACCAATTTTCTTTATAAATTACCCAGCCTCAGGTATTTTCTTTACAGATATACAAAACGGACTAAGACTCCATATTACTTATTATGCTAAGACAACATCAATACATTACTTCAGTGATGTACAAAGATTCCTTAATATGACAATATTATAAATGACCATTTCCTTCATTGTTGGGCATTTGTATAATATTTCCATATTTTCACTATACTACTAATACCTTCATAAGATTGTTGAGAATATAAAATAAGATAAAGTCTTTAAATTCCCCTCCCCACAAAAAAAGCCTGGCAGATATTAATCACAATGTGCAGCAGCAATGACTATTTGTGTTGTTTTTATACTGTTATAAGTTAGAATTAAATTATTGAATTTCTCTGTGTAATTTTTTCTGGTTTTTATGCTTTCAAATTAAATAATTTTTAATCTAGAATCTTTTTATGATTCCTTTCTTAACAATTTTCTAAAACTTCTAGAAATCATATGAAGTTAAGGATAACATTTTTATTTTTCTATTACTGAATCAAATATCTCATATAAAATATATATTTTTCAATGATTTATGCCATCTTCATGATGATACATAAAATATGTGTTCAATAAAAATAGTTTCAATATGTATTAAAAATTCCTGAACATAAACAGATTGATTTCAGATGAATCTTTGAAATCTTTGAGCAACAGTGTAACTTTTTTTTGCATTCATTTTATTTTAGACAACAAAACAAAACATTTTACCAACAGTTGGCCTATCCTAGTTATTAAAACTTTTGTACACAGATTGTCACCAGCTGAGCTAAAACAGCAGCTGTCCACTGGAAATAATTGCAGAAATGTTTTGCCCATTGGCCTGAAATCAAACATATGTTTTCCTACAACAACTAAAATATACCTTTCTTTATTGATATGTGTTAATTATTGAAGAGTGTTAATTACAGAGTTATACACCTGGATTGTCAGATTGGCAAAAATTTCAATATCTTGAGAGGTAGGGACTTTGATATATTTTTAATATTTTAAATATTTGATATAATATTATATTCTGGAATAATGCTTTTGACTTATTTTTAATTGCATATTTGTCAAAAGTCATGTCTATACATTGAGAAGAGAGCAAAGAGCTCATTTTCCCCCATAACTATTGGTGTTGAAAACTAATTTATATACACCACAGCAAATAATCTTCAGTTTGGATTGTATTGACTTTTTGTCTCGGCACTTTTACTTAAGGAATTATGATAGCCTCTACAATTTTTCATGCTCTTCTTGTATGGAATCTTCAAGTCCTTCAATTACTATAAATTTTAAAAAGCAATAATTGGTAATGTAGCAGAGCTTGAATATTTTGGCTTCTACTTCTAATTTTATCTGTATTATTTTCATGTATGCAGAAAATAATACTGTCCATTTAGCTTGCATACAAAGGCTTTTGATTGATTTTAGGGTTTCATTAGTGGAATAGTAAAGGAAGAAACATATTCGGCTCTCAAAACAGGTCTTTAAAACAGCACATTTGCCAGTGTGCCTTATTGTTATCGTGCTATAGATAACAGCTGTGAGTTTCTTAGAGAAAGAATAGAATTGATGGGATGTTATTACAAATGTCATTCAAGGTTTGCTAAAATTCTGACACCTAAAAATAAATGCATCATTTATCTTATTAAAATTAAAATAGCAATGGCTCCATATAGCCATTCAGTTTATCTAGTACATTCTTCCATCAAGCAGACATGACTTCTCAGTAATCTGTGATATTGCCCTCATAGAAAATAAAAAAGGAGATAGAGAAAACATTACCTTCTGTATAGTAATGATTCCTTCCTGTGTATCTTTGTCAACAGAAATCTTGAAAACCCCTAATCCATCACCATCCACAATTTTGTATTCCATTTCAGCATTAGCTCCAATATCTGCATCGGCAGCTTTAATTCTGGCCACAACTGAGGCTACAGGCAATGATTCAGGGACGTTATATTGGTAAGACCCTGTGAAATTCAAAACAAGAAATAAACAAAACCTTATACCAAGCTAACCAATAAAAATTAACATTTGGTTATTTGCATCATGTTCCTTTAATTTGTTGTTATTTTAGCAAAAAAGATGCTAAGACAATGTGAAACAAAAGACAATTTTCATATAGCCTTAAAAATTTCAATGAGAATGATTAGATATTGATCACTATGTGATAGCAGAAATAGGTGGTCTGAGTAAAAATAAGAGAAGAATCTCTTATTCTTTTATTTCTAGTGGTGAGAAATATCCTACCTTTCAAAATAAAAATAAATTTATTAAAATAATTATAAATATAATCCATATATAATTATTAAATAGAATAAATATTACAATTTAAATATTAAGAAATAAAATAGAATAGATTGGGCTTCAAATAGGCAAATACAAGCCTAAATGGTTTTGATAAATTAATGTTGGAATTTACTTAGTATTTTTCACTAAGAAAATTACAGAAAAGTGGATAAGAAAGTTTGTGAAAAACAATATTAGTTTTCTTTTAGCTCATAAATTTAACAAGGTTAAGAGTTATTTTTGTGGGTTATATGTTGAACTGATTTGGGGCACAATCATGCAAAGCATAGGCAATAATATTTGAACAGGAAGAGGAAGAGAAGTAAAAATGAAAGAATAACTTTTAAAAACTTTTGTTTAACTTTTGTAATAACTTCTTTCTACTGTCCCACAACTAAAAAAATATATTGTGAGGAAGAAATACATGAGTTATCACTCAGAAACTGGGAAACAGCTCAGCACACTCTGTTCTTTCACCATTTTTCTTTAATCATTTACTTTTTCCTTTCTCCTGCATCTTCTTCCATTTTCTTTTGGTTGTTAAATTGTAGCACTTTTGTACCTTCTTGTGAAGGAAAAGTAAGGATTTTCTTTGAGAGGAATATAGAACAGAAAATATATACATTTAAAAGGACTGTGTTTTAGGCTGAGACTTGTTTACAGTTTTCTGAAGTTTGTGAATAGTTACTTTTAAAAATAAATGCTTACAATATATGCATATTACTTTTGAGTGACTCCTTTCACACATCTAGAAGAGTCCTCAGAAAAGCACAAAAATTCCAGGGTTAGAGTAGTAATTTAATGGTAGAGAAAATCCCAGCAAAAATGAAAAAGTCAGTGATATATCCTTGGTTTTTTTCACTTTAATAAGTAGGATAGTATCTAATAGAAAACCTGTGTTCTCTCTTATCAAAGCATGACAGCTGAAACTACTAAAATTCTATGTATCAATTTTTATCATTCCAAGCTTAAACAGAAAAGAAGCACTTAATTTTATTATGAGGCCAGGGTAATTACATTATTACATTTTTTATTCTAAAATCCCTCTTTCTTCTCCATGAGAAGCATCAAAATCACAATTAAAGATAGGTTCAATTTTTTTTAAATGTTAAACTCAGTGTCACTTTTTAAAAAAATATTTCCAGGATGTATTGAAATGTTCATTGTCTAATAACATAAATGTTAAAAATACGTAAAATGAAACTGAAAATTCTAAAGAGCAGTATTGGAAGGAAAACATTGTAGTACTCATATTTGCTTTGAAAGCTTCCTTATTTAATATAATTTACTTCTAAGTTTTGTTTGTAGGAGGCTTAGTTCCCTATTTCTATTGGACAAGCATTTTAGAGACATTGTATAGATGTTGTAGTCTGTACAATCTCTTCATTTTCTTGAGCATTCTAAAGAAAGACCACATACACTACAAAGAGAAGGAGATGAAATGATTTTTACAAACAGGATACTTCTACCTAGAGAATGTTTTTTAACGTTTTCTTGGTTAAGTCAAAAGCCACTTTGGTCGAAGAAGCTGAATTGAGAGCATGTGATTTTCTAGTTCCTAAGATTGATTTCTTTTAAAACACTGAATGTTTACACAAGAAAGATGTTGTATAATCGCTAAAGGAATGTTCAGTGCTCATGAACTGGTTTAAAAAAGTGTAGAACGAAAAATCTTATTCTATTTTTAATCTACAAAAATAAAGCAATATTTGTACTATGTAGAATTGATAAACTGAATATTTTATAGAATTGATTAATTAAGAACTTGAATATTACTAATTGGCCACAACCTTATGATTTACAGAATGTATAAAGAGAATAAATCTTAGAAAAAAAGTCTACATAAACATAATAATTGTCTAGTATTCAAAATGTTAATAAAAGAAAAATCATTGTATTTAAGATAGAAGTAATACAAATATATGATGGCTTCTATTTCTTTTCAATACCCTTGTAATCCATTTATTAAAGTAAAATTATACCCTTGATTTTGCAATTATGCAACTTTGGGAAAATGTAGTAAGAGAATTATCTGCTTTAGAAATATTTGAAAAAAATCCTTTTAAACAGATTTTTTTTATAGACTGTCAGGGAAATTAGTGCACTTGCATCACTTAACAAAATAGCTTACTTCGAGGAAAGCGAGGTGGGTTATCGTTGACATCAGTTAGGGTCACGGTGACTGATGTAGTTCCTGACAGTCCTCCATTTTGACCAACCATATCCTTTGCCTGAATAACAAGCAAATACTGGTCTTTAGCCTCTCTATCCATGTTTGGAAGGGCAGTCTTGATGACTCCTGGAAAATTTCAAATCCCAGTAAAATGTATCATGAATCACTGCATTTATACTAACAAAGAACACTGATATAAGTAGCAAGTTGCTGTTGAGTTGTTGCCTTTTTGTTGTTTTGTTTGTTTACTTTAAATAATTTTAATACATACTAAAGACCAAAGGCATATGATAATTTTATACATTGTTAAAAACAGAAAATGTAATGTGGTCTTCTCAATATTGGATATAGAGGATTATTTTTAGGTTTCATGGAAACATGGTTAAGGAAATAAGAATTATAAATAAATAAAATGGCCCTTTATCTAGAATAATGGGCAGTCACCTATACAAGTACACAGAAATGAACTTATCTTTTTCAGCCTTTCCAACAATTTATAATCAGTTTCTAAGTTAAGTAATACTCATGCTATCTTTAGCAACGTTATTTTTGTTTAGGTCTGAGCACACTAAGTTTCAAACATACACACACACACACACACACACACACACATCAGCAACACATCATATTTTAAGCATTTAAATTATACTTATTAGAGTAGGCCAGATTTTTTTTTTCCAACATTACTCACTTACTCTAATACACTAACACTCGGATGCTCTTGCTACAATGAGAGCAATAAAGGCTCACTTCAATTAACACCTTCATTGAATCCTTTGGCTATTTATATACTTTATAATTAATATGTGAAATATTACAGTGAAAATGAAAAAAAAATATACCCATTAGGTCCAGTTGGTGTCTGATACATAAATATTCTTCTTAGAGCCATAATGATTCTATGAATTTTTCATATTTGTTCTTCAGTACTTCTGTTAACTCTAATTTATAATAAAATATTGACTCCCTTAATACTCATTGTCATCAAACATAAACAATCTTTGACTAAGATTTCTGGGACATACATATTTCCACCTTTTTCTTTTCTTTCTTATTTTTTTTCATGTTTATCATTTTTCTTTTTGTAATCCTCTTTTTTTTGTAAATTGAGCATTGCTTATCTTGAACATTTTACCAATAAACATATTTTACCTATATGAAAAATATTAATAAGATGAATTATTTTTAGGAAAAATGTCCTATTTATCAAGTTTTAATTTATTTTATTTCTAGTTATCTCTCATTTTTCCTTCCAAGAGCAATATATGTGTGAGTTATCTTTGCACATTTATTATGGTAGATAGAAGTACATAACACCTAATCAGCAAAAGAAATATTGCAGCCTCATCCTCTCATGATTTTGCTTAGTGGCATCATTTTTGAAAGGAAATACAGTGTCATTAGAAGTCTGATAGTCAAAGTTTCTCACTTATTTTTCACACATCTAATTGTTTCTTATAAGTGATCCTATAAATAACACTTTTCCAAAGCAGAAGTTATCACAAAGTTTGCAAATTAATGCAGGTGGGAAAGGTAATTTCCAAATGTCTCAACTATTAAGCATATTTTTGGCAAGAATGAAATAATTTGGAAAAGTTGAATTAAAATAAGGACATTCAATAATATATTTCTAGTCATATGACTTTTGCTAGCTTTTACTTTTAAGTAAAAACTGTCTACATTTGGCAAAGAATTCTGATATATTGGATTTTATTTGCGTTTTGTCACTTATTACATAAATATATAGATACACATACACAAACACACACAGCAAATTGTTAATACCATGTAACTGAATGGGTAAAGTCCAGTCTTGTTTAATTGGATACCTATATTTCTGTGAGTTTTTCATGGAAGATAATTATTTAATTTTAATTTTAATAATTTAAGTCACTTATAACGAGAAAAATATCTACCATTAGCTCTTTAGAAAAGATACTGGTCCAAATTTCAGGTTTTCTGAATATCAGTTTTTCCATAGATATAAACATCTAACCCAGTAACTCAGAACTTTGCATTTATTTATAATCCATGTTCGCAAAAAACATCGTGCTTATAAAACATAAACTTGTATTGCTATTGTTCAAAAACTGTTTTTAAGTCTGGGGAAAAATATTCTGATGATTCTATATGTCCTACAAGCCACAGATAATTTTTTAAGCATATTCTGTTACCGTGGAATCTTCTTAAACATTTGATATGTGTACCATATGTAACAGATAAGAACCATTTCAATGGTTCTGCCACAGTTTAGGGAACCAAACAATCACTGGGTCACAGATTCTTCAAACTCAGGCTTTGAATTAGCCTGAGGAGTCTTGGCAACCACCAGAACCCAAGTAATGGTAGCTGTGGGTTTGCATGCCATGAGGCCTCAACCCATTGGGATTCCCTCACTAAAACTATTATCAGTGTTTTTGGATATCACTTTGAGTGGACTAATATTCCAAAGGGAATCTCAATATTGAAAAACCAACTTTCTCAGGGATCTAATAAACTGAGGAAACATCTTATGATAACCAGGGCATGGATCATCTCCATTTACCCATTCCTGAAGCCATTTATGTTCCCTACTGTCTTCATCACACTTTTATCTTCTGTAGCTACTCTAAGAGTTCTAAGACCATAGAATTAGAGATTAGAAATATCAGTTTCCTCATGGCTTGCATTTACTTAATAATATAATATATATCAGAGGTAAGGACCATGAATGAAGTAAGGCCATTTGGTTTGGCCATCACCAAAAGGGAGCAGACCATTGAAAGAGCAGCATTGAGACATGGACAGGAGAACCCATGTGTGAGAATAAGATAGTTTAAAATCTATGTAGGTTGTCTGTTTGAGTTGCTTTTAACAGAACTAACTGGATATCTACTCTTGGTAGCTACTTTACAGATGATAATTTTTGTGTGAATATGCACCTGTAAACAAAGAATAGATGTAACTAGAGATGAGCTAAATATGTATTTATGTATTCAGTTTCTGTCAATATGCATTATTAATTTTTAAAAATATATTAATGATGCATATTACCAACATTAGCTTATTCTGTTTTACTTTGTATCAATAAATGTTATGTTACATGATATTTAGAAATATAGTACATACTCAGGAAAGAATTCCAATGTAATGTTTTGCCATTAAAGACACAATTGCATATTTTAGTGCAATGTGATCAGCTTTTATTTTATGGGTGAGAAGTAAATATTCCTCTATGCACATTCAGATTGGATAACAATGCTCACTTTTGTAAATTTATTCAGAGTCCTAAATACCACCTTCTTTCCTGGGAGAGTTCTTGGTTGAATAATTCACCATGCACAATAAACCCAACAACTTATTCTGTGATGTAACATATTGATAGCCACTGAAATTTAAAAAGAAAAAAATCAAAACCTTACAGTATAAAAAGTTAATTAAAAATAGGCCAGGAGCAGTGGCTCATGCCTGTGATTTCAGCACTCTGGGAGGCCAAGGCAGGAGGATTGCTTGAGGCCAGGAGTTCAAGACCAGCCTGAGTAAGAGTGAAACCTTGTCTCTACAAAAAATAGAAAATTAGCTGGGCATGGTGGTTCAGTGCTGTTGTCCCAGCTTCTTGAGAGGCTGAGGCAGGAGTATTGCTTGAGCCCAGGAGTTTGAGGTTGCAATGAGCTATGACGATGCTACTATATGCTAGCCTGGTAAACAGAGCAAGACCCTGTTTCAAAACATAAATAAATAAATAAATAAATTACAGGGCAAAGGGAGAATTAAATGGACAAACATTCTTGGTATGTATATCCCTGAGACTTGCATTGTCGGGGGAAAATAAATATACTAGTTTATATTTTAAATACTATTATTAATAATGTCTAATATAGTATAAAGTAATATATTATATATTTGTAGAATTACAAAGATGAATACAGATTAGGATCAAGCAACACTTTCTTACAAATACAGACACTGAGGCATGACAAAATAGATCCTGAACAAAGCAATTTCAACTTTTAAGAAAAATAAATATTCATAATGCTTGAAAATTAAATTTCAAAGGAACTAAGAAATTGGAATAAGCACACCAGTTTAAGACCTGCTTTCTCCTTTTTAAAAATATCATTAGATAATAGGAGTTCAAACATTAGAATATGAATCTAAATGATTTAGTAAAATAGGCAATAAAATCAAGTATGGTATTTTTATTACTGACATTTATCTATAGTAAATCAAGTATGAAGGAAATGTATTGCACTGACTATGCAAGAACTATGTTGCTGATTAATTGAGAAAACTCTTGGGAGAAAAGAAAAAACTATAAACTAAAATCAGAAAATTTTTGGATGTACATTTTATTTTACCTATAAGATGTAAGTCTTATGTTAATAAGTTTGTATTTCTTTCTAAATTTTGTGGTGTAAATTTTGTATTATTTGGCTGTCTATTGGTAAGTACAGTATATAATAGAACCATAAAAAAGATGAAGAGCCAACAGTAGTAACATAGTAAATTTAGAAGCTTCTGGAACACCAAAGGATTCCTGCACTGGCAGCAAATGAACAGTCATTGAGGAAGGGACTACTCTTGCAGTCTGTGTGGGATGTTTTTAGCACGCTTGACAAGAACCAGGACCTTCCATAACATGAGCCACACCCCAGAATGGAACGTGCATGAATGGCATATTTGGGAGGGGTGATTTGCTATGACAGTATTACTCACACAAAATTATGATGTAAGAAGCACACATATAATATAAAATGCAGGTACTACATACTCACACTTCTTGTGTCTAAGGAAAAGTCCTAAATGACAAATGATGTTTAACAATCAATCCATTTTCCAGGGCTCGCTTCATGGCCATGTGACATGTGCAGTCATTCTGACTCCGTGCTTGCTTTAAAGTTCTGCTGATGACATCTTGAAATCCTTAATCATTTTAGAACAAGGGGCCTGCATTTTCATTTTGAATCGCAAATTATGTAGCCAGTCCTGCTATATATCAAATAGATCCAAAAGTGGGATCTATTTGCTTGCAGGTTACATCTTAAAATAATCCTACCTCCCAGTAAGTTTGTGGACCTTATGAAGACAGGCGATGAGAAACTTCACAGTCCTTTTAACACTGCGTTACCTTATTTCTAGTGCCATGCTATTGGCTTATTGAAGTAAATTGTCAACATTGGGTTTTGCAAATACTCACATTCTGGCTTTGTGGAAGAAGAAATAAAGATAGAAAATACAGTTACCCTCTGGTCATTCAGCCTGTAAACAATGCTACAGGTGGAATTCGTTTTCTCAAAACACATGCTACTTTCTTAGAAGTTAAACAGTTGTATAGAAATGCAGCTAACATTTATACCAGCACCATGCTTTTTTGGTTACTATATCCTTGTAGTATAATTTGAGGTCGGGTAATGTGATGCTCCCAGATTTGTTCTTTTGTTTAGGATTGCTTTGGCTATTCAAGCTCTTTTTTGGTTCCATATGACTTTAGCAACTTGGATGGAACTGGAAGCCATTATCCTAATTGAAGTAACTCAGGAGCAGAAAACCAAATACCACATGTTCTCACTTATAAGTGGGAGCTAAAGTATGGGAACACAGGGTCATACAAAGTGGTATAATGTACAGTGGAGACTCAGAAGG
Organism: Cheirogaleus medius; assembly: GCA_008086735.1. Classification (NCBI taxonomy): domain Eukaryota; kingdom Metazoa; phylum Chordata; class Mammalia; order Primates; family Cheirogaleidae; genus Cheirogaleus; species Cheirogaleus medius. The sequence continues at coordinate 45,727,696 of VBSM01003157.1, read as the reverse complement.
AGGGAGGGAAGGGGTGAGGGGGGGTGAAAAATTACCTAAACCTACTGGAATTTAAAAAAATGCTCCTAACAGTGATAGCGTGGGCCTATTTTATAAAATCTTTATTTAGTATATTTTCAGCATTTTTCTGTCAAAATTTTACTTTCTTCCCCCAAACCCTTAGATTTGAAGTGGAAAATAATGTTATTTTTCACATCAATAAAAGTCAGACTTCCACCAAGTAAGGAAGGCCAAATGTAGCTTGATTTAGCTCTCCATGCCTGTTAGGACTGAAAACTTCCAATTTTTGTCAGAAAAAATGTAATTTATTTTTTCTTGCAAAAAATGTATTCTACATAATATGAATTAGCTAAAGGACAAAAATGCCTAGAACATCTCTGTACCAATGGCTATAGAGAGAGAAGTCCCAATGATTACCATAATTACAGCATTTAAAAAATTAAATTAAACCTTCTTCATCTCCTGTAATGCATGGTCCTTTGAATTCTGAAATTAAAATTAAGTTTGAAGAACTAATAATGTAATCCTATGACATATACTATTGTCCAGTTGATCAATTGGTGAGGCTTTTCCTAACTGGGTTATATGAAAATCCTGTTATCTTGTAGGAAAGCTAAAACCACAAGCCAATCATTAGTAGTGGCAAAATATTTAATCCTTGGGGTTAATGCATGTTATTTTGGGGCAGGTTATATAAGGTAGGAGTGTATAATCCATGAGCAAATTGTCAGAAACTTGTCAATGTCTTTTTACATTGCAAAGGGTAGACATATAAGACAAGAGGTGGGTGTTTGAATTTAGAGTTCTCAGATCTATTATTAAATCAAACACGAGCACACTTTCTACATTCACAAGATTCATACCATAAATCAAATACTTCCATTTACTTCTCCTTCAAAACTTGCTTCATCATAACTGTTTCTTTTCTATTAGACTTTTCAGGTGCTCTCCAATCTCTACCACTGCACTGGTATAAAATATGCATTAGAGTCTCTATGAAAGTTCTAATGAATGAGCTAGGATTGAATTTACTTCTCCATTCATGTGCATTACAACTGTCATTCCCAAAAAGACATTTAAAGTATTTATTTTCACAGTGATTTGAGAATCAACTAACATTGTCCTTTTTTGGAAATATGGAACATGGTATCAATGACATTAAAATATGCATTTAGGATCACAGGTACTATCAAATATTCATAATCATAAATTTATATAGTTGAATAATTCTACTCCATTATAAAGGTAAAATTATTTTTAAAAAGAGAAATTTTGGATTTTCATCATGCTGAAAAAAAATCAATGGCACACATCTGCCACTATTTACACCCACCTGCTCCTCCCTACACAAAGACAGAAAAGCCAAATAGATTAAAATGTTATTTTATAACCAAGATAACAATGTTCCATGTATAGTCTTAATGTAAACTATTTCAGCTTACAAGAAAAACAGAACAAAACAACCACATAAATAGTCTATCCACACAATCTTACAACTCATGGTAAAATATTTTCCTCTAAAATTAAAAAATCACTTTAATTTAGTGTTTGACTTAGCAGACCATCATTGTAATTGTTATGTTTAAACTAATATCCCTGAGAAAACCAGCATCTGGAAGAATAAACTGAACTTACTATCTATTCTGATGTACTGCAGAGAGGTTTCTGCTTGAGATTTACATTCTACCATGTATAATTCCCAATTCATAAAAAAAGCAAAAACACAAGTAAAATTTAAAGGTAAATTAAATTTCAACATTTTGTTAAACAGTCAGTAGATAGCAGCTGAAATTCTTTTGAATATATAGTATTCTTTTTAATTTTGTTAGGATACTGATGATTGTAATAAAGCATTCTTTAAAAAGTGATAACTCTTCTATAAATAATATGCTATAGCATTATTGAGAGAAGCACAATAAAAATATAATATCTGTTATCAGTCCCAACTATGTTTAATAATAATATATTAATTCTAAGCCAACATATAAATGATTATTAATACTTTACAAGAATGTCCCATTTCAGTTTTTACCTGTCTTTGGTTCCACTGAGAAATATGGCTGTCCTTGAAGAATACTGTAGACCACTCTGGCACTGTTGCCATATGTAGGATCATCAGCATCCGTCGCCGTCACTTGGACTACTGAGGTGCCTAGATGCCAATCCAAAAACCACTGAATTAAAAACTTGAACACCACAAAACAACTTACAAAATGTTGCAGATTCTACATTAGACTTACTTGAAATTTTTCATTTATCTTCTTTCAAAACACATACAAAATTGATACACTTTTTTAGATCAACCCCAAAGAAATGATAAATGCTAATAAAATTCTTGAGATATTTAAGGGATATGAAAATATTTTGGCATTGTTAATGCACATTATATTGGGATATACTCAGAATTGGATGGGACTGAAATTTTAGGTGTTTCATCCATCAGGCTCAGGTAATAAATATTTATCAAGAGCAGTCTCTATGAGACTCAATCACTGTCCAGAAGGCAGCATGGCAATAGCATCTTGGACACTCAAATTGTTGCAGGTATCTCACTGTTGTAGTTAAGAAGAGCCAGACAGAAACTTAAATTTCATTAATTGAACAAAGAATAGTTGATCCATATAACTGGGTATTGAGTGGCTACCCTATCTCCTAGGGAATTGTTTTATGTTTTACTTATTTCTACTAATTAATTTAAAAACAAAACAGAAAAAGAAAAATTAAACCAAACCCTTCTGAAGGAGGAAAATCATGGAAACTTTAAAAATTGCATTATTAATTATTTTTCTATATTACATAAGATGATTTTTTTCTTCATTTTATTATGTAATCATGTAGAATTTTACTATGCACATGTATTCAATATAGAAAGCATTTATTCTGATCTTTTTAAATTTCCATTTTGAATGCAATTTTTAATATATTAGAGATTCACATTTGCATAGCTTATATATTAAGTTATATAGTATTGTATAATGCATGTCCTATCTGATGGATATCAGACAAGCCCCTTTCTTTATATATTCTTTAGGGTCCTAATTTGTTTCTAATAATTTTCCAAATATGGCATTTTAAATCTAACATCATTTTTAAATGTATTCCTATATAACTCTAAATGTCTTAGTCTTATATGTCCATTTTGCTACAGATACATTTCATTTTCCATATTATGATTACCTTTATCAATTCCATTTTCTTTAACATTGTGTAGAAATTATGAAGATATATATATATATATATATATATCACCATATTTTAAATCCTAAAATTTTGTATTTTATGGACTCAGGTGATTATGCCATGTGGATGCCTGGTAGAACCAAGATGGTGAATGATACATATTTTTAAATCTTTTTGAGAATTAAATTTTGAACATTTTTAAATGTTATAATAAATTACATTAATGTTGTCTATTTTCTCTATAGTGCACCATCTTGACAGCAATATTTATTCTGGTAATATGCTTAAGTATGATTTTCTACCTCATTTTAAAAGAAAACAAACAATTGTAAACAAAACAATGAAAACTAAATCTGTAAATTTGTTCTGTATAAGAATATTTTTCTGAAGTGTTCATTAACTAATTTAATATATATGGACATATGTAGACATACATACACACAGACACACACATATTCACAAATAAATTTAAAATTTCCATGCTTATTTATGCTCTTTTGGCAATGAATAAATCTATCATAAGGGCTTATGAGTGTGTTTAAAACTTTATAATTAGTTAACATTCAATGGAAAAAAGATCTCTGAATATCAGTCACTGAACACTTGCTTTGTATATATATACCATACTATTGAATGGCTACTATGTTTGGTTAGAATTCAAGACTTTAATAAACTACAGAGTTTTAATAAACACTATAAATCCATATAACATATTTTATGCATTATAGATATGCACTGCTCTAACTTGGAATTTTTACATTAACTCAGCAGTCTGAATTAGTGTCAAGTAAATCCCTAAGATATTTGAAACTCATTTTCTAAAAAGTACTAAGCCTGTTTGAATTAGCCATGTAAATAACTTTCATGTGTGTATAATAATCATGCTTTTGACTCTGATATCAGAGTATTATCAAAATCAAAAGTACAGTGAATTATATAGCTTCTAAAACTAAAAGTTCACATATACCCAATTTGCTTAGCTACACTTTATGTAGCAAAGTATAAAAATTTATGCTAATCTTAGCAAGCCAAGAATGCCCAAATTGCCCATGAGAACTAGAAGCATGAAGTTGAATTGAATTGCTCAAATGCACCTCAAAAATTCCTGTTTTAATAAATATTACTAATTTGTGGAGGGAAATGTGCCTTCTCTTTTATCTAAAACTTCCAAAATCTTGTTACCCTTAGTGGTGTTGTTGTTGTTGTTGTTGTCGTCGTTAAGCAACAACAGCAGGGATCAGTTTGAAGGTGTGGGCAGTATTGAGAAAGTGTGAATCAGCCCGCTTGGTCATAGAAATGCTTACTTATGTGCTAACTCTAGTAAGATCCTGCCACTGTGGTTCAGAATTCTTCCCAATAACAAGCATTGATTCTTCTGTCTCATTGTCAGTTTGTATTTTTCTAGCAGCTAGCCATAAAATCACAAATAATTTTCCATCTCTCATCTGACTGGAACAGAAATTTAAGGTCACTAAAATGTGATTCCCTAAAGGGCACACATAATATACATCTTTGCAATCCTACTCCCCAGAGTAGTAAATGTGTTGATTGCATGATTGAATGAATGAACTAACATTTATTTAAGATAAAACAAATCACAGTGGCTAAAATGCCCCTGTGTTAAAATATGTTCCATTATTATTTTAAATAAACTTTCCACTTCAATATTAAAAACAGCAGGAAATAAATATATAAATCACCTGGTCTCTTTTCCAGTCCCACAATATTTTTAAAGATCATCCACACTTAGATTACATACTACCAATAAACTATTCCAGAATTACTTGAAGAAGTGAAATTTAAAACAATTTATATTATTTGATATATATATAAAGTACATATTAGAAATGCTTTGCTATTTTTTTTTTTAGTAATGGGGCAATGCTAACAGGCCTTTGAGTAAAACAGCCTTCATTATATTCTTATATATTTCCAAATTGGTATTGTCTTACCATTGTTATAAATTCACTATAAAATTTCATGCATTTAAGTTTTCAGAGAAATTACAAAAAGATTATTGGCAGCATGTGAATGGACATTTGCGGTCCAAGTACACTCACTACAATTAAATAGACCTGTCAATCCAGATCTTAGCCTGCCTAGCCAACGATGGCCATCTTGATACAGTGGCCACAAAGTCATTCTTAGAACAGTGAATCGTTATCCTAATATCATGGAAAGAAAAGTAAAAATCATCACAGGCCTGCATCTGAAAGTATTTTGTTTTTTAACTTCCTAGGCATAATTGTAATCATTTAAAATGTGTGTGTGTGTGTGTGTGTGTGTGAGAGAGAGAGAGAGAGAGTGTGTGTGTGTGTATAGTTGAAAAGGGAATATAAGATATAAGTAATTTCTTTAAGACATTGAGATAGCTATATAAAAGGAAAAATTTCCTAATTTTTCATGTCAATAAAACAATGTGTAGAATTAAAGGGTACTGACCACTAACATGTCTCAAAGTTTCCTTTCACTCTGACAGTTGCTATACACATACTAATGTGTTTTTTCCACAGTTCTTAATGACAATTCAATTTTAAATACAAACCTCCTAAAATCAGAAACTCACTACAAAAGCAGCATGATCTTTACTTACCCACAGGAGACATTTCAGGAACTCCTGCAGTGTATGGACCATCCAAAAATTTGGGTTCATTGTCATTGATATCCTGAATTTTGATGACAAACTCAGACTCGGGCTCCACGGGTTTGTTGGTGAGCCTGTCCAGTGCTTGAGCTCGGAGCGTGTAGTAGGCCTGCTCCTCGCGATCCAGTCTCTTGGTAGCATGAATATCCCCAGTGTTCTCATCAATAATGAAAATGGAACTTGCCCCTTCGCCTGACAAGATGTATTTGATGGAACCATCTCCTTGATCAACATCAGAGTGAAGCTGGTGAAAAATTCATGTGAGATGAGATTAACTTACAAGAGAGTCAGCGATATGGAGATATGTAAAAATAATTCTTATGTCAGGCAGCAGTACATGAAATTTTATTGTTCTTGGAAAGAGAAGCTGAATGCTTATTGTGCACAGCAGAAAGGCTATTAGAATGTGTCAGCTTGTACGCGTGAGCAAGACAATTTCATTTCTTCCTGTAAACAGTCTCATTTCCAAAGGTATTTTATTATCATTCCCAAAGTTAGGAACTTGTAGTGTTATTTTTGATTTGGTTTGTCCTTGCCACTTCTAGCCATCTTCTTTGAACAGAGCAGGCATTCAGTAAACATGTGTAATTGGTTGATTTGATCTTATTCCAAGCAAAGAGACTTTCTATAGAACATTTGTAAATTTAGTTCTAATGTATAATTTAATATGCTCAGAAATCCTCATATTCTTTAAGGATGACCTTTTCTCCCCCCTCTCTGGCCCCTACTCACACTACTTTCCATGATTAACAAATACAGATGGATGTCCAGTCACTAAATCTGTCTTCCAAATCCTGTTCTGTGTTTTAAAATATAAAGCTGAAAAAAATTACACAGCTCTCTAAAGTGGGAATTTTAAATCAATACATGCATGGGACTTCAACTAAAACCTTTCTTGAAATACCAAGAACTGCATTAGATTTGCATGATTAACCCCGGCGTCAGCAGCAGAGGTAGCACCTACTGATTTGCATTTCATATCTGGGACTGTCCCTGCTGTATGTCAGAACGTTATGTTGAACAGAGGAACCTTAGGAAACTCAGAAATAATTACACATTTTCTTGAACTTCAAAACCTCAGAAACACACTACTCAGTCTATCATTTCAACAATCTTTCATTCCCTATAACTGCTATCATTCAGGACTTTGATTAAAAAGAATATAAAAACCCAATTTACCAAATAAAAAAGCTTTTCAAGGCCCTACAGAACTGAGCTTGCATTTTTTAAAAGAATTAGGTGCTAAGAAATAGAAAATATGAAAAAAAAACCCACTTAGGAAAGTATGGGCACAGTAGATTTTCATCCTTACCATGGTTTCCTGTAAGTGGTTCTTCCCTTACACTCTAACAGCTATGTTTATGTCTGCTGCAGAGTATTTAAATACCTGTAGCAAATCTTTCTATATCTGAAGTTTTTAGTCAGGACTAAATAATAAAAAAAATTATTCTGGCTCAAGTTATAATTTACATTTTTTCAACGTGCAATTATCTGGTGGATAACTGTGCCACACGTTTATCCAGCGTATGGGGAAGGTGTGTTCTTGAACTATTGTGAATTACTTAATTTTCTTGAGTGTTTCTCAGGTTTATTGTTATGTACTTCTCTCTCTCTAATTTAAGAAGGAAGAAATATGAGAATTATTATAGTTTGAATTATTGAAAACTTCCTAGGTGTCAGTCACTATTCTTAACATTCTCTACGTAGCACTCACTCAATATTCACAACTGACCTTATTAATCCTATCAACAGATGAGGAAACTGAGGTACAGAAAGGCTAAATACCAGGATTATGAAAGCTGGCAGGCTGGGGGAAGGCCCAAGGTTCCACTCCCTGCAATGAGATCCTGCCTCTGAGTCAGGATGTCATGTGTGGGAGCTGTCCTGTGTGGGAGGGGCACCAAGAATCCTGCAAAGGAGAACTTGGAGAAAGAAGGATACATGCAACAAATCCCCACTCAATCACTCCCCAAATCTTAGAGAAGCTCAGTGCTTCGGGATGATTTCCATAAGTGCATTTATGACTTACCAGAATGGTCTTTTCTTGCCATTATATAATAGCAAAAATTCTACCATTCTTAACAATACATAGTAAAAATCTTGAGTCCTGAGACAAATGCAGATGATGAATGAGAATAAACTGTTTTTAAGCTTCCAGGCTGTCAACTCACATTCACTGCTGCTCTCCTAATGCTCCCTGTCCCTCACCTGTGCTCGTATGGGCAGTACTTTGTGGTGTCTTGTCTGCATGCTACTGCTGACATTCTTGTGAAACATTTGAAGAACAGCCAGGTAGCCATAAGAAATATCAGTAATACATGGTTTGTGACTTTAATCAAAAGTTTTCCCCACCCCAAAATCACACTAAGAGCTTCCATTTAGAGAACCAGCCCTCATTATTAACTAGTTCCTGTCAACTGATTGCTGTTTTCATGGCATGGTTATTCATTGTCCCTGTGGTATTCCAGGTATGGGGAGAGGATATATGTCCTTTCAATATAAAATACACATTAAGTCCTGGCTATGAACTTCACCCTGTGCTGTGATGCTGTATTTTACACTATGGTGTTGTTGGCTGTTCTCCATTACTGCCAGCATAAGAGGTTAAAAGTAAAAGGTTCATTTGGTTGTTTTTCCAATCATTCAACAGAAAGATTCCTTCTCTTCTACTATCCCCCCAACACTCACTCTCTCTCTCTCACACACACACACACACACACACACACACGTCCTGTTTCAGAAGCCCTGAACTTTACTATCTTTCCCTTCACTGGCAGTTTTTTCCCTGCTGGTACTATCACCAGGCTTATAATCATGGCCAAAACTCCCAAGCAGAAAATTGCTTGGAATCTAAACTCAGTGTCCTTGCAAGGTTAGTGTAAGCATCCGTGGTTAAAAGTGGTTGACAAACTTTGATTTGTTAAGATGGGTACATAATTATCAGATGCATTCAGACGTTCAATCTGTGAGAGTATGTGCATTATAGTAATCTTGATAGGTAAAATGAAACTTGTACTTTTAGTGAAAAACTACTATCTCTCCCTGCTGAAAAAGAAAGCTCAGCAAAGAATAAAGTTTTGCAAGTGTAAAAATAGCAAATGACATCTTAAGTTGACATGCACGCACATACACACATCTTTGTAAATAATTTGCCATCACAAACAAAACTGAGAAGTGTTACTCTTCACAGTGAAAATCTATGGCAAGGAAACAAAATCAAAAACAAAAAAACTATGACCTCACAATCTGGCAAATGAATAAATAAACAAATGACAAACACAACCCAAACCAAAAACAAATATTTGCACTCTATTTGGGGCAGAATAGAACTCACAATGTTATGTCTATTTCACTTGCAAATACCCCTATGAATGTGATCCTGAGATTAGTCTAGACAATAACCAAAAAAAAAAAAAAAAAAAAAAATCTCAGTTCATTAATCATTAGACAAAATTCACCTTTACTGCCTGGGTTCCTAAATTTTTTTTAAAGCATTTGTGTGACTCTAAAGTAAATATTTAAATTAAAGGTTTTTTTTTTTTAAAAAAAATGAGCACAAAAAGTTAAGAAGCACAGAACCCTTATTTGAGTCTATCTCATGATCAGGCAAAAGATAAGCAGAGGGGAGGTATAATGATTATGTAAATCCTTTATGTTATTATGTCAGCATCATGTATGGAAAAACGTAAGAAATATCAAACTTGGTTGGACTTTCATAATCTACACAGGCCAGGAATGCAAAGGACACTGTGCAGGTACCCCAAAATATATCTCTTAATAATCCATTACAGTTCTATCATCCTGCTTGATAGAGCACCCCCATGTGTCTATTATATCCCGTACTTTTTTCATTCTCTCTGAACTACACTCCTAGTTCAGAATCCTCCAACCTTTCACTTGGGTTGTTACAAAACTCTTCAATCATTCCCTACTTTTAATAACTCGCATTGTCCAGGCTGTTATAACACTTGTCAGAAGTTAAAATATACATTAAATTCCATCAAATTCTCCATCAAATATGGTTTTACATATCACGAGTATCTTTACTGAGTACTAAAACATAATATTGAGATATGATATCATCTCACATTTGTACAGGAATATTAGCTCTGAAGGACTTTTCATGATGGACCAGCACATGGGCATGGCATGGGGCTCCCCAGTGGTTAAAGGAGCATCTGTTGATGTGGTTATGTTCATTTTAGAACATGTAGAAAGCACATCCTTGCTGAGAATTCAGTTCTTCAGAAGTCATTGGAAAGTGAGTGAAACATTTACGCGACTGACTCTTTATCCTCATCCTTTGGCCTTTTCAGCATGCTCATGAAATATGTCCGATTGCTTCCCATGGTTTAACCAAAAATTCTAGGATGGGGCCCAATCTGGGAATACATCATCTCCCTAGCCTCACTTTCCCACCACATCGCACATTCTACGCTCCAAGCATGTTAGACAGGTCCCTCTGTCTGAGCAGAGCCAGCATTTCCCTTCTTTTCAACACATCCTTTATTGTCCTATGCACTAACTGACATTCAATTCAGCGTAATACAAGCTCCCTTTTACTGAAGCTTTATAATTGTCCTATTATTTTTCATAGCATGTTCAAATTTCTGTGGCAAAATTCATTTAATTCTGCTTCATATTGAAAATCTAGTTTAGTTGTTTTTATAGTCAACTTACTTAATTTATAAACTCCTTAAGAACTTAGGTTCTTTTTATCATCATAGTCCATATTCTAAATAAACAGTCTGTTGTACTAAATCTGGTAAATTTATAATGTACTTTGTAATTAGTAGTATTTGTTTTATTTCAATTTCATAAATGTCTAATAATGTTAAGCAAAAAACAAAATAAACAAAAAACATCCTCTCTCTCTGACTTGTTCTCCCTAATCCTCTGAACCACCTAGATGGAGTTCAGATACTTCACTTTGTTGCTCATGGTAGTACTAGGCTTATTATTTTCTACTTTCACATTTACATGTTTGTGTTTCCCAGGAGACAGAGCCCTCGAAGAGATAGACATGCTTTCTTATTTCTCTCTGTTTCTCTGTTTCCCCAGCTCTCCTTATACAGTAGTTCTATCTCCCTTTCTCTTTCTCTCTCTGTCTCCAATACACACCCCACACACACACACACACACACACAAACAAAGGTCCTCCAGGAGGGTAGAAAGATCCTTGCATGTTCTTGGATGCCAGAATCGTCACAGTATTTATTAATTATTTTTTGTCCATCATCTATTTTTTATTTTAAGATTGTGGCAACCAAAACTAAAAACAGAGCAGCACACTGCCATTCTATTTATTATATCTATTTAACCAGATTGGGTTTGATATGTACTACCTGGTCTAGTATTTTCAATCCATCTGATTAAACAAAAGTCTGAAAATGGGAAATTTTCCTCAATTTAGCACACTGAGGTAAAAAAAAATCAATTCAACATATTGATCAACTTTTCTTTCCTCTATGTACTTCTTAAGCTCTGCTTGTTATTTGATGTTCCTGATGATCTATCTTGTCTTTACTCTCTGACTCTTAACCGACTCCTCCGTAAAATGGAGATAAATATATCCACAATTGGACTTGACTGAACAATTGTGACCATTACTTCAGATGATATGGTGGAATGTGATAAATCACCATAATATTGGGGTTGCACTTTTTAATGTTTTGGCTTTAAAAGCATACTAAATTTTCATGTCGCAAAAAAGCAAATATAGACATAACATAAAACTATTGGGAAAGAGATATTTATTATGAAAGCTTTCATATTAATAAAATAAAAATAAATTAAAGCCTATGTTACTCTCACTGACCTATTTACAATAATTATAGTTTTGTATTCAATTTTTCCTTATAATAGACATTGGGAGAAGAAAAAAACGCCAACTATAACTTTATACTGTTATTGCAAGGGTATACAAAAATGAAGTGATGGTAGTAGAATAAAAATTCTACTTCTTTGGGCAATGAGTTAATAAATCTGAGAGTGATTTATGTAAAATATTAGCAAAGGTCTTTAAAGTGAATGTTCTAGCATTTATTTAGTTATTATAAATTCCTGACTTTTAAAGTTTAAAATTCTATTCCAGATTGTTAGAACAAATGCAGGACCCTTTATTAACTTTTACAAGGTTAAAATTGTAAATATAGCATGCATCCACTGGCCAAATTCTTGGCCCAAGCTGCTTTTCCAGTTGCAGTGGTTTGGAGAGGGATTGGGAAGGAAGAGTCTGAATGGAAGAAAGCCAGCTCTCTGGCCTCACGTGACACTCTCCTTGGAGGGGAGCCTCACACGGAGTGTCCAAGCTCTGGGATAATGTAAGTTCTCCCCACTATACTGTGTTTGTCACTGTACTTGGGCCCATGGGAGTGGAAAAGCCTCCAAGAAACTTGGTAGCCACTGGCCACAGAATGCTTGTGGATGGGTGAGAGGGATCACCCCTTACCCTTTCACTGGGCTTAGAGCCTCTCTGATATGTTTTTTCCTTAATCTTCTTCTTTCTCTGCTTTGCAATTTTCCTCCATTAGATCCCCACAGGCTCTGGCACCTTTTTCTATGACCTACACCCACACTGCATCTCTTCTCCCTTCTCCCCTATCTGAAATCCTATCATCCCTCTGGGATGGTCCAGCCAATGATGTCTCTAATAGGCCATCTTGTCTCTCTCTCATGATAAGAACCATCAACAATCTTGGAATAGAAGGAATATATCTTAAAATTATACAATCCATATATGACAAACCCATAGCCAACATCATACAAAATGGAGAAAAGTTAAAAGCATTTCCATTAAGAACTAGAATGAGACAGGAATGCCCATTTTCACCACTTCTATTGAACATCATGCTAGAAGTCTAAGCCAGAGCAATCAGGCCAAA